>OW285241.1:77543600-78106100 GCA_935421215.2 Melolontha melolontha | reverse complement strand
AAGGTTTTTTTTATCTGCTTTATAAAAATATAGTTTTTTTTATTAATATCCCATTTATATTCAACATATTAAATGATGATGGACATTTATTATTAATCACAAGGAAGTGGTATAATAATATACACTGGATATATTTACCATATAAGAAGAATATAGATAAATGCGATTGCGGAACAATTATTTTACGTTAATGCAACGCTCATAAAGAAGATTCTGGATTCCTTTTTGGATTTTTGGATTTTGAAATAAGAACACTTTATCAAGATTCTAACTTTGAACATAACCTTGTGGTATACTCTACAAAATTGGAGCATATCAGCGACTAGGATATTATCCAGTAATTTAAATCAAGCATCTAACAACTAACCTTGATGTTCCAGTTGGAAATATTCCAAAATTTAACGTATCCATCAGGTATTTTAGTGAAAATTGTAACTTATATGTTTGTAAAAGATATAACATTACTTGTAGACTCATATCTAAATATTATTTACTCACGTTATTTCAAATGTCATGTCACATTGCTTTTAAATGTCAGTTTTGATAGTAATATTTAGAAATCTTGAAACTTGTTTAACTTAGACCATGACATACGTTTAGTTTATCTAGTATTTTGAATAAGCAACCTATTTCTTTTGGTTGATCGAAGGTTTGCAAACATTAGTATTATATCACGAACTTTTTTCTTTGAATTTTAAATGTCTCACAAAAATGTCTCACATAATGATTTTTGAATCTTGTGATTATCGATATAATATTATTTAAATATATTTTTATACTTAAATTTGACTTTTACGTTTTATTTTATGTATATTGAGTATTTGTCTGTGTATCTGGAACTTACTTTGAGACCCTTGAGATTAAGTAGTTTTCTTGCAATTATTATTATTTATATCTAAATATTTTGAGCTAGCCATTTTGTTATTTCATTTTATTTTACATTCATCATTATTTCTCGCCTTCCGCTTTATTACATTATTGTCGCCCGAACGTGAGGCTTTTCACTGCTCAGCGCTTCAGTATTATTACAATATGTTTTTCTTTTTTCTTTTATTGGCCGTGTCGTCGTGTTGATTTTGCAAACACCAAAGTAATAACACAAAAAAAGAACACAAAAGCTAGAGAGGTCTTAGAAATGATACACATTTTCAAAAATAGCAATACTATCAACGACAGAAACGAAATTGATGGGCTTTCAAAACTCTACTACCCTCTCATAAAACAATAGAAAAATCAAAAAACCCCCCTGCACGCACAAGACAAAACGGGGAAAAAATAGCCCCCATTGGGAAAAAAACAACAGTTAACATATACCCCTAAATACGGTCCTGACCACCATGCTCATTCCAAAGAACAAAAATTAAAACCCCCGCAAACTAAAGTATTTGTTCACTTACTATATCCGCACAATCACGATCGTTCGTTAAGAAAATTGGTCCCGGATGTCTAACACATGTGATACACACAATGCGCACCCTTGTTAAAACCAAACCAAACAAAAAAATGTGAGTTTATGTGTCTTTTCTTTGTTCTCATTACTTATTTGTAGGGTAATTCAACTTTCCAACTCATTCATACAGTAGTTAATCACTTTAATGTCTCCCTACCTATTCATTAAAGCCATTTTTATTTTATTTTAATTTTATGTAATTGTCAACGTTAAATGTTAACTCAATTTGTAATCATTTTTTAATCTAATTTTAAACTTAAAATTGTTAATAATTGTTAAGTCTCCAATTAATTCATACAGACATTAATCACTTTAATGTCCCCCTACCTTTCTTTTAAGCTATTTTAATTTAATGTTATTTAATTTTCAACGTAAAATGCTAACCTAATTCGTAATTCATTTCTTAATATAATTTTAATTTAAAATTGTTAATTTAATTGTTATATCACACGAAACAAACACAGTTCTCATGTTCATTGTATTGATTCTTGTTTCCAGATGCTTGAAAAAGACTGAATTGATAAAAGTCGAAACGTCGTAAACAACATCAAAATTCAATAAAAGGTCGCTAAAACCAATAAAAATCTAGTATTATTTTTAATATATATATATATATATATATATATATATATTGAAATATGACTGATGCTGAGAATGAATAATAATATATAAAATAAAAATATTACTTGATATTAGTAGTGTGCAAAATAGATACTTTTATGTATCGAATAAATACCAATACATTACACTTTTGTATTCGATACTTTGTATCGGATACTTAGTATCCGATATTTTTCTTTCAACTCAAGTCGATAACTATATGTACTTGTATTTGATCTTTACTGCTTGGGTATACATTTAATACGATACCGTTGACGATCGGTTATATATATATATATATATATATATATATATATATATATCTATAAAATAAATACTTACTATGCGATGTTGCGGGAAATTTAAGCTGTTGTTGAATAATTAATAAAAAATACTTATTAATGAATTATAGTATATACGATAATGAATATGAAAGAAAAATATTTAAATGTAAATGTTTGTAAACAGGAAATAAATAAATAGGAAAAATAAAATATATCGCATACAAGTACATATACTAAAAAAAATACTTATATATACTATTACATATTTGCATTTAAAAACACTAATTTTTGTACATGTTGCGGTTTGAGTCTATTTCAGATATAATTTTAAAAAAGATCGTGACTAAAGAATAAATTATATACAGTATATCTATCAAAAGTATTGCAAAAGAAAATTGTAAATACATCTATATCTATAAAACTTAATAAACGTCGAGTACTTAATAGTATCGATAGTATCCGATACTTTTCATTATTGGTATACGATACATTTGCTACCTCTAGGTATCCGATACAAATGTATCGAATAGATACAAAATATTAATAAGTAGTACGGCTATTGTACTATAAGTTGGGCGCCTTGGTTCTAAGCTTGTACGTTAGATCATTCTCCACTCTCACGTAATATCTCAGGTTGCGGCTAGATGTCGTAGAACAAGTATTATGTATTACCTAACTTGGATATTATCTCAGGATCCTCGTCGATCAGTTTATCCCTATGTGTATGATGGAAAATTGTTTAATAATATTATAAAGTTATCTCTAGCTACGCAATGATAAATAAAAGAGTTTCTTTAAAGTAATATGTGTAAATATTTATTGAAGTAAGATATCTGCGAACAATGAACAAATAACGTACCTAACGACAAAACAATGAATTAATATGGTGTGCACGTGTGAATTAAAGGTTATGTTTTAATAGCAATGTTATTGTAAAGTGTATGGTAATATAAACAAATAAACAAAAATAAAACAAAATTAATATAATAATTTACAAATATTTACAACATGCTTTACAATGTTAGGTTATGTTGAATGATTAGAATTAAAATAACCTGTTCGCGGGCTAGTAAAGATTCAAAAAGTGGGCGTGTCTAATTAGTATCGATACAAACTTTGAATGCAGATAAATTAGCTATCTTGTTAATTTCGCGTTAATGACTTGAATTATGAAAATGATAATAAAAATATAAAACGTAAATTTTGAAATAAATATAAATTAATTTGAAATATACAAAGTTATCGTAATATTAATTTATTTACATTTCGATACTAATTTTACAATTATGTCCGCCAATTTAGCCATTCTATTGTGTGTTATTATTGTGTTAATTACTGCCTTTCCCTTTGCAGTTGGCTGGAATAATGGTGCTATTTGCCCCATAACATTATATATATATTTAATAATTATATTTAATATAAGTTTCGACTTCAAAATAATAAAACTTTTATTTAGTAGCGTGTGTCCGTTTTTCTTATAATTCCGGGGAAAATAATAAAAACGCTATTTTACTAACTAAAATTGTTGTAATAGCAAACGAAAGAAAAAATTAAGTTGAAGTGCAAACAAACTTTTTTATTTTACATCTATTGGGTTTGTTTTTAAGAATAAAAATTAATTGGTGTGCGCACACATCGGCACAGTCATATAACAAAATATTTTAGAGTAAAATACAATTAATATTATTTTAAACTGCAATAAACACAATATTACGTGGATATATCTCAATAATCAACGGAATTGAAAACGTCACATGTATTAAAGATGTTTATATACAACGGCAGTGACAGGGTTGCCTAAACAGCAGGAAATACGTAAAAATGTCGTCAAATTCGCTTCATTGGTTTTAAAGCTACCGAGAATTTGGACGCGGATTCGCTTTTTTTATACATAAAAGAATCATTAGCTTGTTGCGAAATCGTTTTGAAGAACTGTGTTGTCCAAACTTACGATGGTACAAATGTGATGAGTGGGCGGTTAAACGGTGTACAAAAACTATTCCGTGATGAGATAGAAAAAGGTGTGTATGTACATTGTCTTAACCACAGATTGAATTTGGTAGTTATGAACGTGTGTAAGAATTTACCAACAGGACAATTTTTTGATATACTGGAAACTTTTTGTTTTCCTATCAGGATCCGCCATCCATACAAAGTTAAGGCACCTATTTCCTCCACGAAAACCGACCGAATTAAAACGAATTTGCTATATTCGTTGCACTGCCCAGGTATTTGCCTGTATTTCTATGAAAAAAGTGTTTAGTCTTCTACTTCTTTTTTTAAATACCTTGGACAATAATCAAAGCTCAAAATATCGAGAGACTGCAGGTTTATTGGAATTGCTCGATTTAAATTTATTTTTCACCTCTGTCTTTTTCACAACATTCTTACACTTTTTAAAAGGGGAGCTATTTTCGACAAAAGGTGACTTCTGATATTTCTGTTGCAAATTTGTTAATTAAATCGATTAATATAACTGTTCAAAATATGAGAAGTGACTTACAATGCTTTGAAAATATTTACAAAGAAGCCGAACAAATTTGTATTGAAAGTAATATTGATTACACCAGAAAAATCTCATAGACGTAATAAGAAAATTCCAATAAAATTGGAAACGTTTTTACAGAAAATGTTAAATATAAAATATATTATAGCTTCACTTTTTAAAAAATACAAATTAGTGTTTCCCGAAAGATTCAAAATTGTTTCCATAACAGTTACTGTGCCGGTTTCAAGGGCGAGGCGTGAACGTACATTTCCTTGTTTGCGCCGCCTAAAAAATTATATGAGAAATAAAATGGGACAGGAACGCGTAAGTGATTTGTCAATTATACACATTGAAAAAGAAATTGCCAAATCTTGAAATAAAAATCTTGTAATCGACTATTTTGACGCTGCTCACAACAATAGGATTATACTTCATTAATGGGTGAGTGTGTTTTATTTGTAGATTATAGCTTATACTACATATAAGGCAGTCGCGTGCAAAAAAAAAATGGAACACCAAAATAAATATCCCTTACACTATTATATTTATTTATCCTTCAAAATAGAAACTTTGCAAATTATATTAAATGTATGTGCCCTCTTTTATTGGCCACGTGCCCACTCTGTGCCCTCCCAAAAATGTAGGTCTAGTTACGGGGCTGATAGCATTACAAATAAAATGAACATGTTATACAATAACTAAAGCACAGACACAACCAATAAGATATTCGCACATCATATCCACAAAACAGAAACGCAGAAGATTCCAATGTCAAGCCCCAACGAACTCATCCAACGAGTACAAGACCCGCCCCAGAAGCAACACTTTCATTTTCGCTTAAAATTGTTTTAAATTTGATGATTGCTTGATGTACGACGGTAGCCTGTTAAAATATTTCAAGTCCATGTAAATTCATGAATTACGGCACACACCCGTCTTCGGTTTTGGAAGATGTAGCTGTTAGCTACTGCGCGTACCATACAAATGAATGTCTGATCTATGTTGGAAATTACTCTGATATTTAAAAATAATTGACTATGTTTCGTATAGAAAAAAAAAAATAAATTTTAAAACCCACGACTAGCAAACAAGGGCCGACAATGGGCGCCCCCCTCCCCGCACATGAGCCGCACCGCCTGCGTCTGTACTTTAAAAATAGAAGCAAGATTTCCAGCCTCCATAAACCCCCAAAACGTCAAACAGTACCGTACACGGCACTCGAACAGCGAGAAATACACAATCCTAGCTGTGCCCTCACCCAAGCTACGTCGTACCACCCCTGTCGCATAACGCGCGGACGAGACTTCCCCCCCCCCCCCCCCCCCCAGAAGCGGCGAACATGCTGAATCCAGGCCAAGGCCAGGCTCCACGACTAGACGAAGGAATTTAACAAAATTCACGAATGTTAGAATAGTATCACCAACTTCAATACCTAAGGAACTGTGTTTGTGTATTAAAAGCCGAGTCTTACTTAAGTTCAGGGTAATCCCGTTAGCGTTAAACCAGTTTTGAATGATTAAAATTTCGTTGCATATTAGGTTTTCTAGAAACCGCGGATCCGCAGCATACCAAGTCAACGATATGTCATCAGCAAACAATATAATATGAGCTCTGTAATGTAAGGTCGTTAATAAATAATAGAAAAAACGTCGGACCCAAAACCGACCCCTGCGGTAGACCATATGTATTGCTACTTATCCCTGACTCCAGACAATCCGCTCCGCAACCAGACTAACGCATTGTTTGCGTCCACGCAGATAAGATCCCAACCAATCACTCGCCTTCGCCCGGAATTCGTAATATTCTAGCTTTCGGAGAAGGGAATGAGGGACGTAGTCAAAGGAATTCGCCAAGTCATAAAATATCGTAGCTACAATTTCTTTTCCATTAATTAAATTATAAGCATTCGCTAAATAATAATAGAGAGCATCGGCGGACGACACTTTGTGGGGTCTGAAGCCAAACTGGCAGTTAACCAATAAGTCCGTCACCCGAATAAAGTCATGAATTTTGAGGTTTGCTATTTTTTCAACTACTTTGCATAATGCTGGTAATATGGAAAACGGCCTGAGGCTGGAAAGAGCAAAATATATACTAAATTTGGTGAGGTTTTCCCTACTCAAGTATGCTTCAAATTATCTTGTGATATAGGTACGCTATCGGCTATCGTTGATACAGCTTCTGCAAGTTGCAGTTATGTCCGTCACATGAAAACCCCGGCGAAGTCTTACACTATGTTATATATCGCTATAGGCTATTCCAATGTAGAGCACGTTAATACAGCTTCTGCAAGTTGCAGCTTTGTCCGTCATATGAAAACCCCGCCTAAGTCTTACACTTATTATGAAGACAGCGATGGTTATTTTGGGGCTCGTGATGTTGCATTAGTCAATGAGCGGCGCTGAATGTTCTTCTACGCTATATCTAACTAACTTTTGTAATGTAGTGAGGGTATTTATGGTGAAAGTATCTCTCCAGCAGCATGTGCTGATGATTCTATAGTAAAATTTTATCTTACTAAATATGTCGATATATTAAGACGCTGTGTGGTAAATGTTGTAGCTGGTGTACTACATCCAACTATACCATATAACGCATATGTAATAGCAACAAAAGTTATCAATAAAGTTGATGCGGAAACAGTAGCTAAAACCTTTTACGAGAATATGCACCAAATGCTTCATTCGGACGACAGGTACAAAGAAAAAATACTTTTATTTGTCAGTGACAGTACTGCTTATATGTTAAAAATAGACAGACTATTAGAGGAAACATACCCTAATATGCTGCACATTACTTGTGTAGCACATGCTCTCCACAGAATCTGTGAATATATCAGAGACACCTTTCCAGAAGTTGATAGACTTGTATCCGCTTTCAAAAAAGTTTTCAGAAAAGCACCATTGAGAGTAGCTCTTTACAGAGAAAGACTTCCATCTTTGTCACTGCCTCCGTCTCCAGTAATAACTAGATGGGAATCATGGTTGGAAGCTACTTGTTTTTATGGAGAGAATTGCAATGTAGAAAGGACGTTTTCTATCTACGAGGATGAATTTCATTGAAAGAGAACAAATTTCACAGATGAGAACCTTGAGAAAGTATTGTTAGTTAATATTAATACTCCTTTACACAAAATGAACAAATAAAAATGTATTTCGTATTTTATAGATCACCACCCGTTTGTTTTCCAATTATATAAATAAAATTAAAGACTCTAAAAATACAAATTTTCAATAGTACGCCCGTGTGCAATGAGTCATGGGTCTCTCGTGTCCGGTCCCTAATTAGTAACTTCATTTTTATATTGAACGTAGTTAATTTCAACTACTTTCTGTGCAAATTATTTGGTGCAGCCATTATTATTTTCTAGATGTTTAATATTTTCCATTTGAGTAATTTTTGAAACGTAATGTGTCACTGATAATTTAATAAAAATATTATTATTGTATTTATCTTAATGTCATTGACACCCATAAGTTTTCATCAAAATATCCCACCTGTGGCTTAATCACTACAGCACATAATCGCAGTAAATGAAACACTACTTTTCGAATTGATTCGATATCTATCTTCACCGAAGAATCACGCAAAGTTGCCACATCGGACATTGTTCCAAGAATTTTAGATCGAATTCTTCCGACAGAATCTATATCGGCTTAAGATTTGATTATTACAGCGGCCAAATCATATTTATTAACACAATAGTAAGCGTATTTTATATAAAATGTAGTTTATGGAGACGAAAATATTTATAATGAATGTATTGTAGGAATATACACTATAACTGTAGTTCAGTAAACAAAAACGAATATTAAATCTAAGTAGAGTAAAATTAATAGAAATTATTTTTTTGTAATGTGGTATTGTGATAGATTTTACTTACGTTTAGTATGTAAAGAAAACGATACTTTCGAAGTTAGCATGTTGTGGTAATACACAACACAATTAGTAGTCAACTAGAGAAATGCGAATATAAAACTTGGCCATTCTAAAAGTAACATAAACCATTAGGTATTTGTTGTATGAAGAACAATGTGCATTCGATCCATGTCGAAGGAGATTATTAAAATCGAAAGAATTAGTATTATTTGTTACACAAGTATCTATACTATAATATGGTTATTTATTATATTAGAGGAAAAAATATATTTTAGCTCGAACTTTAAAGTCTTTTCCCGAGTGAAACAAGGAAAAAGGTCAAAGTAAGAGCTAAAATCTCCATTTTGCCCCGTGTATAATACACTATTTTTTTCTGTAACCACTTTAAAATACAAGAAATCACATAAGAAACATTTAACATAATTTAATATAGTAGAATCTAGTTATTACATTTTTGCAATGATAAACATTAGTAACAAACAAATAAAAGATAGATGAGTCAGCTATCCAAAGAAATGAAATATCCAAAAGAATATTACCTGAGCTAAATACAGTTTCAGTTTAAAGGGTAATGGAAACTCCCATTTCAAATCTAAAATCACTTGAAATCGTGGTAGAACCGGAAATTTCTATTAACAATCGAGTGAAGTGGGAACTTCCTCAATAGATTCAAGACATTTAGCAAACATGAATTATGTGCATTGTACTTTTAATTTTTCTGATAATACAATAACACACTTTAACGTACGAAAAGAGAAATTGTTGCCGAAGCAGCTTGCGACCGAGGCAGGGCAATCTCGAGTATACACAACATTTTTTGGGCAACCGTATAAATCGTTCAATCTATTTTATTTAAATTGAGACACAATTTAATACTTTTAGTGCTAAATTCGAAAGTGGCTTACTTGCTTTACATGCGTTGCCATAGAAATGAGACGAATACAATAAAATACAAATAACAAGTGTTCATTTGAAAAGTCAATCTAGTAACATGTGATTTACTGAGAACATTTGGAAGTACGAGGTGCATTCAAGTTCTAAGGCCTCCGATTTTTTTTCTAACTAACTACTCACCCGAAAACTATGAAACTGGTGTTACTTCTCGACGTAATCTCCCTGCAGACGTACACATTTTTCACAACGTCGACGCCATGATTCCATGGCCGCGGCGAAGGCTTCTTTAGGAGTCTGTTTAGACCACTGGAAAATCGCTGAAGCAATAGCAGCACAGCTGGTGAATGTGCGGCCACGGACAGTGTCTTTTATTGTTGGAAACAGCCAAAAGTCACTAGGAGCCAGGTCAGGTGAGTAGGGAGCATGAGAAATCACTTCAAAGTTGTTTTCACGAAGAAACTGTTGCGTAACGTTAGCCCGATGTGCGGGTGCGTTGTCTTGGTGAAACAGCACACGTGCAGCCTTTCCCGGACGTTTTTGTTGCAGTGCAGGAAGGAACTTGTTCTTCAAAACATTTTCTGAGGATGCACCTATCACCGTAGTGCCCTTTGGAACACAATGGGTAAGGATTACGCCTTCACTGTCCCAGAACATGGACACCATCATTTTTTCAGCACTGGCGGTTACCCGAAATTTTTTTGGTGGCGGTGAATCTGTGTGCTTCCATTGAGCCGACTGGCGCTTTGTTTCTGGATTGAAAAATGGCATCCACGTCTCATCCATTGTCACAATCGACGAAAAGAAAGTCCCATTCATGCCTTGGTTGCGCGTCAACATTGCTTGGCAACATGCCACACGAGCAGCCTTGTGGTCGTCCGTCAGCATTCGTGGCACCCACTTGGAGGACACTTTTCGCATTTTCAGGTCGTCATGCAGGATTGTGTGCACAGAACCCACGGAAATGCTAACACTGTTCAACTGTCATTCGGCGATCCCCCAAAACAAGTCTCTCCACTTTCTCGATCATGTCGTCAGACCGGCTTGTGCGACCCCGAGGTTGTTTCGGTTTGTTGTCACATGATGTTCTGCCTTCATTAAACTGTCGCACCCACAAACGCACTTTCGACACATCCATAACTCCATCACCACATGTCTCCTTCAACTGTCGATGAATTTCAATTGGTGTCACACCACGTAAATTCAGAAAACGAATGATTGCAGGTTGTTCAAGTAAGGAAAACGTAGCCATTTTAAGTATCTAAAACAGTTCTCATTCTCGACGCTGCGGCTACAATTCCATCTGCCGTACAGTGCTGCCATCTCTGTGACGTATTGACAACGAACGCACGCTCATTTTAAAACAATGCACATGCTTCTATCTCTTTCCAGTCTTGAGAAAAAAAATCGGAGGCCTTAGAACTTGAATGCACCTCGTATGTCGTAAATTAAAATTTACTACTTAACTTACGAAGTCGTATATTTTGACAGTTTCATACATACAAATAAATAACAAATAATAGGTATTTATTGAAAACTATAACAAATGTTGAAAATGTTGTCCTTCAAGATCAATGCACTTTAAAATCCTCCGTTCAAAATTTCTTTATTTAAACCAGAATCGACGGACGATTATTTTATGAACTGATATTTGTGATTGACATTATCAAATGTCATTTGGATTTACGTTTACGGAACAACAAACACATACTAATGTATTTGCGTCTTATTCTATCAAAATTTCAAAGTAACCTAGATTGACTTTTCAAATGAACACCCGTTACTTAATAGTTGTCAAAATAGGTCGTAAAATGTTTGAATCTCCTGAAAGTGATAATGATATTTTCATATCTGTAACTCCTCTGGAAATAAAAGTGCTGCCAATTTCGCAGTTTCTAACTCAACAATCGAACAGGCAATACGAAAAATGTTAGAGTTTAAAGTCTGATACACCAGCAAGAACGTCAAAACTTTTTTCGAAAATGTATTACTGGCATATTTATTTCCATGAAATATGCCAGTCGGAGACCTTAAAAAGTTCGAGTTTATGGAGTTCGTATTCGATGCTTAAATGCATGCTTAATATAAAGGAAGGGATTGACGTAAGGAAATTTTTAAAGTTGGTCCCTTTTCTGAAGAAAAAATCAGTTGATTATAAGGCCAAAAAGTCAAAAGTGTTAACACTGAATCAGGTTAAGTTTTTCTGAAAAACGCTAGTGATAGAAAATATTTACTGTGGGAGGTACATTGATAATAAACGAAGTTCTCTTATAAATTGTTTAATTTACTATTCGTTTTATAGGTAGTTTTAATTGTGGCCATAAGACATGATGAGTTAACAAAAATAACCATTCATGACATTTAGGAGGGCTACAATGTTCTTATAATTACTGTTCGTGATACAAAAACGGACATAAACCGCACTTTTACCGTTACGAGCCCAGATTATATAAAACTTCATCCCAAATATGTTGTCCTTCGTCCAAAACATGTTCCCTGTCGTCGACTATTTTTGAGATACGAGCAAGAAAGGTGCCATGCACAAGTTATTGGAGTGCATAGCATAGGGGAAATAACAATATACAGGCCAACAGTGCCAACAGTGGTGCTACAATATCAGTTCTTAAGTGCCACGGTGGTTGGAGATTTGCTCTAAAAATTTAGATTTTACTGCTTCTGGAGTAAATATCAGTAACAATACAAATTAATATTAATATGTATCCTAGAGGTTTATAAAAAAACACAAAATATTTTGTATTACTGAAAATATGTGATAAACATATGTTAAAATGTTTATTTCCTTTAACGGCCTCTGCTATACTAACGGTGGCGAAATATAATTAGCGGACTGTGTTGCGTTCGCGAATTGGTAACTTCGCGGCCGGTTGACCAAAATAGTACATTGCTTATCTAGTAGTAAAAGCGGACGACAATGTAAATTGTTGGCCGAGGCCATCAAGCATTGAAGTCCGGGAATGTGCTTTTACTACGAGGTATACATACTTTTTTTCTGAAATCGGAATTAACATTATTATATATTAAAGACTTTTTATAAATGCATAACATTTTTTCATTACCATATAATTACCTATGAAATCGTTTCCGTGACGATCAGTTTGTTTGTTGTGAAAAAGGTCAGAAATTCATTACTTATTTAATACCTACTTATCGCTAAAAAAAATTTAAATGGACAGTGATGATGATGTCCTGTTGTGCGGGACACCACCGGAGTTAGTGAAAGCTGCTGAAAATGTTGTCTGCGTGTATTTATTTACTGCCTAAAATGTATATAAAAAACCGGTATGGAAAAGCTACCGACTTTTCCGGCGAAAAAAACCTTCCCGGACTGTTTTCTGATGCTTGCTTAGCAACGGATTAAAATACTAGAATAGCTTATTTTGGGATAATTGCACCGCGAAAGTAGGCAATCTTGACCGATTTCAGAAAAATATTTTTTTAGTCCTTGTGAAAATAATTGAAGCTTTAGCAACTGTCAGAATGTTCGAAATTATTTATTTTTGATTACTATGCACAGTACTGATTTATACTCTCGCAATTAGTACGCCGATGGGTGGCCAAAAGTCACTTCAGTATTTAAAAATTAACTAAATAACTTTTTTGCTATTATGTATATATTTTTTTTATTTCAGATTATTTAAATGGAGAATTCGGAAATAAATTATGAGTAAATTGACGATAGAACAATATGTAAAGCTTATTGAGTTTTACTTTGAACATGAACGCTCATGAATTGTTCTTACTCAGAGAGCATACGTGCGACACTTTTACGTCGTTAGTTTTGACGAAGGATGTATTTCGTTAAAATGTCAAAACCAGCGATATTGGCCCTCATTCGGCGTTTTTAACAGAGAATTGCTGTCCAAGATCTTCCACGGACTGGAAGACCCCGCATAGGAAAACATTGAACATGTACGGCAGAGCATTGATGAAGCGCAAGAGGCATCCTCTCGACGGCGTTCTCAAGAGCTTGGAATCACCCGCAGTACTTTGAGCACGGGTAAATATTCAAGAGAAGACCAGAAAAGACGTCGACTTTGTTAACAAAGTGACAATGGGAAACGACGCCCATTTTTACTTAATCACAAATCCATATGAACAGACGCAATACTAGATTTTGGGAATCAATGAGAGTTACACCTACACAAAGTTACGGTTTGGTGCGGAATTATATCAGAAAGGGTACTAGGTTCGTATTTTTCGAAGATAATAATGGAAGTACTATCACGATTATAGGCCAAATATATCGCCAAATGTTAAGAAATTTTGTGTTTCCTGTCATTGAGAACACATCTGCATTGTAGTGGCGCTAGATGGGGCAACTGCTCACTCAGCCCGAGGACCCACGCAGCTATTAAAGCATTATTTTCGGAGAAAGAATAATTTTCATAAATGCAGAGTTCGTTGACCGTTACGTTCTTTTAATATGACGGCCCCAGATTTCTTTTGATGGGAATATTTGAAACAGGGAGTGTTTGTTACTAAACACCGAACTCTTGATGAGTTGAAAGACAATATTCGTCAGGAAATTGGAATTATAACACGAGTTACTTTGCAAGCAGTTCTGGAGAGTGCCATAAAAAAAGCTCGCCTTTGTGAAGGGAAAAACAGGGGTCACGTAAAAATGTTATCTTTCGTGTTTGGGCCGAAAAAATTCCCACGATGTGTACATTATAATGTTAAAAAGGAAATTATGAAATAATTCAAAGAAAAGAAGTTTAATGTAATAGTGTACATATACCACTACAAATGAAAATAAATAAATCTTGAACAAAACAAGACAGACATTTACAACTTTGGGTACATTAATGTCAATAAATAACAAATTCACAGAATCCCTTTTTTTTTATTTTCTGGTCAGAGGTCTTTAACACTTTCGCGGCCGAGGTAATTTCGAAAAAAAGTTCCAGTTATAATTTTTCTTTTAAATTGTATTTATAATAAATTAGTTCACATACATTGACATATGCACCTATTTTTGTTTTATATGTCTTTTATAAGGAGGAAAATCGCAGCGGTCACTAATGACCGCTGCGATTTTGCAGGAAACATATTCCCGTCCATAAGTAGCGGGCAGTACAGCGGTCATACTTTCGTGTTGAGACTTTTATCGGCACCTATAATATTGCTAGTTGCCATTATTAGTGTTCAGTAGTTTGTTGTCTGTTAGAGTGTGTGCTTACCTGTGAATGAAACTGCAATAGATTTATGAAAAATCTGTGATTCTCAATATGAATAACCGTACTAGACGTATTTTAGAGTTAGCAACGAAGAATTTTAATGCAAGTGACGGTAAGTCGGTTTCTTTAAAAATATTTTTGTTTCTTTGAAACCAAATTTTGCAGATTCTAGCGATGAATCTAGTTTAGAAAATAATGAGAGACCATCTAGTGATATAGAACCCTTTGTAAATTCAGGCTCAGACGATGAAGATCCTACATATATTCCAGAAAGTGACTCAGAATTATCTGAGCCTTCTCCATCGATTAAAAGACAGTGTGGTCCTTCACATTCAGGAAACAATTACACAAATTTAGAAAATAATGAAGATGAAATGAATAATTCCGAAAATAATCCAAATCTTTTGAATCAAACAGAAATAGAGGGTGCAAATTTGGTTGAAGGTCAAAGCACTGAATCAAAAGATTATTCTCTAGAAAATGTTGTGTGGAGTGAACCTAGAGGAAATCATATGGATTTTCCTTATGAACAAGAATCCGGGATCAAGCCCGAATATGCGGCAGCACTAGTAGATGCTGATCCACTAGCTGTCTATTTATTATTTATAGATGAAGAGATATTGGAGACCATGGTAACACAAACTAATTTGTATGCCAGTCAATTACTTCTCGCTTCCGAAGACGTAGCACCAAATTCCCGACTTCGAGATTGGTCTCCAACCTGTCAAATCGAAATGAAACATTTTTTGGGACTACTAGGTTATATGGGCCTGGTTAAAATGCCAACTATGCGACATTATTGGAGCAAACATCCACTTTTCAAGAATGCCCTTATATCCAAAATAATGAGTAGAAATAGGTTCGAGCTTTTGTTAAAAATGTGGCATTTTAGTAATAATGATGATTGTCCAGTAGGAGACAGAGTTTATAAAATTGAACCACTTATCAACTTGTTTTTGACAACATGTCAGGATGTTTATGTACCGGGAAAAGTAGTTTGTATCGATGAATCACTTATACCATTTCGTGGTCGTTTGCTGATCAAACAGTATATACCTAATAAAACCCATAAGTATGGGCTAAAGATGTTCAAACTTTGCAGTGATAATGGTTTCACATGGAATATGAAGTTATATTCAGGGAAAGAGAAAGACCCATCCGTATCTGTTCCCACAAAAACTGCCCTCTTTCTAGCTAAGAATTTACTAAATACTGGAAGGACTATAATTACTGACAACTACTATACAAGTATTGAACTAGCAAATCAGTTGTTGGACAAAAATACACATCTGTTAGGAACTCTTAGGGCCAATCGCAGAGGTAATCCAAAAGAAGTAGTTAATAAAAAATTAAAAGTAGGAGAAATCATCGTGAAAGAAAATAGTAGAGGGATTTGTGTAGGAAAATGGCGTGATAAGCGTGACGTGAATTTTCTCTCGACCCTACATGGTAGTGAAATGGTAGAAGTTAGACAACGATCTGGAGGAACTGTTCAAAAACCGCAGGCTATTTTAGAATATAATTCTGGAAAATCTTCAATAGATGTTTCGGATCAGATGGCTAGTTATAATACTGCACTTCGTAAATCAATCAAATGGTATCGAAAAATAGCCCTCGAAGTCTTACTGGGTACCGCAGTAGTAAACGCATATATTTTGTACAAGAAAATCAATAATCAAAATAGTACAATATCCGAGTTCAGAACAAAAATTATAATGGGTTTGTTGAAAACTACCGATAATATTGAAGAGGAAGAAGAAATGAATACGCCTACAACGTCAAGAAAATGATATATGAAAATGAACACACACTTTTGCAAAAAGAGATGGACCAGCAGCTAAATCTAGGAAATACTGTAGAGGCTGTTATGACAGAACAAAAAGATTACTAAATTTGGATAAAAGTAAGGTGAAAAAGGTTACGACTTATTGCGTGCAGCGCGACGATCAACCTCACTATTGTTTAGATGCTTCACAGCAAAACATAAGTAAATTACAAATAACATTTATAACTAAAATATTTTATTTTATTTTTAATATTTTCCTTTGTAATATATAATAAGAAATAAAGTGTTATTTAGATAGATATGTGTCTCATATGTCTCACATACTTCGCAAAAATATGTTTCCACCCTATACCTATTTGTCCAAAACTGTAGCGCAAAATTTAAAAACTCGACTAACTGTAGTGTCCAGGAATGCCACAGCGGTCATGTGCACACTACAGAATCAATGTACTCTCGGTCACAAGTGCCAGAAAAACCGTATGTATTGAGAGATACGAAGCGGTCCCAGGTTACCGCCCTGGCCTAATGGGAGCATTACCCATCGGTTATTAATGACCGCTCTGGCCGCGAAAGTGTTAAGACAATAATTCGTAAACTTTCCTCATATAAGTATACATATTTGATGGGAAATATTATACGAGAGCGGGATGATAATTAGGTAGCCTCTGCGTAGATAGCGCTGCTAGGCAAATACTTTGATTATATTTTTCAAGCCTTTAGTTGGCAACGCTGAAAATTTTACATCTGTCAAATACTTGGTTGTGAGCAGCTCTTCACATCAAACGTGTCAAATTAAGTTTCTTTAAATGAAAGGTTTAAGTAATGAAGAAATATTGGAAGAGATGAAAAGTGTTTTAGATGGCTGTGCTCCTTCGTACGCAATGATAAAAAACTGGTTGGGTCAGTTCAAGTGCGGTCATACGAGTGTCAAGGATGAACACCCATCGGAACGTCCTAAAAGTGTCACTACTCCAGAAATGGTCACTAAAATACATGGTATGGTGATAAAAGACCAACGGCTCAAATTATGTGAAATTATGTGAAAAATTATGTGAAATAGTCAATAGTCATTATGTGAAATAGTCAATAGTCAGTGGGCATTTCAAAAGAGCGGGTATGCAATATAGTCACTCAAGAATAAGGAATGAAAAAGCTGTCTGCGAGGTTTGTGCCGCGTTTACTCACAATGGAGCAGAAACATGTGAGGGTGCAATGTTTAGACCGTTTTCAGAAAAATCTGTCTGTTTTTATGCGATCATTTATTACAACCAACAAAACATGGGTCCATTATTATACTCCTGAACCAAAACTTTAGTCTAAATAGTGGGCAGAACCTAGCTGTTCAGCGCCAAAGAAGGTTATGGTCACAAAGTCAGCTGGTAAGGTCATGGCATCAGTTTTTTGCAAAAGGAATCCTGATGACTGATTATCTATATATATATATATTTAATTATATAAAAAAAGATCTGGGTTAGCGCGCAGAAAGATTATCTTCCACCAAGATAATGCACGGCCCCATACCAGTGTTGGCTATGGCTAAATGGCTAATGGCTAAAACTCACATACTGAAATTTGATTTGCTAACGCACCCACTATATTCCCCCGGACTATCATCTACTGCCAAAGCTTAAAACCTTTTTAGGTGGACAAAGGTTTTCCATACGCGAAGATGTCACAGCCGCAGTAGACTATTTTGCTGGACTTGAAGAAAACACCTTCAGTGATGGGATAAGAGCATTAGCACATCGTTGGAAAGTGTTTTAAAAGTTTACATTGAAAAATAAAAATATACTTGCACGAAGGGTTGTCTTTGATATTTTGCATATAGAGCTGGAATAAAACAGTAGATAGTTTTTAAAAACTTTATTGTTTTTCAGTATTTTTTCAGGAGGATTTATGCACTTTTGCATACGCATACAAATCAACTCTGGAAGCAGTTATTCCACTCGTTTGTTGGTACAGTAAAAATAGCGTTTTTTTTTAAGGCATCGACTGCTCGTTCTGACGACTGGAACCTTTGACCACGCAGTCCGTTCTTGATTTTCGAAAAGGTAGAGAAATCGTTGGGACTGTACGGAGAATGGTGTAACAATTCGAAGTTTCGTTGCATTAAAAATTCAATTGTCTTGCGAACTGTGTGCGAACTTATATTGTCTTGGTGGAGGTGATTCGTCGTTGTGGGTTGGTTTCTCGCTCAGTGATGGCTTGCAGCAAACAAATGGTTGTATACCAATCGGCAGTAACAGTTCTTTGATCTTGTAGAGAAATTGTTGCTACATGACCCGCTTTCGAGACAAATGTCGTGACAACTTGGGTCACCCAAACATCGACTGTCATTTATTTTCTTGCTCGTATGAGTAAATCCAAGATTCATCACCACTCACGATGTTGTACATGTTTTTAGAATTTCCTGCGTTGAAGTGATATAGAGTTTTTTGACACCAATTCACCCTAGCTGTTTTCTGTTCTTCGGTCAACTTATGCGGTCGGTATCCAACGCGAAACTAATTTTTTACACAATTCTTCATGCAAAATTTTTTGAATTGAGTTCTATAAAATTCCCAATGATGCCTTAATTTCGCGATATGTCACATGTCGATCTTCGTTGATTAGCTTGCGCACACCATCGACGTTTTCCTGAGTGACTGCCGTTTTTAGTGCACCTGCTCTTGGATCGTCGCTAAGACTAATCCTTCCACGTTAAAATTCTCAATACCAACGAGAAATTGTTGACTGATTTGGTGCTTCATTACCGAAAACAGAAACCAACTCGGCGAAGCATTCTTGTTGAGATAATTATCCAAAATTATAAAAGAAATATTGCGCGAAAATTTTCAGTTTAATGTAATTTTTCGACTAACTTGTCAACTTTGACAGCTTGTTGTAGTTACAACACTACACGTATCGCACTGAAACTTTGGATTTAGGCTAACTAAAAATGGAGGTTAATTTTTAGTATTGACATTTGATTAGTGGCGCCCTCTATGACCGAGTATGCAAAACATGAAAGACATCCGTCGTACACATAGCATCGTTGTTTCATTGTTAGGCTAAATAATTATCATCTCGCCCTCGTATTTAAGAACACAATACATTTCTCGTGTGAAACCATTAGTTATTTAATTTATTCTACTCAAGTATTTGATTTCTTCGATATTTTCTTTTCTTCAGTATTTATTAAATTAAAATATTTGTTTTAATTATACCTTTAAACAATTACAGTTAACAAACGAATGAAAATTTCCTAAAAGTGATTATCTCTTAACAATCGGTAAACAATTAATTTTATTTACAAAATCTAGAATTTAATTACAAGAAGAAGTACTTTAAAGCGTTATATATTACGCAAGAAAATTCGAAGAAACATCTCAAATTATTTATGACGACAAATATTCCATGAATAATGAAAAACAAGCACTTTCCTGAATTTTGTATGCATTCTGGTTTTTTGTTTATTTTTGCGCTCCATGAAAGTATGACGTAAATAAAATAGGCAACCTTCCCTGCAATAATAAAGAGTTGATACGTTTCTACAAAATAATTATAGATTTATAGTATTACTTTATATAACAATGACAAAACAACGCAAACATATATTTTTCTTAATTATATATTCTTCAAAAGTTAAGCGCGTTTATTATTAGAAAAAATCAATGATGAAAACAACCTGTTGATTCACTGAAATTCAAATTTTCAAATTCTAGCTCAAAATTTTTAACGCGGTATCTATATGTTTCCATAAAAATACTAATAACAATCTATTAGTTGTATTGAGATTTCTTATCAGTACAAAATTGTAATGTTATACCACCCAATTCATGATAAAATGTTAACAATAAAAGTTTGTAAATCGTATACAAACTATTTATAAAGATTAATCAAATTATATGTCGTCTTTAGTATGAAGTAATGTCAATGTGACGATAACTATAGAAGAACTAAATCAATTTATTCCTGTTGGAGGAAGAGCAAATTGTAAAAGTAGGTATCCACTTCAAAAACACTTACCTAGAACATCTTGTAAGGTGAAATCTACTGTTAGAGAATCCATGACGGATACTTATTTGGTCAGAAACTCATCTTAAATGCACTGTTAGTCCATTTAAAACTTAGTTTTAACATATCAACTAACTTTTAACTCACTTTTAAAACTTTTACAAGAATCATGGTCGTCGCACCAAAATGGATTCTTGTAAATTTTGACAGCACTATAATTTAATCTTTCATGTCCTTTCTGCAATATAACTGTCATACACACCGGATAAATTTACTGCTGCAATGAATATAGTTTATTAAGTATATCTGAAGAACAAGTATTTATTCTTCCTATCAAAGAAAAATAACAACATTCGTAGTTTATTTACTATTAATTTCAATAATAGATGACATATAATACATTCTAAACTACATTGCGATGGATGATATTAATTATCGAAATCACAAAGTAATAATCGAAAAGGGGGGACGAACAAGAAAAGGAACCTGTTGCATATTACTAATTAAAACCAAACAAGGTTTCCTACGAACTCGTAAGTATGTATGCAAATGCAATTGCAAAAACACAGTGAATTCTAATAACTTCTTTGATCCACTTTAAATATGTTCATCATATTATTTAAATCAGTTTCATATGATTTTCATATAATGAAAATGTGTTCTAGTAATTAAAAACTTTGTTTAATAAACAAAATAAGTGGTTTTATAGTATGTTTTAAATAATTTGTACGTTTACGTCTTATTAGTTTTAAACCTCGTAAAGAAAAGTAAAAAAAGTAGATGAAAATAACACAAAACTATAGTAATATAATTTTTTTTTAATTAGAGAAAACCAATTTATTTTCATAAGAAATTGCAAAATTACTAAGATATTATTTAAAATTTGTTGTGTAAATATTTAATTATCGAAAAGGTAATATTATTTTATTGTGCGCAATATCACTTAAATTTTAAAATGTTAATCAAAGCATGTGTGTACTGTGCGGACAAAAAATAATGTCATTTTTCTTAGCGTGATTGTGCCTGCCGTTAAAACCCTGTGCAGGTTATATAACTTATATCCAGTATAATAGTAAATGTCAAATAATTTTAAAAAATTAGATTTAAATGGCTAAAATTTAGTAAAAGTACCATATAAGACACAACAGTACATACTTTGTAAACTAATTTATATTTACGGAAAATATTTTAGATTAATTGCCCTTTTATTAAAATTAAATTCCATGGTCGACATTAAATTCATTACATTAATTCAAACAAAAAGTGCTTAATTTAAATGTTCATCAAATTAATCCTTGATTGAATCAAGCTTATAAAAGTGTTAATAATATTCTTAAGAATTGATTTTTGCAAGTGTCCATATTCACTGTCAAAATTCAAATCTTAGCGCCTGAAAATAAAATAAAGACAGCTGTTTATTAGTAAAAATGGCCGATATCACTTGCCGTAATTTTTCCATGGTCAGCAATCTAATAATTTTAACATCATTTCAAACACCAGTGGTAGTAAAGTAAAAGTGTTTTCTTTTGGTTAAAGTTACACAAAATTGAAAAATAAACATGATGAACGTAACTTAGAATATATTCACGTTAACACTGTCGAAAAGCTAAATAAACAACAATTCTTGCCAAGCAAATGTACAAGTTTGACTGCCAAAAAATTTAAACAGAAATAAGAACGGGGTGCGTTATATTAATTTAAATAAAGGAAATTTCAGGTATTCAACATCGAAAAAAGCGTTCAACAAACGTTAATTAAACATTGAAAATAATATATAGATTGGTGAAAATGTTTTCAGCTGATTCAAAAATGGAAAACGAAAGTAATTCTGAAGACGTACCCTTGAGGAAAGAACGAAACTTCCCTCATTTAGAATTAAGCGCCAACAGTAACCAACCTGTTTTAGTGATACAATCTCCAAAAACACCAACTTTATCTCGTAAACTTAAAGCAGTTAGTTTAGATTCAGATCCACCGAAACAGTCCACACACTTAGGTTTGTCCTAGTTTTTGAAAGTATTTTGTAACCTTAAAAAATCAATTTTTATTGTATTTAGCGTTTTTTAAGGTTATAAAATTTTTTATAATTAGATATTTATCATTTATTATTCATAATTGTTATTAGATGTCTCACGAGATGTATTCTCAATGCCCAATACACCAAAGCGACAAATAAAACAGAAGATACCCTGCGATTTTGATGAAAGCAATTTATCAAATTTTGGATCAAATAGTAGTATATCGGGTTCACAGACTTTAAAGACCTTACCTGAAGTAATGACTCTTCAAGATTTTTCTGATAATCGTACTGAACCTATAAGATTCAAAGCCAAAGGTCTTTTAGAAAGACGTGGTTCAAATGCTAGTCTAACAATTGACCTAGGTTCAAATTCAAGTATTGCAGAAGTAAAACCAGTTCCTTTTGTAAAACTAAATCCAGCAAAAAGTGTCAATAATCTTAATTTATCCAGCTTTGGAGGAGATAAATGTTCATGTTTGAAAAAATGCGATGGACAATCAGCAATACTGGAACGGAAATCCAGTAAAGAATTTGATCGTAGAAAGTCCCAGACACACATGGAAAAATGTGATAACTGCACCATCTATGAAGCGGAACCTAGTAAGAGTGACTCGTGTCGAAATAGGTGCCAATTATTTAATAAAAAGTGTGCTTGCCTCTGTAATTATAAGTCAAGACGTAAATCTCTGTCAAATGAAAACTTGTACGTGCCACGTTGTAATTTTTGCCAAACAGAAGGTGGGAAAGACTGTACAGGTGCTGCCAAAGGGCACCGAAGAGCTTGTTATCCAAGACAAGCTGATTTAGATGCATCTCAAATGCTTTCAGAAGAGTTTAAATCACATTTGCAAAACATACAATATTTGCAAACAGCGGGAAATATACTGTCAATTGCAGATTTAAGATCTACCTGTGAGGTTAGTTTTTATTCATATTTTACATAAGTAAACAGACAGCACATATTTAAAATGCATGCACACTAAGTCATTGCATTTATTTATTTCTTCTTTTCATTTATAGTTACTTATTATTCGCACTCATTTAAATTTGACACTCTTGAAAGTTATATAAATTTTAGTTCAGATACTTTTAAAAAGATGTGTAATACTAGAGAACGGATGCAATTTCCATAAAACGCAATCGGCAATTGGAATTGTGTATAACGTCGCTCAGTACATCCCGGCGTAATTCAATGAAGTATTTGTTTGACTTACCCGGCCACCTGGTCTCGCAGCGATAACAATGGACAACCCAGCTATTGTATTCGGAGAATATAGTGTTTTGTCAGTGGTGTCGTGTACGTAGATAAAATAAATAAGTTTATCGTATTTCGTAAGAGAAATAGCACGTACATTCCTTTTCTTTTCATTTAAGCAACATCTTCCAATTATTTCCAGTATTTCCAGTATGCACCTATAACCAGTTGCGATGTAGAAAGGACGTTTTCTATTTATAAGGATGTACTTAATTCAAAGAGAACAAAATTGACAGAAGAAAACCTTGAGAAACTATTGCTAGTCAATATTAATACTCCTTTACTCAACTTGAACGACAAAATGAACAAATAAAAATGTTCCAATTATATAAATAAAATTAATTAATAAATATGTATTTCGTAATTTTAAATAGATAGATCACCACCCGTATGTTTTCCAATTATATAAATAAAATTAAAAACTTTATAAATACAACTTTTCAACAAATAAATATGTATTTCGTAATTTTATAGATCACCACCCGTTCGTTTTCCAATTATATAAATAAAATTAAATATTTTAGAAATACAGCCTTTCGCCAGTACTGCACTGGGCTTTGCGTCATGTGGTAAGCGTGTCCGTTCTCTAGAATAACTGATAAAGAATATGTTTCTTTTATTACTGCATATGGCGATGTAATTCAATACTGTAATGTATTTAATTCCTAGATCCTCTATTATCTGTATTGAAAAATTTAAGCAAATTAACTTGTCACTTTAAAATTATCGAATTTTTCCTTCACTAATAAGGTTCATTATAATGCAATCATATAATATTCTGATAAAGGAATTTATACTGATTTAAAATAATTTTAATATGGCAAATATGAAAAAACTATTAAAATGTTTCACAGCATATACCGATAGGTCCAACTCGCAACGGGCCATAGGGAACAATATACGTATGGAATGTAATGCGATGTGGCAACGTGTGTACGATGCCTATATTGAGTGACTTTCTTAAAATTTAAATTTATTTTGCAGAATTATTGATTTTTTTACTTTTATCTTTTAGAAAACGTTATTGTTTTTTTATTACTTAAAATTACTTTAAATGAAAAATAGTATACCATAAAAGTGTAAACAAAGACAGTATACATTGAAACGAATATTCATTCAATTGTATTGTCATGAAATTGAATTTGTCAATCGTTGTTAAATTTGTTAGAATGAATAGATATTTATATTTATCCGAAAATACTAATACCTAAAGCGAACAAATTCCATTTCTTCCTGCATATTGATTATGCAGCTGATGCTTTCGTAATATGCTCATATTTGTATTATTTCAACTTACACTTCGGTCGATACATATCGACTTCCTTCAAACCAGGAGGAAGCTACAGTTGTAATTAAACTATACTTCCTTTTTTTTTATTACCTACGGATATTCACAATTCCAAAATACGTTACAATGTTGCTTATTTTAGATTGTAATTAGCTGAATGCTGTCGCAAAACTGTTCTCTGCATTTTTAAAAATGCCAGAATAAAATTAACCCCTGCCCTTATTATAATTTTACAAAGGAACAGACACGTACTTCAATTTCTACGAAAAACTAAGCCTACAGTTCATGTATAATACAGTGATAATGAAGACTGGAGCGTTTGTCGACCTACGAAGTTGTACTTTACTTGTTTATTGTTAATAAAAGGCTGATGGAAATATTACGTGAGATTTTGGTATCTGTATTATAATAACATCACGATAATAGTAGAAATACAAATATGAGCATATTACGAAAGCATCAGCTGCATAATCAATATGCAGGAAGAAATGGAATTTGTTTGCTTTAAGTATTAGAATTTTCCGATAAATATAAATATCTATTCATTCTAACAAATTTAACAACGATTGACAAATTCAATTTCATGACAATACAATTGAATGAATATTCGTTTCAATGTATACTGTCTTTGTTTACACTTTTATGGTATACTATTTTTCATATAAAGTAATTTTAAGTAATAAAAAAACAATAACGTTTTCTAAAAGATAAAAGTAAAAAAATCAATAATTCTGGAAAATAAAGTTAAATTTTAAGAAAGTCACTCCAATATAGGCATCGTACAGACGTTGCCACATCCCATTACGTTCCATACGTATATTGTTGCCTATGGCCCGTTGCGAGTTGGACCTATCGGTATACCTTTACGCTTGCGTAATTTCAATAACAAATTATATTTCAGAATTAATAATTTAGAGTTCATACACAGATATGTTTACTTAAATGATTTACTGTTGATGCAGAAAAATAAAATACATTTTAAGGCAGCGTTTACAATGAGCAATAGTATAGGTATCTATTCTTTGAAACAATAACATAAATTTGTTATAATCATGAATTTCCCACAAGAAGCTTATGCATTTTTAACATAAATTTTATTAAGCCCCTTAAGAGAATTTTATCTTAATTCTTCTCAACTGATTCTGACCTATTCATTTGCCAGTAAATATAATGGAGAAGAAATAATGCTTTTCTATATTATAATCATAACCTAATTTTAAACTATACTTTAACAGTTTTATCCTATTAGAATTATTAGATTTATCAGTATAAATACTTTTATCATTGACAATCTACAAATACTATTTTCCACATAAAAATCTTTAATGATTAATTTATGTTTGAACATAATTGATACATAATACAGGTTGTCCTAAAAGTCAACGTTATCCCTTGGGCGGCTGATAGGCCAGCTCATAACTAGCCAGAATAATTAAATATGATCTCAGTAAAAGTGTGTTAGTTTTCGAGATAATGGCCCTTTATGAATTTCGAGAAAATCGCCTGCTCACATGAGTTTTTCAAGTGCCACAGCTACAAAATTTGATATTCTAATTTTCAAATGCAATTCTGAATAACGCCACTATTGATGACAATCTAAAATAAAACTAATAGTTCTTATACGTATGAAAAAAAAACGTTTTTTTTTCCCGATTTATGAGATATTATTTTAATGGCTTATTTCGACTCTTTAATACTGTAAAAAATGCAAAGCGTAATTGTGAAGCATTCTGCCTTCCAAATATGTTTGGTGAACATTTATGAATACCCAATAATCAGGGTGTCTCAACGTATTCGGGTATCTTTCGCGATACAGATTAGCTGCAGCAACACCACTGCCTCTGCATTTCCCCATAAATGTAATGCATGTTGGGGTATTTTGAGCAGTATACTGATATGGCATAATGAGTAGTATTGGGGCTAAGTAACACAAATTATCTCGAACGATGCGCAGCAATTGAAGTAGTGTAACATACTGCCTAACAATAACAGTATGCGTGCCTAATGTCAATTGGCGTCACTATCTATCTCACTCTAACTCATGTCGAATACCTTCTTTGCAAGTTTAAATTAATAGAGCAATTTCACAATGAACTCCTTTTGCAGTAAAAAACAATATCCTTTTTTCTAAAGTAACACATAGCAAATATTATACTATTTTCAAAACTAGAGTATATGAACAATGTTTTAAAATAACTTGCCATGTTAGCGCGCTACATTTTTTTACAGTATTAAAGAGTCGAAACTAGCCAATAAAATAATATCTCGTAAACAGGGAAAAAAGTATTTTTTTCATACGTGTAAGAACTATTAGTTTTATTTTAGATTGTCATCAATTGCAGGATTATTCAGAGTAGCATTTAAAAATTAGAATATCAAATTTTGTAGCTATGGCATTTGAAAAACTCATGCAGTCCATTTTCTCGAAATTCATAAAAAGGCCATTATCTCTAAAACTAACACATTTTTACTGAGATCATATTTGGTTATTCTGGCTAGTTATGAGCTAGCCTATCAGCCGCCCAAGAGGTAACGTTGACTTCTGTGACACCTGTGTACATTTCCCTTATCTGGAAATCGGCATTTAACGCTTTGGCACCTGGTTTCTGGATTGTATTTAAAATGCCAGGTCACGTCACTAATTACAAACGCTTTTAAAATGTTTACAATTTCTAATTCAGTACAATTTTTGGTCAGCCATCAATCGATGTGGAATAAATTTTGAATCTAACTGAAGATTGTTTCGAAATTTTCACGAAATTATGCATAAAGTGAATTTTAATACTCATATTGCAACCAATATCGCGAAGTTTTTGCAACATGTTTTGAACAACTTTTTCATAATCCTGTGATGTATGATTTCCTAGAAAGTTTTCCATTACACTTTTGAAAACAATCCCGACTTCCCTTTCAACGGCAGTCATAGTGGTTTTAAAGCTACTGTTGAAAACCAATTTTCTAATTTGGGGACCAATGAAGAAGTTTTTCGTCAGACAAACCAGAAAGCTTAATAGGGCTCATAGCGGTGTTTACACGAGTACTGTGGCTGCACAAGGGATGTACCACTTATACTAACCACTCTATGGTTGAGTGAACTCTAGAAACAAGTCAGCGTATGCTCCGACAAGTTTAAACACGCACCAGCTGCTGTACTTAGGACAAATATTTAATACACATACATATTTAATACGAAGGAAAGCTGGCAAAACAAGACGTGATAGATGTAGAAATGTGGAGATCAGAGACCAACTAAATCAAAAAGCAATAAATCAGATAATTGAAGAAGCGCAATTAATAATTAAAATTACTCAAACAGGTATCAGACGCGAAAAGATATGGTAAACGACATGCTGACGGACCGAAAAATAATATAGAGGATAGAATACAGGAAATCGCACAGAAGAGAATAATAGTACAGGAGTTGAAAGTGACAACAAGTAAGAGGAAGGAACGGAGAAATACTATTATGACGATAAATGTTACTTACTATCGGTAGAAATTCACATTCGGGTGTTGTGGAACGGTTTATTTTCAGAGTTATACAAATCCATTTCCATTTAAGCGATTAATTGTACTCTTATTGTTATTTAAATTGCGCGACATCCCATTGAAACGATTTTCTTCAGAAATAAATCTGCGACATTCAAAATAGTTAATGTAAATAAAATTAATACCCCCCCCCCCTCTCGTACACATAGGAGTAATAGCAGTAAGCCTTACTAGTACTAATTTGCTTTTGACTGTAATTATAAATGTAAAAAATTATTTAATATATAATTACATTGCACTAATTTTATACATTACGAAAATACCGACATTATAAAAAATGTAATACGACTATTTCAATTATTTTATGTCGCTGCGTTCATAGCGACGGGTATGAACATGCATGTATGACGTGTATATACATTAGCAATTTACAAGTTCCAACTTGACGTATACGTGCTCTTTGTAATTTAGTCTCCTATAATACTCGCTGTGAGAGTATGTTTGAATATGCTTATGGATGCATTTGAACAAATCTTGTCACCAGTATAAAATAGGCGCTTGCGATTGCACAACTTCAGTTAAGTTTCGAATGCGAAGCGTGAGTCTGGCGCTTTTATTTTAAGTGTGAGTTTTTTTAATTTCTTATGCGAAATGAATAAATTTGTGAAAACACGAATTGAGCCATCTACATCCAAGAATCAGTTTGTAAAAAGACAACGTTGTACAATGACAGTTATTTAAATTATAGTTTTACCTCATTGGATGGAAAGCCACAGTGAGTTGTTTGCTTTCAAGTCCACTCCAATGAAATCATAAAGCCATCACGATTAGTTCGACACTTGGAAACTAAACATCCGGCTCATAAAAACAATCCCTTGGAATTTTTCGAAAGAAAATTACATACCTTGAGAAATCAACAATCTTCTATTTGTAAGTTAAGCCATACTGATAAAAGATAAGATAAGATGTCCAAACCACATACAATCGCTGAAAACCCCATGTTGCGTGCAGCAATTGATATAGTCAATGTTTTGATAGGCATCGAATAAACAAAAAAATTGAAAAAAAAATCCGCTTTCTAACGACACAATATCAAGGCGAATCGATGACATGGCTGCCAATGTTCATTATCAGATAATTCAGCAAGTGAGTTCATGTAAATTTTTTAGTATTCGATTTGATGAATCAACAGGTGTGGCAAACATGTCTCAGTTCTTATGTTTTGGGAGGTATGAATCTAATAGGGACACATAAATCAAAGAAAATATGTTGTTTTAATTAATCCAACAGGACAATGTCTTTTTTATGTTTTTATGAAGCTACTAGAAACTTAACTAACATAGATTGGACAAAATGTATTGCAGTAATGATAGTGCAAAGGCGATAACAGGAAAGAACAGTGGATTAATGAAGCTATTAAAAGATCGTCTTATATCAAGGATGGAGTGGACATGTTTTTGTCGAAAAAAAAACATGCTGGAAAATCGCAATCAAATTCTTTGCGAAGCTGTAAAAATGGTTAATTCTATTAAAATCTGACTGTTACAGAACAGGCTGTTTGCTAAACTATGCGATGAAATGAGCAAAAATTAAAAAAATATTCTTTTCCATACAGAAGTTAGATGGTTATTGCCAGGGAAAGTGTTAACCCGGGTATTGGAATTACGAGACGAATTAATAATATTTTTCCAGGATAAACAAACGCCATTCTCATTTTTTACGGAATAATGAGTGTATCTTGTGGTTGACTTACTTAGCTAATGCATTTTCGCATTTAAACGACTTGGGTGTGAATTTAGAAGGACGTGACAACAACATTTTATTAATGACAGACAGAGTTTATACTTTAATTAAGAAGCTTGATATCTGGATTATTCGCCTTCAAAGCAAAAATTAGGATATGTTCCCACTCACTTCGGATTATATTGAGAAAAATTTGAATAAATACTATTTTTCACCACAGTTGGAATTGGATGAAGATGCATATGCATGAGCTAAAAACTCAGTTGACTGAGTATTTCTCGAAAAATAAAAACGATTTCTAGAAGAGATGGGTACTTTAAATACGTTTTGGCTTGCTCATTGAAATGAATATGGAAATTTAGTCACAGAAGCATTGAAAATATTAATCCCTTTCGCCACGTCTTTTCTTTGTGAAAAGGGTTTTTAGTCTATGGTTACGCTAAAAACTAAATACAGGAATCGTCTCTTATCACTCGAAAACAATTTTCTTGTGTGTTTCTAACGTAGATTCATGCATGGAGAAACTTTTAAATGAAAAACAAATGCAACCATCACATTAATTTCTTTTCTTTACGTGTTATAACAAGTGTTCACTTGAAAAGTCAATCTAGTAACATGTGATTTACTGAGAACATTTTGAAGTATGTCGTAAATTAAAATTTACTACTTAACCTACGAAGTCGTATATTTTGACAGATTCATACATACAAATAAATAACAAATAATAGGTGTTTATTGAAAACTATAACAAATTTTGAAAATGTTGTCCTTCAAGATCAATGCACTTTAAAATCCTCCGTTCAAAATTTCTGATGATATTCTGCAACATTACTGGATTGTTATTAATTTCCATGCATTTCTGTTCGATTCTCTGTAGCATATCATTCAAATTCAATATAGGTGTTCGAAATATGTTATTTTTAAGATAAGGCCACAAAAAGAAGTCGCAAGGTGTTAAATCGCATGAACGTGCAGGCCAGGCAATTTCAGTATTTCGACTAATTATACGCTCATCAAAAAATTCTCTTAAATAATCCAAAGATTCTGCAGTACAGTGACAAGGTGCTCCGTCTTGTTGGAAATATGCATTTTGAAGTTCATCATCATGCAACTGATTGACAAATGGTTGTAAAATTTCCGTACTGTACCTTTGAGCATTTAACGTTCCCTGAAAAAATATTGGTCCAATGATTCGCCTTTGGCTTATCGCTGCCCAAACACCAATTTAGTCTGGATGTAGCGATTCTTCATTAATTACATGTGGATTTTCACTACTCCAAATTCTTGTATTTTGTGAATTTAGGTATCCCGTTTTATAAAACCATGCTTCATCAGTAAAGATGACTCTTTGCGAAAGTTCTCCATTATTGTTCATATTTACAAACCAATTACAAAACTGTAGTCTACGTGGGTAATCAATTTCTAACAATTCTTGTACTGCTGTGACACGGTATGGATAAAGTTGCATATCTTTTTTTAATAACTTGTGAGTTGTACCAACAGAAAGGTTTATTTGTTGACTCAAATGTCGAACAGATGTTTGTGGTTCATTTTCCATTATTTCTTCAACACGATTGACAACTTGAGGTGTACGTTTCTTAACTGCTCCGCTGCCTGATTTTCTTAAGAGACTATCAGTTTCAGAAAAAAGTTTTAACGTTCTATCCAAAGTATTCTTAAATTGTATGTAATCTATTACAAAAGGTGGAAACTCAACTTGAAATTCTACCATGCAATCTTGAACTGAATAAACCCATAAACCATCAATTTTATTACCACTTCGAAAATAAGCCTGGACAAAAAATTTTATGTTCTAAAGTGAAAGCCATTTTAAAACTGAGAAGCAATTTATTTAAACCAGAATCGACGCACGATTATTTTATGCACTAACTGATATTTGTGGTTGACATTATCAAATGTCATTTGGATTTAAGTTTACGGAACAACAAACACATTCTAATATATTTGCGTCTTATTCTATCAAAATTTCAAAGTAACCTAGATTGACTTTTCAAATGAACACACGTTATCTATTTACTTGTTGTAAATAAAATCTTTATAATAAATGATTTTTTTCTAATAAAATTATTTTTCATTATTGTTTAGGCTATTTCGCGACCCTCCTTTAATATCACCATGTTGAGAAACGATGATCTAAACTAAACCATCGAGAAATTTGTAATTAGAAATAAAAGATTATCAATCTAAATTAAAATAATTTAAAATCGGGCTTATTTTACTTAAATTTTTAAAAGTGACAGTGAGTATTAAGAAAATTTGCTACTTGTTTTTCCGATTAAATATCTCTACAATCTTTTCGCACTGTTAGAGTAAAATTACTTTCGGATGAGACTGAAGATGCGCGAGCGATGACATTACAAAAATACTGAACACCTTAAAAACATTAAGCAGTCGGCAGCGGGAGCAATGTACGTACAAGACCACTACGAAACACACAGATCAAATGCCTGGTATCGACTGACAAATAATCGATAAACGTTTGTGGCTCGTATAGTACACGGATTTATACTACTAGCTGTTTCTCTCATTTATGAGGTGGCTGTCTTTCTAATTACTAAAATGTGTTTCTGCGCCAGTCTCATCCGAAAGTAATTTTACTCTATGATGTTTACTGACGTATAGCAAACGCCAATTAAGTTGGCGCGAGGAGGGGTAAGTTCGCGCAGGATTAGAAGTAGTGGGGAGATTTGTATATCAAATGTCAGATAATTCTAACCTCTGAGCGTGTATCACTTTATGATCCCCTAGCAAAGACATTATGTTCCGTCAAACGTCAATGACAAATGTATTCTGACAATTACTTGAGTAGTGGGGGTGGACGTTTTTAAAAAGGGCTTCTGCGCACCCCCTCCTCGCGCCAACTTAATTGGCGCTTGCTATACATGTATTTGTTATTATATGTTAGTTTTTGTTTTGTATTGTGTATATAATATAAATAATTAATAAATTCGACTTGAAAAAAAGAATTCCTCATAAAAATAAATTGTAAATAAATACAATATAAATGGGAAACACATGTATGTTTCTCCAAAATGATATTCTACAGAAATATTTTAATCTTTTGATACATTTAATATATTATTAATTATTTATGTATATATTATTCATATCTTTAAGCGATTAAAGATATGAATAAGACACAGTAAACGTAAAATCAACAAAAACAAACAAGAAATACACGAAGTAATGGCTTCCATCCATTACTTCGTGATAGTCCATATCGATACACAAAAAAGCTATTACTTTGTTTTTATCACTTTTTATAAGAGATAACGTTAGATGACAATGGAGAAAGGGTACAACAATGGACAATTTGCTGAAGTATATTAATAGTATACATGCCAACATTACCGTAGAAACAGAAAAAGACATTCAAATTAATTTCTTAGATTTATCTCTAAAGAGAAAACTAACTAATTCTATTAGTTTCAATATCGATCGAAAACTAACATTCATAAACACTACTATTGTACAATCATCCTTAAACCTTATTCCTCACAAATTAGTAGCATGTAACGTGATACATAGATTTATACCACGATACATAAAACTCACTTTCATATGAAAACCTTAATAAAGAATTAAACACTATCAAAGCAATCGAAATTAATAACGGTTTCGAGGTAAATTGAATGAAGACACTAATAAAACAAAAAAACAAAACCACCTGCAATAGTATTTTTCCTAAGATTAATTCAGGGAATAAATCTCAGCTTATATATTTAACATATTTTGAACCTATTAGTGATAATATAGGTAACATTTTATCAAAACATTATTTTAATATAAGTTTCAAATCCCAAACAAAATTATTTCATTTACTTTTCAATAACAATGATAAAATTAAAAAACCCGGAGTTTATAAGTTGGCTTGGACAGGGTGTGATAGCTTCTACATAGATCAAACTTATCGTTCTATTGAAATTAAATATAAAGAATTTACGTTCATTTAAAAATTATGAAAATTGGATTCTACTTTCGTGAACCATATTTTAGAAGCAGGACATCAGTTTTCTGATTTGAATAATACATTAATTCGACACACAGAAAAAAATTAGTATTAAAAATTTAAAAGACGTTATTTTTAATGACCAGCTGCTTAAAAGTTTTCAATGGTCTTATTAATCCACAACAATCTGAATATGTTTTTCTTAGTACTGTACATCCTCGTAGTTATAACTTTCGACATTTCCTCATTGTCACTTAATTACCTCTTAATTATATCTTAAAGACATTTTGGTCGTACCTTATACGAGGGATAAGCTGAATTTATTGAGAATAAAAAATTTAACAGACTATGAAAAAAAAACCATCCAGTGTTTTGACGTTGACGTTGTTTTTGAAGTTACGTTGGTTATAACCCAGCTACTTATTTTTTAAAAGTAAAAGAGAATGGAATTAACCAGAAGCACATTCGAATCATAATTTATTATGATTTTAAAAGAGGTTTAAGCGCTTATGAGTACAAAGAGAGTTTAGATTCAGTGTTTAGTGAACAAGTACTATTCTTGACTACAATTTATCGATGGTATAAGGAATTTGAACGCGAAAGAAAATCTGTTTAGCATAAAAAAGGAGCAGTGCGTCGACAAAAACATTGCTGCTGTTGAAAAAATAATTGAAGAGGACAATAAAGCCACTTATGCGGTAATAGAGCATGAATTCAAAATTGGATCCTCAGCTGTTAAAACAATCATACACGATTACTTGCATTTAAAAAAAATGGTAAGTCGTTTTGTGCCGCACCACCTTTCTGGCTTCCAAAAAGCAGAGCGTGTAAGAATTTGCCATGAAACTTTAAATTTCTTAAATAATGGCGGGCACCAAATTTTTTTCCAAAATAGTGATAGGTGACGAAACTTGATGAAACAAACATTTAAATTACAAGAAGCATCAAGAGTGGCAAAACTACAACTATACGATATAGTAATATTAAAAGAAAGAAAAAAGAATTAAAAATAATGAAAAAGATTTAAAAAAAAATTCTAAAACAAATGAACAAACTTTACAAATTTGGAAAATTATACACCATGGATTCAAGACAATTACAAAACAGTCACAATTTAAGTATTAACCAAAACTATAAGAATAGAAGGGATATAATACCATGCAGTAAATGTACCGATATGATGGAAAACTTTAAAGAACAGAAAGGTGGGTATTAGAATTGCTAATAAAACAATTACTTGGGTTTCAACAGGTTATACATCTAGTATGCGGAATATATAGCATTCCCTCCTAGCATTACTAAAGTAACTTCAATTATGAAAAATTCATTGAAACGGTTTCGATTTAGTTAAAATTATTAAATATCACGCTGTTAGCGATCAAAAATAATTTTTTGTATTGGTGTTTTTGGTAGGTTTGTTTGTTAGATTTGTTCAAAATACCAAATATATAAAATTTCTGAGAGTGAAAAGATTTGACTTGCAAGACTCTAGAGAACACTGAAATATTAAAAGAAGAAAATTGTGTAGATTTTAGGTGAACTCGTTTAAGATTGTACCGATCCAAATTTCATGGTGTTAATTTTATATGAAAAATCGTCTTTGGAAACAGTAAAACTGTTAGTTGAATGAACTTTTCCCACAGAATATTCTGAATGCATATCTATATATTACACTCTCTGTCCCGTAAACTTAATTTGAAACAATATGTGATAAGTTGATCATCCATTATATAATGTCTTTTAATGTGCGTCTATTTGTAAGCATAAGCGTCTATTCGTGATAGTTGATGCATTTCAAGGTAAAATAATGCGCATAAAAATGTTTAAATTCCAACTGTTAGGCAGCATATAATCTCAATTTCTGTACATATATTCCAGGTAAAGGATGAAAATATCCGAGAATTACCTACATTCAACTTAAGGCATACATGGAAGTCCCTAGCAATGCATTGACAAATATCCAATTGAAGGAAAATAGATTGGTGGATGACAAACCCGCTAATTTAGTAATATTTCAATGTGAATTAACTACATGCGATATTTATTTCATTTAATTATGGAAGTAATCTAAAGAAATGGAAAACAGACATTAAAAAAATGCATGAATAAAAAAAAATTGTTTTTTGAGGAAATTTCTATTGATTTTCAATTTCCAAAGAGTTTTTAAATTTGCTGCTTCTTCTTTCGTCATATTAGTACATTGTCTTGTCGGAATATACGATTTAATTATGTTAGATATTTATGCTAGGTTCGAATATTGTGATTTGATATTTAATTTTTACAAAAGATGTATAAAATCGTTTTAAAACAAAATCACCAGAAGCCCTCCTTTTTCCAACGCAGGGTATTTGCAATCTATATATCTAAAAAAGTCAAGAGAGACTGAAATCCTTTCGTCGAAACTGCTTCAAAGTGATTGCTTATATACATCGCTCTATCCTTAAAACTATCCTAAATACTTTAGCGCAATGCCATTTACTCACCGGGTCACGATTTATATAGTTTTCGTCAAACTCCTCAAGTTATCCTTCCTGTTCGTAATTCGCAACTAAAATTTTTCTCTAATAATTGAAGGAATATGAAACACTTAGCCTCAAAGAGAATCCAAGTGGGATAATGCAAATAAAAAATTATTGTCTAAGTTCCGAGTTGTAAAATAATATACAGTAAAACCTCTTACGAACACGGATATCTAAAAAAAACGGATAATTTTACTGTCACAGATTTTACAATGGGGTTTTCTTAATATTACCTCTCACCTCTGAATAACGGCCCTTTAAAACAGACGCAGGTATAGCAAGTGCCAATTAAGTTGGCGCGAGGGAAGCCATTTTTAAAAACGTCCACCCCCACTACTCAAGTAATTGTCAGATACATTTGTCATTGACGTTTGACGGAACATAATGTCTTTGCTAGGGGATCTTAAAGTGGTACATGGTCAGAGGTTAGAATTATCTGACATTTGATGTAAAACCAAATACAAATCTCCCCACTACTTTTAATCCTGCGCGAACTTACCCCTCCTCGCGTCAACTTAATTGGCGTTTGCTATACACTATTTGTAACAACGACACGAAAATATATTTAAAAATTAACGGTTGATAGCGGACAGACCAGACAGTATATACATACGTACTAATTAGTGTTCGTTGAAAATCCAGATACCCTACTTAGAATTACTTAAAAAAACTACTGACAATTTTAAAATAAAAATTTCTATGTATGTATACTAAATTTTTAGTTAATTCCAAGACCGTCTAGAGCCGCAAATGTACTTAAAAAATAACAACTTGCTACATTATAATCCTTACTCAAAATGTCTAGGAGTAACAATGGACCGAACACTCTCATATAAGAAAATCTAAAGAACACTGCAGCTAAAAGAAACATTAGAAATTAGATAATCCACAAACTCTGCGATACTGCTTGGGCTGTGAACGCATTCACCCTTAAAACGTCAGCTCTTAGCCATGACCATGAGAATAAGTAGCGGTTGTTTAAAAAGCACACCTTTACCCAGGCCAAATTGCCATATTACACCTCCCACCATCCGGAGACAGGAAGGCCTGGTTATTAGGGAATTTAATAAAATAATATCAAATCCCCACCTCCCAGTACACAGTGACCTATCTGATGCCGGCATGTCGAGACTGAAGTCTAGATTTTGTCCACGACTGCTTGTAGAACAGCTTATAGCAGCAAATTTCAATCCAAATGGTAGATAGAGTATTGGGAAGCTTTGAAACTCGCTCAAGTGACCCATGTCATACTCTTACCAGGAATGGAGTTGCCTGGCTACGAATGGAAGACACTCGATAGAATAAGAACATCTCACGGCATCTATCGTGACTCATTCTATAAATGGGAATTGACTGAGGCACTTACTTGCGAATGCGGAGAACTCAGCTGAACTATTCACAATATTACAACTGAGTGTCCCCTTGCAGCATATGTAGGTGAGATGAGGGACTTCTTTGAAGTCATTGACTTCATGTTGGACTGGATCAATGGCCTTGATTTTAAAATTTAACTCTGCTCTGTGTAGATGTATATTTTCAATTCATGTAAACCATATCCTAAATAATAATAGTAGTTAATTCCAACTTCTAGAAACTAGCACACTTGCTTTGACAGGAATATCAAAATGTGACTGTAATTTGATAAAGATTATAATTTATTTTTTACAACACGTTATATGTAATTGGGTTAAAATGATGAAGGTGCCGCCAACTGTGATGTATCCTTTAACTCACGTATACCGCCTAATTCTGAGCAAACGCAACGGCCTGAATGTACGAATATTTCTCCCGCTTCGAATACAATTTCCCTGAATGCTGTAGGCGTGTCAACATCAATGTCATATATCATACATACTTACATATTATGGAGCCGCGTAAGAAAAATTATCTGATTACCAAATTACTATTAAAGGACTATAAATTGTTTAGTCCTGTGTTATGGTAATGAGTAAATTGCAATATTCTACAAAGCGTAATGAAATTATTAATAAGCGGTTAAGAAAATTGCAAATAAGGCATCAAGAGATTTAATAAATTAAATTTTAATAATAAAGGTCACAAAAACTGTTCATAGTAAACTAAATAAACTTCAGAAATAAATAAAAACTAAATTAAATTCTAGTAATGTTAAGAAAAATTTACTCTTACAGATAATAAAATAAATTGTTCATAATGAGAAATTAATTATATAATAACGGAAATTCATCCGTTTAAACTCATCACCGTAAAATAATTGATGATGTTTGGAATATTTATAATTACGAAAACCATTTAATTTTTGTATGCGGTTAACGGAAGAGCAGCATATGCCTAAATCGTTGGAAATATCGCTAACTGTCAAATTTGAATTTAGTTCTATTGCAGCGCATACTAAAATGAACGTATCATTAGGAACTCTGCGATTTGGAAATAATAGTTTTAAATTTTGTACAGAACCAGTAATGTCTATTTTCTTTTCTTATTTTCTTATTTTCACTATTCAAACGCTTAAGAGACTCCGTATAGGGTGACAGTGGTGACACTAATTTGTGACATTAGTTGTTAAATGGTTGCGCGACAGACTGGTTTGTGATTGGCTAAACGCATTCAGGGGAATTGTATTCGAAGCGGGAGAAATATTCATACGTTCGGCTCGTTGCGTTTGCTCAGAATCAGGCGGTATACTAGTACCTAGAAATTTGAATTAAGTAAAACAAATCCCTGACAATATGCCACACAAGTTTTAAATAAAATTTTCAAATAAATGTTGAAAGAGAGTGTCTATAAGTTTCTAATGTGCAGGTAGTAAGCTTTGATTTTTCTCGACTGACCGACTATCACAATAAATTTTAATTCTTGGAAATACACAATCGTGCAAAATTAGCTGTGCTAGCAGAAATTAGATGTATATTAGCGTACTGTGTAATTTATAATTTTTTGTCTCAGTTTGCATTCACCTTCCATAATGTGTCAACATGGATTGCGAAAAAGAAAGCGTTATCTATTCAAGATAAAATTAATGTTATTGCAGCTAGTGAAAAACATAATTTAAGTGTTCGAAAACTCGCGGAAAAGTTTAGTGTCTGAAAAATTAGACTAGCCATTTATTGAAAAATCAAATTTAATTTTAAGAAACTTTTCGAGAAGATTGGAAACCTGAGGCAAAAAAGAAAATTTCTGAAAACTGGTAGTTTAGCCATTGATGAAGCAGTTTTTAATTGGTTTAATAAGGCATAAAGCAAGAATATTTCCATATCCTTTACTTAAAGAAAATGCTTAGAGTTTGAAAAGGTTTAATACTGTAAGCCGTTACTTTGTGATATTCCATAATTAAATAAAACACGTATTACTTCCTACTACTACGTACTACTGTTATATCATTATAATTAGGGACCGAACACGAGCGTACTATTGAAAATTTGTATTTTTAAAGAGTTTTTAATTTTATTTATATAATTGGAAACAAACGGGTGGTGATCTATAAAATACGAAATACATTATTATTTGTTCATTTTGTAGTTCAAGTTGAGTAAATGAATATTAATACTAACTAGCAATACTTTCTCAAGGTTGTCTTCTGTAAAAGTTGTTCTCTTTGAATGAAATACATTCTCGTAGATAGAAAACGCCCTTTCTACACCGCAACTGGTTATAGGTGCATATTGAAAATATTCTTTTATTTCAGCGTATTTAGTAGTTAAATTTTGAGGCATTGTCCCCATACACAATTGCTGCAATGTTATCAAATCTGGATTTCTATTAAAAACTGCGTCTAACTTTTGCCGAAGGCCACACCAAAGTCACTTGGAATATTTTTCAAATTATTAACAGCCACATTTAACGTGGTTAATCCATCATTTAATTTGAGATTTTGATTTTTAAACATGTAACAAAATTTTGTAAACTATCGAAATTCTCCACATAAAACTTAGTAGCTTCCAATCATGATCCCCATCTAGTTATTACTGGAGAGGGAGGCAGTGACAAAGATGGAAGCTTTTCCCTGTGAAGAGATACTTTCAATTGTGCTTTTCTGAAAACTTTTTTAAATGCGGGTACAAGTCTATGAACTTCCGGAAAGGTGCCTCTGATATATTCACAGATTCTGTGGAGAGCATGTGCTAATGTAATATGCAGCATATTAGGATATGTTTCCTTTAATAGTCTGCCTGTTTTTAACATATATGCAGCACTGTCACTGATAAATAAAAGTATTTTTTCTTTGTACCTGTCGTCCGAATGAAGCATTTGGTGCATATTCTCGTAAATGGTTTTAGATACTGCTTCCGCATAAACTGTATTTATAAATTTTGTTGCTATTTCATATGCGTTATATAGAATAGTTGGATGGAGTACACCAGCTACAACATTTACCACACAGCGTCCTAATGTATCGACAGTTTCGTCGGCATTTATCCATAGGTACTAATTTTAAAGATGGCTTCTAATGCGTTCTACTGCTTTCGTGTAGCACTTAGAAACATAATATTTGCCTAAGGTGGATTCATCAGGAACATTTCGTCCAGTATATTTTTGCAGAAGTGTTTTAAAGATGTTTGCTGCCATTAAAGTTTCATAGAGTTCTTCGTTAAAATTGTCAGATTCCAACGGGTTCAATTTCGGTGAATGTGATTGCGATGCTAAGTGACGTTTTACGTACGATTTCTCGGAATTTTTTAACGATATTTTACAGACTTTGCAATAGATTTCGGAATCACTGGCAATAGACGTACAATCAGTTTGACCCTTAATCCAACTCGCCATTGTTTCACAATGCCATTCTTGACGTTGTTCCATATCATATCTGAAAAAGTAACTTAAACAATGCTCTAGATCTAAATGAAAATGTATACATAATTTTTTGAAACTTAACGAAATTCACTAGAAATGTAATTAACAGTTAAAACAATGAAGAAAAGAAACAAACTCACCGTATTTTATTTATCTTACGAAATATAAACTAATAAATAAAATAAATTATAAAAACTTCTCACGTTTCTTCCTACGCCCATGAAGAAAGGAATTTTACTGCAAAATTGAAGTAATTGCGTCACAATTCAACGACAAAAAACAAATGTGCGGTTAACGGAATGAATAATGCTATTTAATAACTGCGTGTTGTACTTAGGATGTTATAGACTGTTTATATGGTCCATTGTAATTTCGGCCTCTCGTGTCAAGTTCCTAACTATAATATAATTAAATGTGTGACTGCAGTTTCAACCATCTTGTCAATTAACAAACATTGTATAGAGTTTGGCTTGTTCTGCTACGCTAGCTTGTTTCAAAAGGTTAATACTGCAAGCCGTTACTTTGTGCAGTCACACATTTAATTATATTATAGTGATATAACAAAGTAATACGTGTTTTATTTAATGATGGAGTATCACAAAGTAACGGGTTACTGTATTAACCTTTTGAAACATGCTAGTGTAGCAGAACAAGCCAAGCTTTATATAGTATTTGTTAATGGCCAAGTTGGTCGAAACTGCAGTCACACATTTAATTATATTATAATGATATAATAGAGTTTGAAGTTAACTGACTTCAAAGCGTCCAGTGGTTGCATGGAAAAATTTTGTCAGACGCATAAAATTTCCTTTAAAACTGTGTGTGGTCAATCTGCTTACGTAAACTTGCAAACTGTTAAGGACTAAAAATTTAAGTTGCAGACAATATTGAAGAACTACGCTCCAAAAAATATGTTCAGTGCGTGCTCTGCAAAAGAATTTGCATTAAAAAGTGATAGGCGTACAGGAGGAAAATCTGCAAAGGAAATACTTACGATACCGTTGTACTCAAACATGAAAGTAAGACGCCCAGATGTTTTAAAGGGACGAATAAGAATAAATTTCCAGTAGATTGGGTCTCCAATAAAAAAAGCATGGGTATATGTCAACATGGTTAAAAAAATCTTTAGCAGCAAGATGAAGAAAAAAGAAGAGAAATGTAGTCTTATTTCTTGATAATGCAACTTCTCATCCGAATGTTTCATTAGAAACTGTGGAGCTGATTTTCCTTTCTCCAAGTACAACCTCGCACTGTCAACCTATGAATCAGGGCATTATTCAAAACTTTAAAGTAATTTTTCTATTTTGCGTTCGAAATGAACTCATTATGAAACCCAAAACAGTATCGAAATGAGCTTCATTTCGATACGCTTTTTTTCATTTTTCAATGTTGGCGTTGTTCGAATACAGAAATAAATATCATTGCTGTCATTTGATTTTAAGAATTTATGTACAGTCATGGCCAGATAAATGTAGTACAACCTTAAATTTCATATATGTCATAAATTTGATATATTATTATTGTAAGACGAGCTTCAGCTTAAGCTACTTGTCATAATAAAATCAAATGCCAGATCATACTGGAATATATTTACTTTATTATTGTTTGAGTTAAGAAATATAAGTTAAAAGTATAATAATAAGTTAAATTTAAAATTGAATTAAGGAATACGAAAAATAACTTTAATAATAAAAATTTTTTAACAAAAAGCTAATATTTTGTTGGACGGCCATCAGAATCAATTACTGCCCTTAACCTTCTAGGCATGGAAGCCACCAAACTTCTAAAATAATTTGGTTTGTGAATGAGAGATTGCCAAGCATTTTGAATTGCTTCCCACAATTGGTTCTGATTTTGAAATCTTATACGTGACATACTTTTGGTCATCTCGGCCCATACGTTTTCTATTGGGTGCATGTCCGCACTCTTGGCACTCCATTGCAAAATCTCAATGTTATGCTCTTCCATCCATCGCGACACTGTTTGCACTATGAACTGGGCAATTGTCATGCTGATATATAAAAATGTTTTCAGGATACACATTTTGGACTGATGGTAACATAAGATTTTCCAAAATATGAATATAATTCTGGGAATTAAATCTCCCATTTATTCTATGACACATTCCAACATTGTGGTAACTTATCCATCCCCAAATATTTATAGAGAATCTTCCTTGCCGATCTGAATTATCTATATATTGCTCCTCGTATCTTGTACCGCCAGGTCTGTAGACACGAACAGAACCATTACTTGTGGATTGAAATGTTTTCTCATCAGTGAAAACTACATTTTCCCAAAACTCAGGTCCATTGTTTATAAGATTTAATGCGAACAAAAGCCTGGCTTGCTTCCTTTCTTCACTAACCTGAATTTTTTTGGCTGCAACACACGACCTTATGTCGCTATCTCTTATTCTCCTGCTTGCAGTTCTACGTGAACCAGGAAAAATGGTCTCCGCAACTGCTACTTTCACTGAATCGAAAGGATGTTCTCGGAGATGTTGAACTAGATTATAGTTCTGCTGTTCAGTCGAAATTCTTTTAAGCCTAGTACCCCGCTTTCTGTCTATGCTCTCATCAGTCTCCCATCTTTTCTTAACCTTCATCACGGTGGTTTTATTTAACTGCATTTGCTGCGCAATTTCCCTAATACTGTACCCTTCTTGTAATTTAATTAATATACGAACTTTATCAGTTGCGGTTAGCTTTCGCGCCATCGTAAAAATATGTTTGACGTTTAATAAAATTTAAAATGATTTGACATATAATTGTCAAAATACTAACTTACACCATAAAAATTTATTAAGAAAAGCTTGTACTACATTTATCTGGCCATGACTGTACATTTGACAGATATGATATATGTCCGTATTTTACACAAACAATGTATGTTGTATACAATTGACAACAACATATATATGTTTCTATGTCACTCATGTTTATATTTTTAAATGAAGTATCAAGTAATGTTAACGAAAATTAGTAAATAATATGTAATATAATATACTTCGCGGATAGCAAGATTTAAATTTGAAAATGTCAAGTATCAATGTGACCAACTGAATGCTTTATATAAAAATTAAACTCTGAACTTTCAAATTAAATAATTCCAATTTAAGCAATTTATTAATGTAAAAAACGCAAAATAGAAAAAAATAGTATAAAAAACTCGTTTCATAAGGCCTTTTGCCGCACTCGCTCTTTAGAAAACTGATCTCGTGCGGCAAAATGGTGCCTTATGAAACTTGTTTTTTAATATACTGTTATAGAAGCATGCTTTTTAAAAGATTTTGGACACTAATGGACACGGAAGAGTCACTAGAAATGGTAGAGGAAAGTATTACCTCAATGCATTAATATGGATTTCAGAATTCTCCTGTCTCGCTAAAAAAAAATTGTTTTCATAATTGGAAAGATACTACAAACTTTCCTAAAATGTGGATTTAATGTGTATGATAGTGATATTTATCTTATATGAGTGCGATATAGAAGATGATATACCATTAGCATTTTTATTTCCAAATTTTAATGTGACTAATTTAGATTTTAGAACATGCTCATTAATTGATGATAATTTAATAACTGAAAATCCAAATGCCCCTACTATTGATTGTTTTGATGAAATGAGTGATCAAAACGAAACTGAGATTGAAGAAGAGGTACTAGTATTTTAAGTATTTCAGAAGCTCATAAACGAATAAAAGATCTTGAGAATTATTTTTTGAACTTTACCAATTTTAACATCGCTAATAATATTTTTCAAGCTCTACTTGAATGCCAATTGAAATATTTACCAATATAACGAAAAATGTTAAACAAATACCAATTAAAGATTATTTCGAATAAGCGGTAAATAGATTGCACATACGTCTATGTATGTGCAATCCTATGCATGTATGTCTATAGCTTGTAGCGATATTGGCAAACATCGTTTCTTCTTTCACATACATGCATACGAGGACAATTCAAATTTAATCTGCATTTTATTTGTTCCTGAACATAATTTAAGAGATACTGCAAAGCGGTTTTATATTAATCGAAGCAGACATGTTAGCTAACGCCGTAAACAACTGCAACTTGATTGCATCAATACTGTCATTTGTATTAACAGTGTATGAAATTCTGTTACACATCGTATAATAATTAAATTTCTTTCAATGAAGGTGCAAAACCGACTGATATTCATCAGAGACTTCATACCTAAACAGTTTGAAGAAGAGTGTTTCACTCACAATAATCTTTGAGTGGTGTAAATCCTTCCAGAATAGTCGTAAACACGTGTCGAACTTGCCGCATGTTGCCTGTCCAGCGTCTGCTGTTAATATTGGGGAACAATCAAAAAGTCGACTAGATTATTTGGAACAATAGGCGAATATCTGTGAAGAAAATTGCTAGGATTGTAAACATTAATAAGACGTAGTGTTCACATCATTGTCCATGACAAGCTTAAATTTGTAAAATGAGCGCCAGATGGGTTCCAAAACAACTTTCCGCTGAACAACAGTAGAAATGACTTCAGCTGATGAGACCTGGGTACAACATTATATGCCAGAAGGCAAGAATATAAGCATGGAATGGCGTCACTCAAGCTCGCCTCCGCCCAAAAAATTCAAAACTCAACCATCTGCTGGCAAGGTGATGGTGACTGTATTCAGGGACGCTATTGGGCCAATTTATGTTGATTTTCTCGAAGGAAGAAAAATAATTTAGCTTACTACAGCTTCTTGGAAAAGTCAAGCAGGCCATACTATTCTCCTGCATGATAGCGCCCACCCACATACAGCTCATCTAACGAACAATACATTGGATAAATTGGTTTGGAAAGTACTGCCCCCCCCCCCCCCCCTCCCCCAATATAATCCAGACTTGGCCCCGAGTGGTTATCATCTTGTTGGCCCACTCAAAAAGTTATTGGAAGGCAACTGCTTTGCCTCTACTGAGGAAGTGAGGATGTGGTGCAAAATTGGCTCCATCGTCAACCGAAAGAATTTTTTTAGACGGGAATACAAAAGCTTCCGGAGCGATGGGATGAGTGTATTTTAAAGGGGGATTGTCACTTAGAAAAAATATAAAATGAAGAATATGCAGGTATTGTGTTTCGTAGAACTAAAATTTTAACCACATAAATTATGGAATAAGCAATAACTCGTTAACGGCTACGTTTAGGACACAACGTGCCTTCAAAAACTTTCCTCATTAGAGACAGACTTGCGTTTTTATGATTGATGACAGTACACGTAATCTGTCACAAATTTATAATTTCGATAGTTTGATTATGTTCATGGAGATGTCTGTAATAATTACTAATTTAGTTTTTGAACAAATATTTATTACAATATTCGAAATTAAAAGAATAATATTAATTTCTAGTTTGTATCTAGCAAAAAGAAAAAAATAAATAAAATGAAGGTAAAATTTGAATCATCTTCGTATTTTTACTAACTAATATGGAACACACTTGAGTAGGTAAAACCTCACCATATTTTGTATAAAATAAAAACATTTTTAATAATACAAAAATATTATTAAAAATCGGGTATGGAGAACACAATACAAGTTCATATTTGTGTGAAAGTGTCTTTCCAGGCAAACAGAAACACATTTCATCTTACTAGAGAATCTTCAGTACATGCTGCTGAAGAGATACTTTTACCATAAATAAGACCATTACTACATTACAAAAGTTATTAAGACAGAGCGTAGAATTCAGCGCCGCTCATTAACTAATGTCAATATCACAAACGCCTAAACAACTATCGCTGTGTTTATGTGTAAGACTTCAGATGTGTAAGAAGCCAGAGTTTTTCATCTAACGAACACAACCGCAACTTACGGAAACTGTATTAAGATGAAACACGTGTCTGCCTGTCTGGAAAGATACTTTCACACAATTATGAACTTGCATTGTGTTCTCCACAGCCGATTTTAAGTAGGAGGAATAGTATTTTATATTAAAAATGTTTTCGTATTTTTGGTTAAATAATAAGTTTATACTATTTTAATTTTCCTTTATGCTTCTTAGATAATTGTATAATATACTTTATTTTAATATTAATATACACATATTATGGATTTCATGATTATTAGGTTTACTTTTCTCAAAAATAATCATAACGTGCATTGTCGAATTAATTAAAAAATAAATGCACGCAAACTATGTATCGAAAAATATTTTTAAGTAATTATTTTTGTAATTTTCAGATGGGTCGTGTACCGAAATTGCATAAGGAATTTTGGGAAGTTCCATTAAATCTGCAAGAAAAATGTATAGTCTCAGGAAGTCAAAATCGAAATCGTTACAAAAGCGTTTTACCCAATGAACATAGTCGAGTTCATTTGCCTGGTCCGCAAACTTATATCCACGCAAATTACATTAAAGTCAGTATTTTTCTCATTTATACGGTACTATTAAATAGTAGAGTTTATTTCAATTTTAGGGCCCTGATTATACAGAGACAGCTTACATCGCAACACAGGGTCCTATGATGCACACTTGCGAGGATTTTTGGGAGATGATTTGGACCAATAAGGTAAGTAAAGGAAATTACTGTTGTAAAATTATCATTCAACTGCGAAGGTCAAAACTTTAATAATGGCAATACTACTTTACAGCTGCCATGCAATGGAACTGCATATAATTTTTGAGATGAATTCGGTTAGAAACGTCACTATTTTATTATATCAAATTTGCGTTACGCATTCTTTGTCAAGTCTTGCAATTTCAGAAATCGCACGAATAGGTAACCATGGGCCAGATCGGGTTAGATTACCGATTTTTTCAAAATTTTCATCCGTTTTTAATGTGGAAGAGCGTTCTGCGCGTGTGTCATCTTCAACGTTTTCTCAGCCATCTTCTTATGATTCTTTGTGTTGGACGCCAGTAAGTCGAGGCACTTGAGCACACTGCTCGTTGTACCACCCACAATAGATCTCTCAATTCCACTCTGTTAGTCTTGTGCCCTCGATAAAAGCCATTATGGCTTTTCCTCCCCAGGGGAAATTTTAGTACCCTGGTAGGATCCAATAGATCACTTCCGAAATGTTTCTGTCTGAGTCCTTTCGGTTCCTCACAGTGCACCCATATCACGACACCCATATCAGTGACACAGTATTGCCCTGTGGCAGTCTGTCGAGGACTTGCAATATTTCACCAGTTTAGACCCGATAGTTGGGTTTATAATGGCTTTAATAGTTGCCTGACGATCAGCTATTATGTTAATTTTTCTGTTTGCACAGCCGGCTTCCCGAATTTCTTCGGCGTAAGGTGCAACTGCAAACAATTCAGTTTAAAAAGCCGTCATGTACTTCCCCAGACTCAGTAATTTTTTTTTCTATTGTACATTCCACAGATACTTGCACCTGTGCCATTTTTGGATGTCGAGCCATCTGTGAACCAGGTGCTGGCGTCCTATTCGATCGAGCGGTTCCTTGGTAGGTATAGATATGTTCAGCTGAGCTGTAAAAATAATCTCAGGTGTCGTACCATTGACTAGCATTTGAAATACCGGCTCCTCCAACAGTTCCGGTGATATCTGTATGGCCCCCAACTACCTTATTACCTAATACTGTTCCCATGCGTAGCAAAGGAAATAATAGTCTGTCCGATCAGAGCTCCGCTTGTCAGGATAAGGTTATAATTCGTCTAGTGCCACCAGGCCAACGTTAAAAATCGCACCTCTCTACGGTCACGCAACATTAGGTACGTTACCTTCCATATTAGTTTAGATTTAGTTCGGGTTCCTCGGGAACGCTGTTTCCCCTACTCACGTAGTAGCTCTGAACACCTGAAAGAAATCTTGATGATCCTATCCCTCTCTATCTAAAAGTTACTGTTGCGTCAAACGGACCTCGTACTATAAGGAATTAAGCTATTCATTAAAACTAAAGAAGAATTGGCAAAATAATGATTAAAATATCTTTTAAGTTTATTAATTAAGGATTCATTTTGAAACATTAGCTACTTCTACGTTTTATGTCGCCCAACTACATAAGAACTATAAAATTCATATCCTAAATACGTATTTTGGCAACTAAATCTTCATCCTCAGTAGATAAAAATTATAATCACCGTGTTGAACATAGGGCACAGTGAATGTAACACAGAAATTTCGAAACGCTTTACAAGACCTTCACGTATACACTAGTGTAATGTAGACGTCTTATAAGAGTCTCTTTTAGCTACAGTTTCCAAAGAAAGCCCTTTTAATGTTACCAATAATTAGTAAGTGAAGTAAATGATTTCTTTTCACACATAAAGTTTCAGAATAACCTAATATATTTCTTTATATCCTTTTTTCTATTTTCAGTGCAACTGTATTGTAATGTTGACTGGTCTTGTCGAGAAAGGCCGCAGCAAATGTGAATTGTACTTTCCCCTCGGTGGAAAAGGATCGCCGAATGAAAAATCCTATTACACCGTAACCACAACGAAAATTCACGACCGTTTTACCTTCGACGGTCGAAATAATCAACTTTACGAAGAAGAAGAAACTGTAAGTTTCGAAGAACTAAACGTAGTTCAACATGGCAAGTATCAAGTCAGGCATATTAGAGAAGAAAATATCGGAGAATGTACTATTCGCCATTTAGAATTGCAAAGGTTTGACGAAAAGAAGTCGGAAAACATCAGGATGATACAACACTTTTGGTTTCCGAACTGGCAGGATCATAAAATGGCGAATCCAGAACAAGTGCTTAAAATTGCTCTGCACGTTTTAGATTTAATGACCAAAAATCAAGATGAAAAACTCGACAATAATAGCCTCCTCAAACAGAAAAAAAGCGATGATAATCTTAAAGATTTAGACAACGTGAAGAGAATTACGGAAAGAATGAAGTTTGTCGAAATGAAATCGGGGTACAGGAACTTAAAAAATGGCGGCATGCACAGATCTTTTCGCCAGAGGTCAGTGGAGAAAAGAAGATCCTCAGAAGCTCGAAACGTTCCAATAGTGGCTCATTGCAGCGCCGGAATTGGTAGAACTGGTTGTTTCTTGGCCATTCTTAACGGTATCCAACAGTTGCGTAATAATTTTAATGTAGATGTTTTGGCAATATTGTGTTCTTTACGTCTACATCGCGGAGGTATGGTACAAAATGCAGAACAGTACGAACTTATACACAGGGTTTTAAATTTATATGTAGATTTGATGTAAAGCAACTTTCCTTTTAGAGCCGTAATATTTATTTTTTTTTATCATTATGGTATCCCTGACCAAATACGGGTCTCTATTTTTTTGTATTTGATGAAGCATAAGGTTTTAATCAATGACAAAACAAAATTTGAATGGAAAATTTTGGGATAGATAGTTTTACGTATAATATTTGATATTAGAAAGAAAATATTTTATATTTTTTATTTAGATCTGACATAGGAATTAATATATTAAATAATTATGCAGACTTGTTGAAAAAAGTCGATTTATTATTAAGAACAGAGAATACGATAAATTATTTAATCACAGGAAGAAATGCTAAAACTTTGCCCAGATATTGAATGAAGAAGAAAGATATTTAAAATTAGTAAAAATTTCCGTTGCAGTAAAAGTAAAACTTACTGAAAATGGTTTTAAGAGTTATTGTACTTCCACCAATTAAGAGGTAGGCTAAAATTTTTTTAACTAACCGATTGAATTACATACATATTTCTTAATTCTTTAACTAAAAATTATGTTTTCGTCTTATTAGAAACAGTGACTTGTATTTTGATCACTATCAAATATATGTTGTCCACTATTCATACAAGAAAGGTAACCAATTTTTTCTTAAAATAAAGTTCGTTGAAGACGTATATCGTTTTAATATACTACAGTAGATACTCGATAATGTGAACTGAAAAAAACAATGGTTCACATAATGGATTATTTCACGTTAACGAACATTATATCTAATTCGTAATAAACATACAAAATATAGTAATACTAATTAAAAAGTAGCAATAAATTAGAAAAACAATAAAAAAATATTTTTTTGCGCAAAAAGTCAGAAATTTTTGTTTCTGGGAATTTTTTATTTTTTTGATCATGGCTTTTTCTCTTCTATTTATAACTATAAGGTCCATTATATCAATATCATTTTGTCGCGCCTGCTGAGTTAATAGATTTAAAGCGTTTATAACGCTATCTAGTGAAACTTTATTCAAGGATTCTGAATTTTTTTCAATCGCCTCATCATTTTCGGATTCATTTGTTACATTCAATTCAGGTGTCACATTGATTGCATTTCAAAACATTTTCTTCAAAGTTCAGTTTCTTCAAATGCAGCCTTTTATACATACAATTAGGACCAATTTACATACTTATGTATTATGGAGATGGGACTAACTTGAGGTGCCAATGTACGCAGAACCTCTAAAGATTTGGATATTGAAATTCTCAATGTCCCTGTTGGCGTTTCAAAATACCGAGTGGCACATTTTCATCATCATCCTTATTTGAAACTTCATCCAACACTTTTTTCTAATTTCGTGATTAAGATTGGTGCCACTAAGTTGATTACTGTGTCTCTAATACTCAACTTTATCAAGGTATCGGAAATATTTATGTCGTTTTCTACTACATTAGATAGTTTTCATAATTGAATTATATTTTGTTCCATGGTCTGTATAAGTGGTGTGACATTTGGGAGGAGAAACGTTAAAATTTTCCCATTCTCACCTTTTAATTCTGTTTCATTACTTTGGTTTTTTAAGCGACATTTGATTGATAAATACTGAAATTACTATGTAAACACAAATAACCACTAACAACGAACTGCCTACTTAAAGTGAATACACGAAATGAAATACGTAAAATTAATCTGTTTTCTTTTTTCGGTTTGCCAATTTAGTCTGTTGTAAATTCTTCTTCTATTGAATATATTTAAGAAATTGCCATGGTATGTCTTGTATCCATGAAATTGCTAGCCTGTGTCTTTTCCCAAAAAGACCCTTTTCTTTTGTCATATTAACTGTTAAATTCCTATCTCTTCTTTCATTGTATTTAATTCCAAATTAGTGTCTCAGTTCCTATAGATGTTATATATCCTCTTTTCTGTTTTTTTTGCACAATACTTGATTATATCTTATTTGCTTCACCTTATTCTTGGTAACTTAATATATTCTATGCATTTCTTACTTTTGCTCTTCTATACCTAATTCTCTGGTTCTTCCTTCTTTATCTATATATAAATATTATTAACTCTGAAGCCGCATACTTTTATATTATTCTCTTAATTGTCTGCGAACATATTCTAAATTTGTTTTTCTATGCAATTAATCATCTGCGTGGTGGGTAGTACACAACATCGTGTCGCGTATAGCTAATTCTTTGTTTTTATATTTTCTCTCATTGGCTTAACCATTTGCTAATGTATTTCATGGTCAGCAATGAGAATAGTAACTGTAAATCATAACCGCAAACTGCTGATTACTGCAATAGGAAAAATTTTGTTAAAATTTCTGTGGGATATTTACAGTGTCTTCAGAAATACTTATGTGAATATCTGTTTTACAATCAAATTTTTATTTTATAGGTGTTATACATCATCATAAAATACATGTAAAAATTCATGCAAAAATTGTTGCCATAATACACGTTAATATTTAGAATCAAGGACGACAAAGGGGAATAACATTTGATTGTTGGTTAGTAAATAAATACTGGCAGTACCTGGAATTAGAAAAATTACTTGAAATGACTTCTCTTGTATCGTCTTTTTAAATTTATTGTTTCTGAAAGACTTGTATTATAACAAAAATTAATTTGATGCAGTAGCTACTATTACCATAGTAAATAAAAACTAAAACCATGTGTATATGCTAATGTCATAATACCAACACTTTCGTCTTCAACCAATTTTAAAAACTATAATCCCTATAATTAACTAGAAATACATCCGAATGACCTTGAAAGTTAGTACAGGTTCTATTTTGTCAAATTTTTACATGTAGACATACATGTAAAAATTGAACGCAAATTTTGCTGTAATACACGTTTCAAGAGACATTGCTCAAATTGTTTAGACATGTAATTTATGATGATGTGTGACTAGCTTATAAAATATTATTGAATGGAAATTTTTATAACTCTAATAATGATAAAATATATTCCCTAAGTGTTTAAGTGTTGTTATAGAAAACATATTGCTACTATGGTAGCAATTCTTGACTCTTAGCTATTTATCTTGGCTGCAATCGTCTATGGTTTTTACATGCCTTCGAATATTTCCATTTAAATTTTATGCTTTTAATAAAAATATCAGAAAAGTACATATTACATAAAATTTGCAAATCCTTATTAAATATAAGGTATTTCGGCATTTAAAAAAATTGACATCTCACAAAACAAATTTATTTTTATTAAAATGATTAGATGAGGAATAAACCATATGACAACGATTTATGTAATATTTTCTAGAATTTTTTTGTTATTAAAAAGATCATTATTGCCCTAGGTATGACATAATATCCAAATTAAAGTATACAGTTGTGGTCAATACAATAGCAGTGTAGGATAAACAAACATAAACAATTCTTATTATCCTTCAATAATTACAAAATATGAAAAATCTCTACAATTTAGAAATAAAAACGATGAAATAGAAATTGTTGAACCAATATTAGTAAAGATCGCCATGCGATCACTGCGTTGGCTTTACTGAAATAAAAGTGCGCCTAATTTAGAAAAAAATTTTCCGTTCAAATTATCCTACGCGTATTCGTAAATACGTCTATAAACAACTCACACTATGACAGCTGTTCATGTCTCCATGTACTACATACATGTAACACACGAAACTCTGGTAAAGTGAGCCTCCTGAACCTCTCACTCGTCCACGCCTCTGCGAGCCGACCGAGAATGGTGGTCTTTAAATATTAGGCGTTGTGATCCTCATATTGGAGTTCTTTACAATAAGTATGAGTGGCAAATGGTCTGGTCAAAATAGAAGCAGTAATGTAAAAATAGAGCTAAATACATAATATAGAAATTAAATTTCATTTATTAATTCATGGCTTGGCAGTTTATATGCAAATTTAATACTTTGTTTAACATTACAACGTCTCGTTATGTTTATTATGTATACGTATTACAAGGGTCAATCAAAAACTAATGCCACTAATTTTTATCCTTTTATTTGCCGAGAAATAAAAATGCAATTACATAGACTGAAAACCACAATATCGATGATTAATTTGTCATTTTTCAATATAATCTAAATGCGAATTGCATGCACTATTTTTTCAACGACCAGCTGCATAACGAAAAAAAAAATTGCATTTTTTATTCAAAATTTATTTATTTCAAATGACAACTATGTTCAATATGGTTTTTGCCGATTTCGCTGGTAATAAATTGTTCGTGACTATTGAGGCTTGTTCCATAATTTCTGGTGGAGTCAAATTTTCCATTTCACTGTCACTATCGGTCATTTTTACCGTTTATCTTTTCAAAAAAAACACAAATTTAACAACTTACAAGCCAACTGTAGAGAACTGTAAAATTTAATTCATGTCAATATTGAATATTGGCCGAATATTGGGATGTCGCATTCCTATTGAATGTAAACTTGTATCATAATGGACATCATTAAAGTACAGGTCCCGTATATCTAATACAATTATAGTATGGGAATAGAAAAAAATATATTACTAATTACTATTTATTCATACTGTATTGCGGTATTTATTGTATACCTTTCGTATGTCTCACGATGTATGATATAGATCGATGACCGCGTAGGCCTCCATACTCCGCCCATGCAAGCTTTTTAAATATACAAGCTTTAGCTATTACACTGTGATTAACAGTTTTCTGATAACCGATTATTTCAAATTTTCTCTTGTTATGCCATTATATATTATTAGTATTTCATTGTTCTTCCTAGTAGTTTTTATAACTATTAGTTATAAGTATGAAGTAAATGTGAGTGATAAATAGCGAACATGACGGGTAAAAATTATGCAGTTGCTATATGTAAAAGTTGCTTCGATGACCATAAAGGAAGAATGGACTAGATGTCGAAGGGCAGATTAATTCAATACGAATATTAGTCAAATATACTCGGTTCATTTTCTTTTTAAACACTTAAAAGTTTAAACAAAAACCAATATATAATATACAGTTACAGTACATGATTGGTCTAAATAATCTTAAACTTATACTTATAATACACTTATAATAAATAATATAGAAGACAATGAAAGGCGAAATATAATAAATAACAGTATTACAAGAGAAAATTTCTCTCATCAGAAACGGGAAATTACAACACAACATTTTCAGGTGACGGAGTTACGTGATTCAAAATACATTACCATAGTGTAGACCTAATCACTGAAAATATAGAGTAATCACGAGGTATCCACGCTTGTAACGCGTGCACAGCCCACCCAATTTACAATAGAGTAGATATCTTACCGGTGATTTTATATTCACAGTTAAAAGACAAACTGTGATTTCCAAAGAGCAGTGATTCTAAGCGATGATTATATAATCATCGTTAATGTTGAATGGTGCTTCTGATGATAAATAGTTGATTCATACTGTATATGCAGGTGAAAACAAACGCTTCTGGAATCTGAAACGAAATTAACCTATAAACCATTTGCGGTCTATAGATCTTACCTTAAATAAAACTCTAATCCTTAATAGGCCCTTAAAAAAGGCTGAGAATAATATTAGTAATTTAAACAAATACAAGAAACGCAAATACAGAACAATACAAAATATCAAAGGAAAAATGATATACAGCTCTCGCAGTATAAGTTGGCGAGCGGTAAGGATGCGCCGTAAACGTATTTAGGAAACGTACCGCCCACCTGTCTGATTCAGTTACCGCATAGCGAATGATATGCAATTATACTCAATCTATCCTTCCTCTATCTGCGCGAACTCAATCCCACCCTTCGCCAACTTATAATGTGAGAGTTATATTTCTAAATGGAAGACAATCTCAGAGTCACAACTTTCTATGACAGAATCATAGTTGATGATTTACATCGTTTGTTGAGGGTTTTCTATGCAGCTATAAGAACTAATAGAAAGGCATTATTTAAAAATCAGGCAGTGATCACATGTTTTTACTACTCTATATGTTAAGTGGATCAGATATAGTCAGTAGAATCAGTTCTTGTCGGCACCTTTAATGTTTTGAAAAAAACCGCACTACGCGCATGGTGCAGCACATGTTCACTTTCTCTCTTAAACATGTGCTACAGTAAGCATAATGGATATCAGATTTTTTTTACTTTTTGAATAAGCCGTTCAGTTTGTATGTGCTCAACTTCTCTAGTTACAATTTTCACCGTAATGCGCTAATGCGAGGCAGTTGCGCGATTTATTTTATTTCAACAATTTCCCCTATTGAAACTAGTCATTAGGTTTATACTGTGATATTACCTTGTTATGCGTTTACTATCTTTGTATACCACTGTTATCATTTAGCCACAATTGTTACTGTCAGATTCTTAATGCTTTGCCATAAAAATGTTCAAAATAACGACAAATTTAGGAACTCAAACCAATATTTTTCCTTTATTCCTTTATATTTTCTTTACTAACAGATTTAATTGATTATTACAGAACTTTCTATATTAATTCCTATATTTTAAATTTTTTGTTTCTGTGATTAGTTAATTTTTTAACTGTTATTACATATTTAATTAATACGAAGTGATATTTAGAATCTCATTAATACCCTTGCTCGCTACAGAATAAAAATAATAAAAATAATTTTTATATAAAAACATTTACGAAATCACTTTCTTAAAAAAATAACTGAAATTTTATATATAAACATCGATAAGGGGTACCAATATGATTAAAGTTTTATATATATAATATATATTTAACGAGGTGTTGTTTTAATAATATATCAAAATAAAAATTAAAGTTTATAAAAGATATATGCAATTGAAATAGCGTGAATTGTTATGTAAATTTTATAGTTTAGTATTAATTTGAAAAATTCAAGCATAACAATCATTTATTATCAAATAATATTGCAACACCTGTAATAAAAGCGTAAGAAATTTGATAATGAGTAATGAGATGGATTAAAAAGGATTTGCAAAAAGAGTAACATAATATCTGTGTGTATAGACAAATATTATTTAATAAATATTAAGAGAAAAACATATATAAATGTGATAATTTTTTAAAGTAGTTTAATATTTACATTTACGCATATGTGTTTTTATTTCTTCTTTTTTGTCTTGTTTTTTTTTTTATATATATTTTCTATATATTGTATATTACCTGTTGTCTTATTTGTAAAACGCGCGAACTTGTTTTTTTATTCTATTGTTGGCACTTTTGTATATGAAGGAATCCTATTTTTATATTAAACGTAATTTAATAATATTTATGGCACATAGTGTTTTACATTCTCTTGAACATACTTTTCAAATATCAAAAATTACATTAGAACTAAAAAGGAAAACGCAGTACACAGCTAGATGTTTTAAAGAATTTTAGTCACCGACGTGTATTATTTATGAATCCCCCACCTAGGATTACAACGGATAAAAGAATAATAGCCTTTGTGTTTACATCTACCCTACATATTGTACAGTACTGTGCAATAAAATCTGGGACAACTTTTAATGCCAATGTCTAGTTGAGTTGTACAAAAAAAACTGGGACATGTTATATCGTAAATCTTGCTTCAACGCTGTGATGCGGTTATAAGTAGAGAACGGACATTCTTACCACATGACTAAGTCCTCAGAATACAATAGCCGTTGTCCATTGTTAACGCTGGTGGCCGAGAAAATCAAACACAAATACTTCATTGTATTACGCCGGGATGTTCTCGGCGAAGTTTATAAACATTTCGAGATGCCGATTGCGTTTAATGGATATTTATCCTCCAAATACAATAGGTGTGTTGTCATTGTAATCGCAGCGGACCAGATGGCCGAAAAGACTAACAAATACTTCATTGAATTACGCCGAGTCATGTGGTAAGAATGTCCGTTCTCTAGTTATAAGTGACAAAGCATCAGGGAACCTCTATTTATAATTTTGTTAGTAGTAGTTAACTGTACATAGTAAATCAAAAATTTAAATAAAATTCAGTACGAAAACATTGTTTTTATAACAGAACAGAATAAAGACATTAAATATAAGCTATGAATATATTTAATATTTGGTTTTATCGCCGTTTGCGACAATGACTTGGGTTAATCTCCTTGGAATTGAACGAATTAAATTTCTTGTTAGGTGTTCAATCTCACTTAGTGCCTCCCATTCTTCTTCTATGACCTCCCACAGTTCTTCCGCATTGCGAGGATGAAAATTTCTTTTATAAATATTTTTGACTATAAGTCCCCATACATTTCCAAGTGAATTTAGATCTGGATTTTTGGAGACTATGGCAGAACTTCTATATTGTGATTCTGGAGCCACTGTTCAACAACACGGGCTGTGTGGATGGGGCAATTGTCTTGCTGAAATCTGTTAGTTATTGTGTGGAAGCGTTTGTACTATAGATGGTAGCATTACATGCTCCAATATGTTTCTGTAACGACGTCCAGAACCGATTTTCCTTGTTAAAGGCTTACCCTGCAACCACCACTTTTTTGACATCAAACGCCTGCATTTTTATTTAAATTTAAAAACGTTGCTACTCTTTGAATTGGCCAACCATCTTATATTTTGAACACGATCAGTTAATTTAAATGTTGAGACATCTTATTTATACTATTTAATAATTTTAGCTTACGGAAAAAAATGACACTGACAGGATATTAAGTCAATTGACGTTCCATGAGTATGAGACCTTAATTACACAACTTAAATATGTGTGTCCCAGATTTTATTGCACAGTACTGTACATAATGGCTGTTCTTTATGTCCCGGGCGGCTATGATCTGGATAATGTATGTCTTTAATTGATCCATACTATATTTTCTTAATTGTCATAAGTTACAATTTATTTGACAGAAATCAAGTTTATGTTATATTTATGTAAATTTTTTGTGTGGTTTTCAATTACGTTTTATTTAGTGTTACATTGGGCTGGTTCCAACCCGCTAGAAAAACCGTACAGTGACGGTATCGGACATGTGTACTGCAGAAAATGCGTTTCAACTTCATTTTGGACCGTACATAGAACGATACCAAAAGTGTTCCAACAAAATTTTGAATGTATTCAAACCGGTCACTGGACGGTCAAAACAGTTCACAGACTGAAGCAGGTACCGTAAGTACTGACATGCGCGTTACATCATCCTACAGTTCGCAATACCAATATCACACAATATTATAAGATACAAAAAGGTTTTAAGTATATCTATACGTTATGCACGTATAACTCTTTTGTTACAATTGAAACAGACATGTAATAAACATATCTGTAACTGTACACATGGACAATACACCTCGTATTTTCAGCATTTACTTCTGCTTAAGACACGTGTTTCTGCCATCTAGGCGTCGTCAGTCAAGCTAGTGAAGCAATGTAATACAAATGATACAAATCTATGAATAGATACAGATCTATTCATAAAGATTTGTATCATTTGTATTACATTGCTTCACTAGCTTGACTGACGACGCCTAGATGGCAGAAACACGTGTATTAAGCAGAAGTAAATGCTGAAAATACGAGGTGTATTGTCCATGTGGTCTTCGGAAAATATTTACTGCATTTTTTAAATTTTCTACGAACGGTACTTGTTTCTTTTAAACCTAAAGGCCGTTTGACATGGCATAAATTTTGTTCTAAAGTTTACAATAAAAAATATTATAAAATATATGAAATTTGACCTTCAAAGTTGTAAAATAAAATTGTAAGAAAAAAATAAAACTGATTCGATTTGAAAAATTTGTGAGTAAGCATGCGCATTTTAAGTTCCATGACGTGTTTTCGGCAATATTATTTGTTTGATGTTCTGATACCAACTTCCCACGTGATACCTACCTAACCTAATCTCGTCACGCCGCCGGCATCGCCTGTACGCGCAATTTTATTGCGCACTTTTTATTCTTTATTTGATAATTTATAGAACTAATCCTATAATTTTTCTAATAATATTTTTTATAAAATTTTACATAAAATAATTGTGTGTGACACGCTATTAATTTTACAAATAAATTTTATATATTTTTGTTGTCAACTTTATAACAAAATTTATGCCGTGTCAAACGGCCTTTAGGTACACTTCTGTCGTAAATATGAAATTGATGTGCAATTTGGTTCGGATTTTCTTCTACACAAGCACAAATGAATAAATTATGTTGTTAATTTAAAATATTATTTCTGAGCTTTTTATGCTGTTGAGTGAAACAATCAAATTTCTGAAAATTGTTAATAAGGCGGTGTAAAGTACAGAGAGAAAGTCGTTTTACAAGTATAAGCGTTGCCATTATAATATACGGGTAACAACAATCTTCTGTAACAACTGTAGTTTAACTGACAATCGAATAACAAATAACTTCTGTTTGCTGTTCCCACTACTGTATGGAATCGTGTTTGATCGCATAATTCCTATGTTCTTATATAACTAAAGAGCAGCGGCGTCACTGCGCTGGCTTTACTGAAATAAAATTGCGCATTATTTAGAAAAATGCTTTCCTTTCGAATTACATCCACGTGTATTCGTAAATACGTTTTTAAACACTTAACACCATGATAGCCGTTCGTGTGTACATGTACTACATACATATAGACGCAAAACGCTGGTAACGTGAGTCCCTAACCTGGCAAGAATGGCAGTCTTTATATGTAACACATTTTCCATTTATATGCAAGGCCATTAATAATATCTTTTTTTTTGTAGTGGTAAACAAATTTATGTCTGCATTGTTAATATTGAGAAAAGTTTAAAGTAGAAACTTTGTCTATCGGATGTGCAAATGTCTAAAATGTGAACACAGTTTCCATCACACTCACAGAGTTGCTTAATTTTTATGAAATATTGCCTTCCAAAAAATGTTTACGCCGTATAATCTGGTCAATATAATTATTAAAGAAATAAATAATTCATCTATTTTGCACATGTACTTACATATTCTTTAATTCTATTCATCAAATTTTAAACTAATTATGTATCGTGTAAAAATAGGATTCCTGTTATATTGTTAGTCTATTTATGAATGTACAAAATATTCCTTATTGTCGCTTGACTCTGGTGAAGTTTAGTGTTTTACAATGTACTTTTTGATGTACAAGTGGTGCTTTTTTGTTTTCATCGACAATTATCACTGTTACTTTTATAGATGCCCTTATTTGAACTTATGTAATGTTTTCTTTAATAAATGAAAATTGAGTAACATGCATAGCTCTGTTCTCTGGTATTAACACCATTCTTTAGTACAAATATAGATTTCCAGTTTTTCATTTAGTTTTATTGTATAATAAAATGTGGTTAATATATATGTTAAAACTTTTTTGTATGTATGAACGTTTTCTTTTTTTAATAAAAAGTTTATGCAAAATACTGTTTTCTTTTCATTTTTTTTTAATTTATGGAATAGAGATCATTAATAACTAGAGTGGGCCACTTCTGCCTGCACGCCAGGACAATACTAAGTTTTATATATGTATACATATTATATTACTATAACGGGTGTTCATTTGAAAAGTCAATCTAGTAGCATGTGATTTACTGAGAACATTTTGAAGTATGTCGTAAATTAAAATTTACTACTTAACCTACGAAGTCGTATATTTTGACAGTTTCATACATACAAATAAATAACAAATGTGATTGACATTATCAAATGTCATTTGAATTTACGTTTACGGAACAACAAACACATACTAATATATATGCGTCTTATTCTATCAAAATTTCAAACTAACCTAGATTGACTTTTCAAATGAACACACGTTATTACTTATTAAGGTTTAACGCAAGTATACAGGATGTCCTTGAAATAAAGAGACAACATTATAAATAGAAAGATGTGATTATATAAATCCAAAACATTGTCAATTACGACGCGAAAAACACCCTGAGAATTGAATTATGTGACGCCTATGAATTCTAAATATTCAGAATGTGTATAAATAATAAATACCTCACACACAAATACGCTATAGCGTGCAACAGCTGGATGAGATGGACAATAACAAAACTATTCTTTTTGTTATTGTCGGCCTTGACAACTTTTTTTTAATATTGCCATTTTTTTCTCGCTTATGAGAAGGAATTTTGGGAAAATATTTTGGATTCATATTTTATATAATTACATCTTTCCATTTTTCATACGATACGTTGCCTTTTTATTTCAAGGACAGCTGCATATCGGGCAAGAGTATTATTAGTTTATTTATTAAAATATAAATATCTATAACCCACTTGCCTTATTTACGTAGCACAATTTGGATAAGATTGCTGAAATAACGGTTTATCGTAAGCTTCACATACTAATTTTGCACCATCATATAAATCCGGAAATTTACCGATATATCTTTACTTTATCAAGCGATGGTCCCTTTTTGCGCTTCTGTATGCCCGACATACTATGACTCAATTTAGAACGCGTAAAAGGTAACGGTGAAACGTTCGACTACCATCCATCAAGACCCAAAATGAACTAACACAAAATGTGACTGCGCGCGGTGATACATACTGAATTCAGTCCTGATATGCAGACACGCTGGCCCACTCTACGTTAGAAAATAATCCAACCATGAACAAATAACAAGTGTTCATTTGAAAAGTCAATCTAGGTTACTTTGAAATTTTGATAGAGTAAGACGCAAATATATTAATATGTGTTTGTTGTTCCGTAAACGTAAATCCAAATGACATTTGATAATGTCAATCACAAATATCAGTTAGTGCATAAAATAAACGTGCGTCGATTCTGGTTTAAATAAATTGCTTCTCAGTTTTAAAATGGCTTTCACTTTAGAACATAAATTTTTTTTAGTCCATGCTTATTTTCGAAGTGGTAATAAAATTGATGGTTTATGGGTTTATTCAGTTCAAGATTGCATGGTAGAATTTCAAGTTGAGTTTCGTACACCTCAAGTTGTCAATCGTGTTGAAGAAATAATGGAAAATGAACCACAAACATCTGTTCGACATTTGAGTCAACAAATAAACCTTTCTGTTGGTACAACTCACAAGTTATTAAAAAAAGATATTGCACCAGCGCACAAATCTCGAGAAACAATAGCTTTTTACAACAATTTTTCGATACAAGAATTATTAAGTTTCCTCCAAGACTCTAGATTTGGTAATTTTAGATTATTTTATGTTTTCATATTTAAAGACTAGCATTTTCAAGACCAGCCATCGCACAATCGAAGAGCTTCGTAATGCTATTGACATAACCGAAGAAATCCTATTAAATGGCTTTGAAAACCTGAAGCGAAGTGTTCAACTTTATCTTCAAAATAATGGTCAACATTTCCATCATCTGCTTTAGTATTATTTTCTTTAAATTTTGACTATTGTAATAAATAGTTTTTCAAAAATTAAATTACTAATTATTACACACATAACATAACGAAACTATCAAAATTATACGTTTGACAGATTATGTGCACTGTCCCCATCTATTAAAAAAAAAGCATGGCCGCCTCTAATGAGAAAAGTTTTTGAAGACAAGTTAGATCATATGAGAAAGCACAGGAGAACAAGTCCACTTTATCATTTGGGTGTTACATAGATTGCCTAGATTGATTAAGTCTGAGTATTCAATTACCTTATGTAAAATAATATTTTTTCCAAATTAGGTCTTCCTCTTTCGCCACAACAGCACAGTTATTACGAATGAAGTTGATCGACAATTACGAACCTCCTGGAGATTGTGCAGAACATTAGTGAGGCGATCGATTGTAGGAAGCAAAAATTTCCAAAGGCTATAACGCTTTTATTTATTAACTGATTTTAATGATCTATACATTAAATTAAACGGTTTCAGACTACATACAGCAATGCGAATTTATTATTCAAAATCGGGTGTCAAGAACACAATACAAGTTCAAATATTTGTGAAAGTATCCCTCTAGAGACGTAGACAGATGTTTGATCTTACTAGAGAATCATTGGTACGTCCCACTGAAGAGATAAATTTCACAGAACAACCTTGCTATATCACAGAAGTTATTAAATCAGAGCGTAGAAGAACATTCAGCGCTGCTCATTGACGAACGCCGAAACAACTGTCACTGTTTCAATAACAAATGCGGAACTAAGTCAGGTGACTTGCGGAAGCTGCATTGAAGTGTCTTCATTCTTTATCGGACACGCCAAATACGTATATAACAATATAATTTGAAACATGTTTGAGTCGGTTAAACCTCACCAAATTTTGTACACAAAATTACCGTCAGATTAAAGCAATTGACCGTCGATCTGAATATACGCAACTGTAGATGTACCATGGGTTTCGATTATAGAGTACAGTTAGAATACATATACAATATTAGTCTATTATCTTATATTAATCTTTTTGCTTGACCAACTTGAAATATCTTCATTAGGTTTGCCAGTATACCGTGAGTTTTTCTTATCTCTATAACGTGTGTTCATTTGAAAAGTCAATCTAGGTTACTTTGAAATTTTGATAGAATAAGACGCATATATATTAGTATGTGTTTGTTGTTCCGTAAACGTAAATCCAAATGACATTTGATAATGTCAATCACAAATATCAGATAGTGCATAAAATAATCGTGCGTCGATTCTGGTTTAAATAAATTGCTTCTCAGATTTAAAATGGCTTTCACTTTAGAACATAAAATTTTTTTAGTCCAGGCTTATTTTCGAAGTGGTAATAAAATTGATGGTTTATGGGTTTATTCAGTTCAAGATTGCATGGTAGAATTTCAAGTTGAGTTTCCACATTTTGTAATAGATTATATACAATTTAAGAATACTTTGTTGGATAGAACGTTAAAACTTTTTTCTGAAACTGGTAGCCTCTTAAGAAAATCAGGCAGCGGAGCAGTTAAGAAACGTACACCTCAAGTTGTCAATCGTGTTGAAGAAATAATGGAAAATGAACCACAAACATCTGTTCGACATTTAAGTCAACAAATAAACCTTTCTGTTGGTACAACTCACAAGTTACTAAAAAAGATATGCAACTTTATCCATACCGTGTCACAGCAGTACAATAATTGTTAGAAATTGATTACCCACGTAGACTACAGTTTTGTAATTGGTTTGTAAATATGAACAATAATGGAGAACTTTCGCAAAGAGTCATCTTTACTAAAAAATAACATATTTCGAACACCTATATTGAATTTGAATGATATGCTACAGAGAATCGAACAGAAATGCATGGAAATTAATAACAATCCAGTAATGTTGCAGAATATCATCAGAAATTTTGAACGGAGGATTTTAAAGTGCATTGATCTTGAAGGACAACATTTTCAACATTTGTTATAATTTTCAATAAATACCTATTATTTGTTATTTATTTGTATGTATGAAACTGTCAAAATATACGACTTCGTAGGTTAAGTAGTAAATTTTAATATACGACATACTTCACAATGTTCTCAGTAAATCACATGCTACTAGATTGACTTCAAATGAACACTTGTTAGGTAGTATCAAAGTTTTTGATACAAATGACTAGATGACAAAAGTAAATTACGCTTAGAATTTTACATTTATCTTATGAAAATCGCATCGCGCTATAGCTCTGTTAATTATGATCGAATTTGAATTAAATAAAAACGAGAAAAAATAACTTTAGAGATGGCACAAACTATCCAGAACTTTAATTTTTCTAAACACTGACTTTAATATTAAACGACGGTCAACTTTCTTAAAAATTTAATCTTATAACTAGATCATTTCTTTGTGCGTCCAATGATATGCAATAAGTGTACTTTCGATAGAAAATTTAAAAAATACTATAAAATCACTAGAAACAGAACCACGTTAAATAGACACGAACGGTAAATAAATAATTTGTATTACCAACGCCGAGAACCAATTTGTTGTGTTACACTCGCGTATATTAAATAATTTAGTTTCATTAAAAACATCGCTTTTAATTGTACGCGCATGTTTTTTCAGAAACTTTGTATACAACCTTCCCGTCGCATTCCTCAAGAGAAGGTTCGGTCGACAAACAAGCATCTGGTTGACCGTAATTCTACGAAAAGCTACCTACCCTCTAAATTTACGCGCGAAAACGCGCCTTTGTTAGAAGCCTAATGAGTTAGCGTGGTCTTTTTATTCATCAAAAGATTACTCGCCTTCTAATTAATATTCAGTTATAAGCGAGGTACGATTCTTTAGGATAATTTAACCCCATTCTTCAATCAAAATCTCATACGTCTCACTTATAGCTGAAGCGAGATAATTAATAGTTTGTCTAGAGTTATTTCTTTCCTTTTGCCGCCACTTTCAATAACTTGATAGATAAGTCGTTATCAGCCTAGATTTCAAACGACACCTGTAGTTTAAAGTACATAGGGTTATTCTAAGTCATCTAGACCCATTCTTCAAGTAAAATTACGTCTACCTGCCATTTGTAATAATTATAGTTTTACCTGGCCATTCTAACTTCGTTATACATGCCCCGAATTACCTGCTGTAAGATATCGTTCGAACCCGTTTTTTATTACAGATCTCGCGAACCGCGAATCTTATTAATTCTTATTCTGTCTGCAGCCTCCCATTGGTTCACGGTTTCAGTAGAGATTCACACCCCGCACGGTGAGATATAAGCGCCGGCTCCCACAGATTCTCTCTCGATTTTTCAGTGCCCTCGACTTTTTCAGTTCTTCGACTTCAAGTGTTCCCTAAACACTATCGACGTTTTTCGTGCCCTACACGAGACGCCCGTAGCAACAATTACAAGCTAAGTACCCCTTTACTTACTTTAATCATTTTCTTTTAACCTTAGTTATTTATCACTCATTAAATAACTCAGACAGAGGTGAGCTTTCACTAGATTTAACGTGTTTGCGTAGATTAACTTTAACCGGAAGTTAACTCTGCACGTGGCGAATCATAATTGTTATTTGTTTTATAATTATAGTGTAGTGTTAAATATTGTGTGTTACTATTAAATAAGCGCTTAAGGACACCTCTGCTCTTTTATTATTTATTTATTTAATACTAATCGTATCCATCATGTATTATACAATTTTTTTTTTAACATCGACGCCTTGTGTTTCGTGTATCGATCACCATTTATAAAATATTTCTTATCATTTATTGACGCACTAGACCTAGCTGGGATCTCAACATACAGTGCGGTAATAGTTGACAAAGTCACCCTTGTATAATATGTGCGAAATAACGCATAATTATTTCACAGATATCTTTCACAATTTAAAAAGAGACTAACTTAAATCAAGTATATTATATTTTTGTATGTGTTAGTTAATTTAAAATTATAATTAAGTGTATATTCATTGTAAATTATTTATTATTGTCCTGTAATTGGTGTTGACTGTTGGGCAATAATATTATTATTATTATAAATACATAGGCTTAAAAAATAAAATGGCAAATGCGATATAAACAGCCTGAAAGCTATATTTGGGTCTAATACATTTAAACTAATATTAATAATAAGAATTGGGCGTATAATGTTGGGTGAATGTATAAATTCGTAGCGTTTCTACTGAATTCAAAATTTACTAATTTTGTAGGAAGCAATAGGTATTATGCAATGACCATTTAAGGATGGCTATTAAGACACGAGTATAAGAGTTACGACACGAGCTGAAAGCGAGCGTCGTAAAGAATACGAGTGTCTTAATAGCTATTAAATGCGAATTGCGTACACTATTTTTTCTACGATCAGTTGTAATAACGAAAAAAATGCATTTTATATTCAAAATTTATTCATTTCAAATGACAACTATGTTCAATATGGTTGACTGAATTGTCAAAATTTAGATTTGTCAAATGTTCATGACATTATTGGTCGAATATTGGAATATCACATTCCTATTGGCTGTAAACTTGTATCTTAATGAAAAATTTGTATCTTAATGGACATCATAAAAGTACAGGTCTCGGATATCTAATAATAAATACAATTAAAGTATGGGAGTAGAAAATAGTTATTTATGCAACAAGTGAGTAATTTTCACGAGTAGGAAAATTTGACAGGACGAGCCGAAGGTGAGTGCGGCAATTCCTACAAGTGGAAAAAACTTGCTTTACTCACGAGTTTCATACAATTTTTTTTCTACGTCTGTAGATTTAAATAAATTCGATAAAACCTTTATTAATTTTTATTTTGTAATAGTCATATTAACCCTAGATTACGGGTCATTCGTAAATTTTACGATGCTCGTAAGACATCGTACTTTTTCGCTTATTTACGGTCAATGCATCGAATTGCCTTACTGAGTACCTTCTAGTCTAGTATTGTTCTGTGTCTAGTATTTAGCTAGACAGTGTGGTGTGTGGTCGTTCTGGTTTCCGACCCTAAAGCGATTTTTCGGCGATAGGTTCGTAAATTTTACGAAAGTCCCGTATTTACGTCATTTTATAAATTAAACTGGTTCTTATTTTTCGTACCGAATTTAATTGTTTTAGTAATAGAAATTTGAGGTAAGATATTTCTTCATTTTTATTATTTAAATACATTATAATAAATATAGTTATTTTTTTATTAAGATGTCAAATCGAAAGTTTTTGACCGAGAAGCAACTGGAGGAGGAAGCGGCACATGTAATGAATGGAGAAGAGAGTGATCCAGAATCATTTGACGACAGTGATGGTAGTGACATTGAAGAGGACATTTTGGAGGTTGAATCATCTGCCTCCGACAGTGAGGTTGATGAAGATAATAATTCGGCTGTTTGTCTCATCCAACAAAGCTTTAGCCCAATTCAATCTGAAGAAGAAATAGAACCTAGTTTAGATGAAGATGATATTCCTTATTACAAGTACGTACACGTTCAAAATATGTAATCAACTTGAAAAACAAACGTTTAAAAGGCAAGAATGGTCACAAATGGTCATCTGAGCTGCCTCAACAATCCAAAAGAACGGCTGCTAGGAACATTATACATTTTATAGCTGGTCCTAAAGGGGCTGCAAAAGATTGTTCTAACCTGGATGAATATTTTTTACATTTTTTTTCTGACAATATATTTGATATTATTTTGCAACATACAAATGCAGAAATCGCCAGACAGGCCCAAAAATACAGCGGCCACCAGAATGTTTCCCCAACGACAAAAGACGAACTGAAAGCCTTGTTTGGTGTTTTAAATCCTTTCTGCCGCAAAAAAGATAATCATTTGTCAGCAAGGCATATGTTTGATAGCACTATTTCCGGCACGTTTTATAGATCATGTATGAATTGTGATCGTTTTTTGTACCTGCTGAACTGTATTAGATGCGATAATAGAGAAACAATAGAAGAGAGAAAGGTAAATGATCCTTTTAGACACATTCGAGAAATTTGGGAAATTTTTATTGACACATGTAGAAATTCATATACTCCAACTTCATACGTCACCATTGGTGAACAGCTTTTGGCATTCCGAGGACGCTGTCCTTTTAGGATGTATATTCCTAACAAGCCTGCGAAGTATGGGATAAAAATTGTTATGGTATGCGATTCCGCCACCAAGTATATGTCAGACGCAAGTCCTTACTTGGGAAAAAAAAACAGAGAGCAATGGTTTGCCTCTAGCCGAATTTTATGTAAAAGAGTTAACGAAATCAATTCATGGTACAAATCGCAACGTTACCATGGACAATTGGTTCACCTCGGTTTCCCTTGCTGACCAGTTGCTACAAAATCCTTACAAATTAACTATGATAGGAACTATACGCAAAATAAAAAAGAGATACCCAAGGAGTTGTTGGATGGAAATAGTCGAAACGCAAATACGTCAATGTTTTGTTTCGATCAACAAAAGACATTATTATCTTACATCCCAAAGAAAAACAAATTAGTTTTGCTACTTTCAACTATGCATGAGAAGGCAGAGATCGTAGAAGAAACCGGTAAGCCAACAATAATTCATAACTATAATGAGACCAAATCAGGTGTGGACACCTTTGACCAAATGTGTTCAAATATGAGTTCGAGCAGAAAAACACAGAGATGGCCATTATGTGTGTTGAATGATAATGATAAATATGGCCAGCATAAACTCTTATGTTATTTACACTTTTAATACGTTAAAAAAAGGCGAAAAACCTATTTCAAGATATCAATACATGATTGATTTAAGTCTTTGCCTTGCCAAACCATGGATGCAGTATAGATATAACAGCAAAACTTTATGTCGATATCTTCGGCAAGACATAGCTCAAATCCTCGGTATATCAAAAGAAAACGTTGTGAACACACCCCAAGACAAGAAGAGGAAGACCTGTTTCTACTGTCCAAGCAAAAAAAGGCGCATGGCCACTAATTATTGAATGGAGTGCAAAAATCCAATTTGCGGCGAACACCGAGGAGATATTTACACCGTATGTTGTGAAAAATAATAAAATATGTTGGTTTTATAATTTTAAACGTTTGTTCTGATAATGAAGAACGTTACGTTATATTTTTTTTGTATTTTTTTAAAATAAAGTTTGATAAGGCAATTTTGTTTTTTTTTATTGAGTTGTAAAATATACGATAGTCCCGTAATTACGTTTGGCAAACACAGTCCCGTATTCTAGGGTTAAAAGTACAATTGGGCATTATTAATTTGAAGTGAACAAGAAGCTACATTAGTATTAGTGTGCAGTTGAAGCTTTCTTCACTGTCATTCTCCATAACTAATAATAAGTAGCACTCCTTTTAACTAGACAAAAAAAAACAGATTTTTATGAGCGGAAACGAATGTTTGACAGTTTATTGGAGGAACTGATTGACATGAGAGCGAAGCGTTCAGAGCACACTTGCGTGAACAATTTTATAATTGCGTTAAAAAATGAAACGTTTCGGCACTTTTTTAAACGCTTTTCGATAGATTCATGAATCATTCATTTTATGAATGCAAATTAATTTTATTATTAATTATTAATTTTAAAAAGACACCCGAAAATATCATTAAGAAAAGTTAAGCCAACCAGCTTAAATAGGATCGCTGCTTTTAATGAAACTCAAGTAAAATTTTATACAAATTTGGAAGACTTAATAAGAAAATATAATTTTAAAGGAAACAAAATTTACAATGTGGACGAAACGGGAATTAAGATCGTGCACAAACCTACGAAGAGATTGGGCCCTAAAGGAGTGAAGCAATAGAAAAAGTCGAATCAGGTTTCAGGTCGTCTGGTATTTGGCCGTTTAATGCCAATCAATTTCGTGAAGAGGATTTTGCTGTTGCTAAGCATTATAATGTGATTGAAAATCTCGATGAATCAGTGAATGAAACTGGAGTTCCTGGTCCTTCGAAGATCCTTTCTATTGAATCCATTGTTATTTCTGTCCAGACCATCTCTCCACTTCCAACTCTGAAATCGAAAACTAAAAAGAGAAAATGCAGAAATACATCAACGTCCCAAATATTAACATCAACACCCAATAAAGACATGTTAGAACGAACCGAGCAAAAGAGAAAGGATAGAAAGCAGGCATTAGAAGCAAAAGAAAAGAACAAAAAGGGAAGGGACAAAATAATGACAAAACGTCTGAAACGAAAAATATATCAGTGATGAAAAAACTGATGAAGACTTGGGAGATATTTCTAACTTGTGTAATGATGACGAACTCGACAATGCTAGCGATTATGACGAAAATGAAATTTGTGTTATGCGGAGACATTAATAGCAAAAACGAAATTTGGTTTAGGTGCAGTCTGTGATGGGCTCACTCACTTTTTTCAGCATAGGACACCCCAGAAGGATATGTATGCGATTTATGCGATTAAAAATAATTGTTTCAACTGTTCTCTATTTTACTTTCTTATTAAAATTTTCTTGGACGTTTTAGTTTTTTAATTATATTACATTTTATTTTAAAGGCCAAACCCATGCAATTTTCCATAAGCATAATTACCCCACACCTGCGTATAATTACCCACCCCCAGGTGTAATTGTACGCAGAAGCAACATTTAGAAAAAACTTTTTTTTCTTCAAAACCGTACTCACTAGAAGTATGTCCTTAGAGAGTGAGATAGTTAATATAATTTTGTATATGTTTATGGAATTTTGTAACAATAACATAATATATAGTTTTCGAATTGCTTAGAAAATACCTTAGGTGCGTACAATTACTCGCCCTTTCCCTTCTCTCCCCAATTATGTTTTCTCCGTAAACAGCACAAATGATTCTAGCGGTTTCTGATATAACAAAAGATATCTCGGAAATGTTCGTTTTGTTTCTATTTGACGTTCCATTTTCTTTTGTAATTATTGACGCAATCTTTGTGCAAATTTTCAAATTAGGAAACTATTCGATTTAACAATAAAACGACATTAAATTAACTTTGTCATATGCCTAACAACTTTTTTTCATCCTAAAAATTAGAAAGGCTACGGATTTATGACACAACCTGATAAATTAATTATATCAACAATATTTTAATTATATAATTATAATCTAAATGTATTACTTCAGAATACGGAAATTATGGAATTAGTTCATATTTATATGTAGGTAGTTTAAGCAAAAAGAAGTGTGATAACCATGCGACTCTATACTAATGAAAACATTTTCTAAATTATCTACAGAAGAGCTGAATTATTTCGACATTTCATGAAAATATATTTTTAGGGAAGTAAAAATAAGAAAGTTTTCCATACTTTGCTTTATGAATTTAAAAATCCGTTGGCAACATTAATTCGGTATGCATAATAATTAAAATTGCAATTCTGTGATAAAGAATGGGTTCAATATTTCAATCTTCAAAACAAAATATTTCATATATTTTAGGTTTTTATAATTTGCTATAAAGCAATACTGCTTTTATCCATATTATGGTTTGTTAATTGTAAATTCCTGTTAAATTATCTAAATTGTGTAAAATATTAACTTATATTGGATTTTATTGATTAGACGATATAACAGCAACCAAAAAAGTCTTTTTAAGTTTTCTACATGCTTTATGTGTTTTGAATGAACACTATAATATATTTGACTACTGCATAGTGTATAGAACAAATAAATACTTATACTTAGCAATTCAGTTGAATGTTTGTTAATATTAATAACATAATATAATTTCAGATGTTTAATTAAGGGTAAATTTTACATTAAAATAATATACTTCCTTTTTATTTATATATATTTAAATTACTATACAAATTAAAACGAGTCTTCTACCATGGTCTAACTTTTCCTTGTGTAGCGTGTGATAAAATCCATGTATTCCGTTCATCCTTGACTACAGACATCTGCTTATGCCTTGGATGTGTATCGCAAATTACGTAAAGTCGTTGTTGTCTCATTACAAAGTAACAGTCTTTACACCGTCTTCTTACTTTTCCTTTGACTTTGAATCCACATGTTTGTATAATGTTTATTTTAGGTACTGTCAAAAGATTGTGTTGTGGAGTTTGTTGAATGTTACTAACTTTATTAAAAATATGATATGCACAAACGTTATATTGTGTCGCAAATGGCATAGGAGGAATTTTATTAAACGTTTTTATAAAAGCTTGCCTTAAAAACGACATATTGCATTATTTACCTACAAAGAAACATAACCTACAATGAGAACGCAATCCTAAAACAAAAAGCCTTACACACAGTGCTTCTAGTAAATTCGGTAATTTATAATTTTTTTCAAACAAATGTTAGCTTATAACAAATTAAGTTTAAAAATTAACCATTCCTCTTATCATAACCTAAACTTGCTGTATTTTGTCTGAATTTGCGGCCTTTATATAATTGGTAGGTAGTAAACAGTAGTAAAGTTACAAAATTATTAAAATGACACTTGGATTAAACATCTGTACATACCGCCATCTATTGGCTACGGAGATATTTAACATTAATTTTTCTGTTTTAAGTGATTATTATTATTAAAATCTACTTCAAACTTCAATTAATAATTATATATATTAATATATTATATTAATATACCAAATAATTATAATTGATATAGAATTTTTTTCTCAATTTAAATTTTTCAATGACTGATGGATACATTACAAATTAATTTTGAAATTGTTTATAAACTTTCACTTTTGTTTTCCTTTTGCAAATAGAATTTAAAATAAAGTAGAATTTATTACAAGCTTGATGTTCAAAATAGCATAATCAATCATATGAAGAATTGATAATATATACAATATGTAAAATTAAAATATAAAATTAACTGAAATAACTTTTCCTTTATTTTTTATTTTATTACACAGCAAATTATTGCATATATAGTGTGATATTTTTCATTTTGGATTCGATTAATAAAACACAGGGTAATTAAAAATAACTTTATATATTGAAAACAAGTACACTAACTAACAATTAACCGAACACTTGATTTTTTCAAAACATTTTTGACCCAGCATAATTAAAAATCGTATGTTTAGTGATTAAATGCTTTATTAGCACATTACAAATAAAATCCATCTAATCATCCTAATCTGAGAAAAAGAAAATAAATAAACAACTTTGGAAACTTCTCTCTTATCACGGGATCGATTTTCTAGGAATTATTGCCTTTATTGGCGAAGTGTGCAACAGCACGTCTTCCAAAATATCATATTCGTGCTTTTCATGTAATTCTACGTCATTTTGATGTATCGGTCGCTTCGTAGCGTGAAAGCGCGACCGACTTCTCTCTTATCACGCGATCGATTTTCGAGGAATGATTGGCTTTATTAGCGAAGTGTGCAACAGCACGTCTTCCAAAATATCATATCCGTGCTTTTCATGTAATTCTACGTCATTTTGATGTATCGGTCGCTTCGTTGCGTGAAAGGATCGATTTTCTAGGAATGATTGGCTTTATTGGCGAAGTGTGCAACAGCACGTCTTCCAAAATATCATATTCATGTTTTTCATGTAATTCTACGTCATTTTTATGTATCGGTCGCTTCGTTGCGTGAAAGCGCGACCGACTTCTCTCTTATCATGGGATCGATTTTCTAGGAATGATTGGCTTTATTGGCGAAGTGTGCAACAGCACGTCTTCCAAAATATCATATCCGTGCTTTTCATGTAATTCTACGTCATTCTGATGTATCGGTCGCTTCGTTGTGTGAAAGCGCGACTGACTTCTCTCTTATCACGGGATCGATTTTCTAGGAATGATTTGCTTTATTGGCTAAGTGTGTATGTATAAATTTAAAAAAATACTCAATAGCTTGTATTCCTACCACAAACTCTAATTATAGCTGCCATTCGATTAAGCTCCTGATTATGCTCCTGATCAAAGCGGTAAATTCCACTTGAGGAATTTGGTTTCATTGCGCAGTTTGGGGTTTTTTAACATGTCCAAGGTCGGAAACTCGGCATTGTTGCAGTGAATTCAAAGTCAGGGCTTCGTGGTGGCTATGACAACAACACAACGCCAACTTCTTTTAACTAAGCCCGCATGACCCTTGCAATGTGGGGCGGGTATTTTCTTGCTTTAAACGAAAATTTTCGTCAAAAAATGGCGCGAAAGGCATTACATGTTCCTTTAAACATTGCTGAATGTAACGGTCGGCAGTAATTGGCCCATCCCGAATTCTCGCAAGTTCTATATTAGCGGTCAAGGAAATGCCCGCCAATATCACTACATCACCTCCACCGAATGACACTCTTGGCGACAAGCAGGCTTCAGCAAAACGCTCGCCTGTCCTTCTTCACATCCACTCGCGACCATCTGATATGTATGGGGTGAATCTGAACTCATCAGTAAAGAGCACAGCTGACCAGTCTTCAAGGCCCAGCATCTCCTGTGCAAATTGCAAACGCTGTCGCCGATGGCCTGCGGGTAAACGGGGACCTATTGCAGGTCTACTGGTTCTCAACGCATCTTCATTTAAGCGTCTGTGAACTATATGCACTGACACTATGTTATTATGGACGTCGTTCAACCTTTGCGCAAGAGCAGATGTTGTCGCCGAGCGATCATGTAACGCCAGTATTCGAAGAAACCGGTTTTGAATGAGATTTGTTACTTCTCGCCTACCTTGTTCCGGTCTTTTTGTGTACTCTCCTGTTTTCCGAAACGTTTGCAGGGCATCCGAATCGGTACTTCGAGGAATTCCTAGGACGTCTGAAACGCACGCTTTGTCCGTCATTTTTTAAAGCAACAGCTTGAGCAACTAGTTCTGGACCCATGTGTCACTCTTGTTTTCACTTTTAAAAAGCAACAATTACTCAAATTGTTGATTTTACGTTTGCGTTTTCACGTGTTACTACGCGAATAACATTCGAAAAAACAGAATAAGGAGACTTTCTGTGCGACATACTTGTTGCAACAGTACTGACGCAACTCTTATCTGCTATGCTCATATGAGATGCGCGCGCGGACTTCACTCTAAACAAGTTGTAACATGTTCAAACCCAATCACCTAAAATGCAACACAATTACATGCTCACAATTCATGCACAACATTAAAATATTTCGAAAAATTTAAATACCCAGTTAATTTTGCGCCTCAGTTTATAATAACAGTATTTATGGTTAGTTATTATTATTATACACATTTATTACTACGATATTTATTTGACGACGATTACTAGTTGAATGACTCATCTTTCGCCTTGTGCGTTTATATAGTCCATCAGGTTTTCTGGATTCTTCTGTGCCTAGGCTATTCTGGAAAAGCCCAGGACATGCTGACGTACATAACTGGTGACGTCATCAATATAGATTTTATGCATAATTATATATTTTACCTTTAGTGGTATTATTTATACTTTAATATATGTTTATATGTAAAAATTTTATTGAATTCATTTAGCCTATGTTTTCTAAAAAATTGCTTCATATTTTTGTTTCTTCATTAAGATTATTCACCAGATTTGGTCCCCTCGGACTTTTCTCTTTTTGCGAACTTGAAAACTTGACAAGAAATTTCAGTCAAATGAACAGGTAGTTACTGAAGCTAACACATATTTCGAACATTTTGATAAAGCTTGATAAAGAAATGAAAAGAGTTGACTGTCGGTGGACTAAATATAATGAGTTACGACGAAAAATAAATCATTTTTGCTAAAAAGTTAGCTAGGTTCACTAATTACTGAATTTCGATTGTAGTTTAATTTCTGTTTTAAGCAATAAAACAACAAATTGAAAATATAGCGTAATGCTAATTTTGTTTATTGCAATATATAATATTAACAAACTATTGTCATTTTCTAAATCTAAAGTTAAAGCAATATATTTTAACAATGGCAACACCGTTGTTATTGCACTGTAGGGAGACTCTATAGAACGTGACAAAAGCATGTTGTTTAAGATTAAGAAATAAAGTTTTGCTAATACTCTATCTACACTTTATTGAAAATCCCTGTATTATTAGATTATTTTATGTAGCATCAAATTCTGCCTCATTCGAAAACGAGTATAGAAACTTTCTTAAACAATATTATAATGATGTAATATTTCGTCGCATATATTTATTTATGATAATAAAAATAATAAGAATAAGAATAAAATCAAATAACGTCATAATTATTATAAAATTAAATAAAACATTTAATACTTTTTTTCTAATTATGGCAATTAAAAAATTATATTTTTTCGAGATTTACTATTTATTTATTCAAAATAACAAACAACAAAAACAAATATTTATCATTGGAAATGGTTTTATTATTTTCAAAATATTCTCCGTGCTCGCATTGTCAAGGTGAAGAATGATACTTCGTCCCAGGTCGTTTTTTTCTTATTTCGCCAAAGGCTTCTGCCAAACAAATAGTTGTATACTATTCAGAATTAGTCGTTCTACGGTTTTCTAGTAGCACTGTAGCCATATGTCTATTTTCTCACAAAAACAGGCCACCATTTGCTTCGAAGTGTCTCTTGCGCGAACAACTTTTGTTGAACGATCGCCAAATTATGCGGGAACGTGAACAAATCCTTTTCACGGCTAAATCTCCATGGAATATCTTCATGGCTATGTTGAATCTGGTATCTAATATACCTACTGTTTAAATATTGTCGCACAATTGGAGCATTATGAGCAAGGCATCTATCTTGGCAACATCATTTATGGAAATGTCTGATACGCTTTACACACCAGTTACGATACTACTGTGCAAAAGAAGTAAATATCTTTGCGAGTTTAAATTTACTTCAATGACAAAGATGGTCCCCTAAAAGTCTTGTCCAAACATTAACCTTTTGCGGATATTGCGTTTGTGCGTCATAAATCATACGTTTATTTTCCTTAGATCATATAGAGGAAAACTGGATTAGTCAGTAAATAATATATTTTTAACAAAATTTTCGTCATTGTTAAAACGTTCTAAAACTGCTCCACAAAAATCAAGCCTTTCGTATTTGTCATTTGGAAATATTTAATTTAATTTTGAATGGTATTTTTAGACTCTATGAACGGTATTGTCTGAGACGGTAAATTTCTCAGCAATTTTTCTGCTAGATAATTGCGACAGTCCTTCGAGTCGACTGCAGTATAAATGAGAATATCCCGTTTTTTACTTCGTAAAGTTCTTTTCTGCTTATGTTGTTGCGGAAATAAGCAACCATAACTTTCAAATTTTAATGTGACGTATGGTCTCATACGCTATGCTTTTCTCAAATTCTGTTTGAAATGAGCCAATAATTTATCTGATTAACTGACCAAGATGATGCCATTTAATAACAAATTGCTTTTCTTGAAGCGAAAAAAATTCCATAAATTAGTACAGTTACGGACAGGAAAAAGTGGGACAACTCTTACAAAAAAATTTCTTTATTTTAGTTGTATTTGCTGGCTTATAAAATTTTACTGATTATTTTTTAAACAGTCCTGTCAGCCAATCATAGTGAGAAACTACACTGATTATTTGCTAATAGCAAATAGTAATATAGTGTAATTTTCATCTTTGTTGCTTTTAAGAAATCTCACTAGTGGACTTTGTCAACTCATGAGATTTCTATAGCAACAAAGATTCGTGAATCTAGTTAAAATTATCAAAAAAATTATAATTGCTGTTGATTATTTTTTTCTCATTATGATTGGCTAATAAAGATACTTACATACTTGTTTAACATTTTGCAACATAGTTTAAAAAATAATCACGCCGAATTACATTCGTGGTTATTACTTTTTTTTTAAGAATTTTAACAAGATTAGCACTTACCTTTGGTGCTATTAAGAAATCTCACTCGTGGACTTCATCCAGTCGTGATTTCAGTGATTTCTATAATAACAAAGATTCGTGAATCTAGTTTAAATTATCAAAAAAATGTATGTAATAAAAATGTCATCTAATTACTGTTGACAATGTAATTCATCTGTCAAAAGCATTACATTTTAATACATGTTATGTTAGTTTGACATCGGATAAACTGCTATAGTAGGTATGTGACAACGAGAGTTCAATTCTGACAGTAACGTTCAGATAAACATCATCCCTTGCTGCCTGTTGAGGATGCATTTACTATCCTTTTGTAACATTTCAATTTCAAACATTCTTTATTGTTAAATATAAGTAGATCTAGGATATAGAATTCAAACATAAATATTTCCAATTTTATAGATATTTAACGTTCGTGTTCAAGTTTAACCCACTGTATAAAATACCTTTATTAGCACATTATAGAAACGTTTTTAAATTCTAAGAAAGCGATATCCTTCACATTTTCTCATCGTTTTATTACCTGGGATTATTAATAATCGGCATCTTTTTCCAAATTATTTATTGCTGTATACATCACACCGTTTGTTTATTGCCTAGGGTTATTAGTGAACGATTTCAATGGACCCTTAATATCACCCTCATTGTTATTAAATATGTATAATAGGCTCACAATTCCTAAATATGTATGTACCATAAAATCCATTAGTGAACAAAGGCTTTAAGTTGGATATTCATTGTGAAGATGTCCTTTCTTAGATATGTATAATAAATTTTATTACTTTAACAAAGGACCATCCGGAAATGCATACTTAAGTTTATAACACCCACTAATACTTAATTAGTAATTACATTTTATTATGTATTTATTAGTTAAGATTAGATCTTTAAGGCATTATCGTAAATTGTATTGTTGCTTGTAGGTATAATTTCCAAAAATTAAATAAGACAAAATTCCCCATTATGACCTCAAACAATATATTTGTCAATCAATAAGCTTTTAATATGTAATAGTTAGGGGTAGTTGGTATATTTTTACCTACTTGCAAAACAGTACAGAACAGACTAGCACAAACTCAACATCAGTATAAGGCACACAGTCTTACAGTATCATTCAGAGTCTTATACCAGGAACATTCATATCAAACAGTATGAACTCAAACATAGCATGAATATAACTATCATTTTTTAACAAGAGACACCAGTTTCAACAGCAGTTAGTATGAGTCATTGTAGATAAATATACTTATATGAAAGTACGTTTATTCATTTAACAAACAGTCACCGAATATTTAAAATTTAAAAGGTGTATACAGTTTTACGGCCTGTGCACGGTGAAGCAATAACGGGGTCGTGATTCTAGTAACTGACGTTGAAACATCACCGCCAGAAACTGAATTCACTGCAAACAGTTTGGTCCACGAGCCAACATCAACCATAACATTGGCTCACCATCAGCCCCATCAATACACTGCCTGGTTTTAAGACTGCCTGGCAATAAGACTAGTTTTTGAAAACATCGGATTGTATTCGACCCCACCTTTAGGTATTTCGTCATTATTATTTTTTTCTGTTATTCTAAAATATGTAGTTCTTTTGGTATTCTAAAATAATTAATTTTACACTGTACAGTTTCTCCCCCTCTCCAAGCCAGTTCAATAAAACTACTATTGACCTATGTATTCAAAGAAATGTTGTGTATTGGCGTTGTTTAAATAAAAATATTTTTGTTTATTAATTTGAATTAAATGATTCATTAAGTTGTCTTATCAAATAGCATTCGAACTTGCGTTTATTTCCGGAACAAACTTTTGTTTTGACAAATCTCAAACTTTGTTGCTTAAATGTAACACGACTCGAACAAATAACAAAAGGTAAAACCACTCCACCTGCGGTGTCGCGATTTTACCATGTTATTTGTTTTCATGTTTACCAAGCAACAAAGCTATCGGTCAAAATGAAAGTTTGTCCAGATAAACACAAGCTCTTATGGTATTACCCTCCGAATAAAAACACAGTACCTAGTCATAGGGGAAAGTTGCTAGGAATGGACCGGTTCTTCGAATGGACCACCGTCAATTTACAGGTATACAGGGTATATAGGTCTTGGAAGCTGCAATAGATGGCGTGTGATAATATGAGCACGTAAAGTCACTAGATACATATAAAGTACCGCAATCCATAAGGCCAAAGAGTGCGAGAGAGAAAGCGCTACTTTTGCCCAAACATGGCCGCCAAACGTCAAATCACTTGTCGTTGCATCGTTGCATCTAAACCCACCGTTGGCAACATAAAGTGTAATTATGCCTGGTTGTTGTATTATCAATTGCAAAAACAGTGTCGCCAAAGGTTTCCGTTTATTTGCATTTCCCAGTGGTGAAAGGAATGCAGACAGAAGAAAAGTGTGGTTATGTGACATTAATCAAGACAATGTGCCGGTAAATGCGAAGATTTGTGAGGTGAGTACATATGTAAAAGCAGATCACTTGTTATAACACTTAGTTACTTATGTAAGGTGCATTTTTCTGATTCCCAATTTGAACAATCAAGAGCAGATGACATGAAAAAACTAACTCCAAATGCACACCCTGATCTGGTTATCAACCACAAAAGGCGAAAATGCGTGCTTTAGTAAACCAACAATAATAAATAATGAAAACAGTGCTTGCTTGTTTTAATTAATTGCCTTACTATCTGCGGTTTAATTATTAACGCATGTTCATACAGTTGCGTTCTTTTAAGAATACAGTACTAAATTGATTTTTTATTTAACACAGCAATTCAATTTTGACGCCAAATTTTTGCCCAAAAATGGCGGAGGTTTGCGGTACTTTATTTATCTAGTGACTTTATGAGCACGTGCCAGAAACGAATCAGTTGTGCTGTGAGTGGTCGGCGTTTGTTTTTAAAGGAAAAAAACTAAAAGAAAGCATTTATATGCAATTTTGATCACCTCTACTGTAAGCTTTGGCAGGAAAGATTTTGAATTTTGCTGCATGTTTTATTTTTATGTAGAAAATGTGGATATTGAGAATGAATTTACTCCGCCACTTAGTTTCTCAGGTTATGTTTATATTGTTGACGCCTTCGTATTTCGAATATTAGTCAGTTTCCTTGAATGGACCATGCTCGGTTTCCTCAAATGAACTGGTCCATTTTAGGCAACTAATAAGATTCTTTGAGTTACAATTATGGTTTTTCTTTTAATTTAAGAGGAAAAATGTCGGATGCTAGGAAAAAAGGAAAATGGACAGGCGAAGAGTTAGAGTTAGCATTAAGTGCTTTAAAAAACAAAGTATATGGTTTAAACGAGTGTGCTAGAATTTATAACGTCCCAAAAGCAACATTAAAACGCCACTTGGATTCGAAAAATAAGATTGCTAATGACAGGGTTAAATTTTACGGTGGGGTTCCTACATTTTCTGCAACTATTAAAAATGAAATTAAATCTCATATTTCGCATGTTTGGGTTGACACTCACGGATGTCCGCAAATTGGCATTTGATATTGCCGAAAAGAATGGTATACCTCATTCTTTTAACAAGGGGAAAGGTTTGGCTTGTAAAAAGTGGTATTACAGCTTTATGAAGCGGCATCCGGACTTGGCTTTAAGAACCCCAGAAAGTACTTCACTAGCTCGTGCGAAAGGTTTTAATAGAGAGAGCGTAACGAAATTTTTTGATTTGGTTGAAAAAATTTGTGATGAGAACGGATTAGATGGAACACGAATTTTTAATATGGACGAAAGTGGATTTTCCACAGTTCAGAAAAGATGCCAAAAAATAATCGCAACCAAAGGCAAAAAGCAAATTGCAGGTCTTTCAAGTGGTGAGAGAGGAGTCAATACCACATTTGTGTGCTGTTGCAGTGTGTCAGGTCAGTTTGTTCCACCTATGATTATCTTTAAACGACTTCGAATGGCACCAGAATTAAAGAATGGAGCTCCAGAAGGCAGCATTGTTGAAATATCTGAGAGTGGATACATAGATTCCTCATTATTTGTTAAATGGTTGGAACATTTTATTTCCACAGTACATCCTAGTAAAGAGCGAAAAATTCTTTTATGTTTGGACGGTCATACAACACACAGCAAAAACCTGAAAGCTTTGGAATTATCTCGTGACTCGGGCATTATAATGCTCCAACTGCCGGCCCACACCACCCATAAATTACAGCCACTAGATGTAGCAGTTTTCAAGCCCCTTGAAACCTTTTATAGTCAGGAAATGCAAAAATGGATGGGAAGCAATCCTAGTATTCCCGTATCGATGTACAATGTTGCATCAATATTTACACCTACCTACGGACGGGCAGCTACAATTGAAAATGCAGCAAGTGGATTCAAGACCACTGGTATCTGGCCAGTGGACAGAAATGTTTTTGGTGAAAAAGACTTTGTTGCTGCGGAAAATCTTCAAGAGGAAACTGTAAACATTCAAAGCGATATCCAGACTGGAACACAAGGTTAAACAATTTGTTATTGTAGTTTTTCAATTTATTATTCTACTTTTTTATAGACAATTGGACTCCACTTGGGAACAGTTCACTGTGTGTGTCCGTGGAAGCAATCTCCCCGATTCCAAATCCAGCCAACAGTGAGAGGACGTCCAAAAAACGAAAAAGAAAAGATGCTCAACAAGCTTGCGAAATAACGAGCAGCCCTTATAAAGAAGAACTAGCTGGCAAGCAAAAAGTGAAGGAGGCAAAGCCAAAAAGTATATTTGGTAAAAAGAAATTGAAAAACTGTCGATCTTCTAAACCATCCACTAGTTTATGCCCTGATCATGATGAAGCAGATGTTGGCTCCACATCATCATGGTATTGTTTACTATGTAAGGAGGACAAACAAATTGACATGATTCAGTGTCAAAAATGCAATAAATGGGTGCATGCACTTTGTGCAAATGTAAGCCCTCTGTGAAAATTTTATTTTTGCCCTATTTGCATTAACTTACCACATGTTTAGTGGTGCTGTAAAAGCTAATTTTTATTTACTTGTAAGAAATATCTTTTTGATTTACCAATGTGGTTTTATTACTTAAGAATATTTTGTACTTTGGTTTTTTTAATAAACAATTTTTAAGAATGTTATATGAGTTTATTAATGTTTATTTTCACATTATTGTGCTGTGGTCCAATTAAGGAAACTAGAAGTGGCAACTGGTTGCCCCAAATGGACCACAAGCAAGCTTTCAAAAAAATAGGTTTAAAAAAATTTGTAGCGTGCATGTTGCAATTAAATAATAAAAATATGATGCCTAAAACACTAAAATGGATGCACATAATTTTTGTTTGTATAAAAAATTTTTTGTTTCAACAGTAAAAAATAAAAAGCAATAATCGGTTCATTTGTGGCAACCTTCCCCTAACTGCAGAAATATCATCAGTTTGTCAGCCATACATTTTTTCGTAAAAATGTCACACGTTAATATTGTTGATAAAGGAAGAATAATTGGTAATGCAGAAAATGAATAATCTATTAGGCAGATCGCGCTACAATTTAACATTAATAAAATACTGTATTTAAAATTGTAAGGAATTTGGTGAATGCGTTAAGAAGGAATTCATTTTCAACTGTGATTCAGGCCGTTGCATATATAAATTAAAGAGTTTGACCTGCGTTGTCATGTAGCAGCGCAAAAACCTATATTAAATGTAGGACACAAAGAAAACCGACTTAGATTTGGTTTACAACATATTGGCCAAAATGAAAATTTATGGAACACGGCCATCCTCAGTGATGAGAAAACATTTCAATCCGGTTATCATAGTAAAACTCATGTCTATCGACCGCGAAACACCAGATTCGATAAACCATATGTGTCCGAAAATAATAAAAGTGGCCGGTTTTCGGTTAACATGTGGACCAGGTGTTCTGTGGCACATTGAAGAACGATTAAATAGTATTGTGATATGAGTCATCCGACGATACGTCAGGCGAACAGTACCACGCGCCGAATACATCATCAAGTCTCCCGGACCTCATAGAAAAGAGCTTCTGGAATGCCCTCGAATGGGCTATACACTATATAAGAACCGCTTGGAAGGTATTATGATTCATTCAACGAGTAATCGTCGTCGGGTTAATATTGTCAGATAGATGTAAAATAAATATTGAAATAAATATACTGTTACTATTAGTTATTAAGTGCGTTTTATTATTAATATAGTGTGTTTTAAATTACAGTTAGTTTTATTTAAAAGAACCGAGAAAGGCAATTATTTTACAGTATTGAATACATTAGAATTTTAGAAAATATTATGGTGCCTTCAGTGTTACAATTATTTACCGAAGGATATATCTTTCAGCAAGATACTTGCTCAACTCATCGAGGTCATCTAGTGATTGAATTGTTTGTTGCAAATAATATGCATGTACTTGATTGGCCAAGTTGTAGTCGAGATTTAAACCCAATGGAGAACGCGTGGAGACTATTGACTCGTAATATTCAAAGAAAAAGAAGAAATGTTCTACCACAAAATATGCAAGATTTACTGGAAATTATTAATAATTCGTTGAATGATATTTCGGACGAATACTGTTTAAGTTTATTTAATTCTATGCCCCAAAGAGTAGCAAATGTTATAAATCTAAATGGTGGAATGACTAAATATTAATAAAATTCTTAAGAGAAAATGTGATTTTGAATAAACTATTGTTAGTACATTTTTGTCTTGCTTTGTGTTTTTTGCAATAATTTAACTAATCAGTTATTGACATATTATCTCTTTGTTTTTAAAAACTCCAGCACGTTAGGCAAAAAAACTATCCCACTTTTTTGTCCGTAATTGTACCAACGAAAATAATAAATACGTCGAAAAGAGAAACATAAATTAACAAAAGAAAATACTAACTGCATAACTGCTAACAATAAATAGAATTACGACGAAGTGTGTTACCGCGGCAGATGGATTTCACTCGACAGCCAGGATGAAACTGGCGCTGGTCACATCGAAGTCGCACATATGTTTGGCAGCCGGCGCTAGCAATAAATGGGACTTTCCTCGTGCCTCTCTATTTCCGAATATTACCGACTATTATAGGTAACTATAAGATGCTCGCTGTATGTATTTATTATTAGCATTTTAGGACAATTTGTTATTATTAAAAAAATTCATAGTTTAACCCGTAACTACCGTAGTGCGGTCATAGAGACCGGCAACGTATTGTGATTTCACTGTATCTTTTTATCTGTATCCCCCACTTCTCTGACCTGCGCAGTACCTTCAAATAAAGTAAAAATCAGTCTAATCCTAGAAGCTAGCGATAATAGGTTGCATGTGCGTTGCTCTAGTACACTTCAAAGTTTTAATACGGTCAGCCTGACCGCACTACGGTTAGTACGAAACAAAATGTCTGATTTACCAGGACCATCAAAACGTGTTAAATTTGGAGATCCTGACTTTGAAAAGCAGTTAACTGAGTGGTATACCGAGTTGTGTAATGACGATGAAGAAAATAGTGATAATGAAGAAGTAGACGAAGACTACTATGAACTTACAGATCATAATTCCAATTCAGAACAGGAACAGTCTGAAGATGAAAGTGCGACGGACACATTAGATATTGATAAGGAAAATAGAGAAGAAAATATCGATGACACAAATACTATAGCTAACGAATGCATAAAAAGTTATTATGGAAAAAATCGATATAAGTGGTCTTCAAAATCATCCCAAAAACATAATATTGTACTGAAATTACCTAGACTAAAACCCTCAGCTCACATTGATAGAGCAGATTATATAGCAACCTGGCAGTTGTTATTTTCACAAGATATTTCAGACATAATTTTACAGTGGACAAACATAAAAATACGATCTATGAGGGAAAAATATAAAAACCAAAATAGAGCCGAGTTAAAAGACGTAGATGATATTGAGTTAAAAGCATTCATGGGATTACTTTTTTACACAGCAATTTTTAAATCCAACCATGAAGATATAAATATGATTTATGCTACTGATGGAACAGGTCGGCAAATTTTTCCTTGTGTGATAAGTAAAAACAGATTTGCTGTTTTACTTACTGCCTTACGATTCGCCAATCCTAACGATAGGCACGTTCGGAAGGAAAGTGACCCTGTAGCTCTAATTTCAGAAATATTCGAAATATTTGTTAAAAATTGTCAACAAGTATACAGTCCCGGAGTGAATATGTGTATTGATGAAATGTTAGTATCCTTTAGAGGTAAATGTAAATTCAAAATGTACATGCCCCAGAAACCATGCTAATATGGCATAAAAGTTCTTTGTTTAACCGATGCGCGCACAAATTATTTTTATAATGGTTATATATATTCTGGCAAAGATTCAGATGGCAGCGGACTTTCAGACGAACAAAAGAAAATGGCCAAACCAACCCAATCGGTAATAAGATTATCCCAACCAATTCAAAATACAAACCGCAACATTACAGCAGACAATTGGTTTACGTCTATTGAGTTGACAGAAAAACTTAGAAATAGTGGACTAACCTATGTTGGAACTATTAAAAAAAATAAAAGGGAAATACCCATTCAATTTTTACCTAATAGAAATCGCTTAGTAGGATCCTCGCTTTTTGGTTTCACAAAAGAACTAACACTTTTATCGTATGTCCCCAAAAAGAGCAAAGCCGCTCTTTTGATATCATCTATGCATCATACTAGTGCAATAGATCAAGAAACAAGTAAACCTGAGATAATTACTTTTTATAATTCAAGTAAAGGAGGAGTGGATGCTCTGGATGAAAAATGCGCTGTGCACTCTACCAGTCGTCGCACACGGAGGTGGCCTATGGCAATTTTCTTCAGGCTACTTGATATAAGTGGTGTTAACGCACACATATTATATCAAGTAAATAATAATAATAATATTTTACAAAAAACAGATTTCTTGAAAAAACTGGCCGCTCAACTTGTTAGACCGCAATTGGAAAGACGAGCCAATAATATAAGGTTGAAGCGCGATCTAAGAAACTCTATCTGCAAGATATTACGAATACCAGAAAGAGAACGTCCCGATGGTTACGAAGAAAAATTAACAGTACGAAAAACTTGTTACTTGTGTCCATCAAGACTGAAGCGAAAAACATTTCATCTTTGTTTATGCTGCCGTAAGCCGATTTGTTTAGAGTGTTCGTCAAAAATCTGCCTTGAATGTAAAAAAGATACTTAGAAAGTTACTAAAGTTTAAGGTCTGCAGTTTTTATGTTAATCGTGTTTAAATTGGTACATTTTATTTACATATATTTTACGTAGGTTATATTTTAAGACTACGTAATAAATTCAAGTAATCTCTAGTATACAAAAAATATTTTCGTTATGAAATTATGATATGTTAGTTTAACGTTAGTAAGAGTGTGTGTTGCACAAATTTATTCTTTTTTAACAAAATAAAATAAATTTTCGAAATATACTGTTAATTTTATTAATAATATTAATGAATAGCTATAACTTGAAAGTTTCTAGTTCAAGAATTTAAAAAAGTAGATTTTTTGAAACATGTTTGGACGGCGGTCTCTGTGACCTCACGACAGTAATAGTGCGATAAGATTGGCACTACGGCAGTTACGGGTTAACTTAAGATTTCGTATTTATTTTCAACCATTTACTGTCTATTTACAAAAAATAACTTACGAATATGTAACTATTAATAATGAAAATGAGCAATAATTTTCACATTTATACAGTTCACAATGTTCATATTATGTAAAATGCGATTTGCGTACTTCATAAATTACAACAACATTCTTTTCATTCTCTTCATTATATAATACTTTTTTAAGTTCTTTTCATCACAATTTGCACTATTATTTATCGGACGTAGTACGGCTTTTAATTTTTATAGTTTACTATTCTCCATTCCATTTCTGGGATATCTTCCATTAGTGATAGTCGAAACTGTTGTCATTTCATCAGAAGTAGTGCAAATATTGTTATCATGACCGAAATCCTTTTGGTTCTCCGGTTTTGGACCATCCATGAAGAACAATGTGAAGAAGAACATAATAGAACCTATAAAAAAAATTTTAGTTGGTGTTTCTATGATACCAAAAAATAGCATATCGATGTGTAAACACATCGATGTGCAAACACATGCGTTTCGATCTAGTGATCTCGTCAGTGTAGATTTACGAAATGACGTCTTAAGATTCGCTCCCTCAATAAAAGCACAATCTTATCCCGTCAGCTGACAAGAGATATCTCTGGACAACTGATGGACAAGAGAGGCTGGCCGGTATGAGCGCTTTCTCTCTAATGGCTACGCCATTATAGGGAAGAAAGAAATACGTATAATTGTGTAGTCCATTAACTCGTAGCCAGATTGTTCAATATATCACAAAATTAGCATATCGATGTGTAAACACATCAAGTGTAAACGAATTAATATAAATATGTTAAAATATATTTGTATCTGTACACATGGACAAACACAACGTATTTAACCAATAGTTAAGTGACCATTAAATACGGAATTGGAATATGTTTTAACATATTTGTATTAATTTGTTTCTATGGTATTAATTTCAAATACTTACTTATTCCGTAGGCTCCTGCATAGAAGATATATAAACTTTCTCTGTAGCCTACAATTTTCGAAATTGGATCTACTAAAATGGGCAGATTTCCTCCAATATTGTTCATTACGAATAGGAATATTCCTACGGTTGTTGATCGTATCCGTAAAGGTACTATTTCTACTAATATCGCAAAAAGAATGCCGAACCACATTTCAGCTAGAAATGAAAATAACAAAAATATTCTAAATTAGATTCTTTCAAGAATAAATTATAAGGGACCCAAAAATGGTTTGCTCATTTCAAACATACATACATTATCAAATTTGCACTCGGAAAAAGCGATTGGAAGAAAGACATTATGTTAAAATTTCTTGTTTGGCATTATATTACAATTTCACAAAACATGAGCCTAGCAGTAGAAGCACAATATGGATTACAGAAAGCCAAATAACTTGTACCGTAAATAACATACTGCTCATTGCAAATGTTGAAGAAACGTACATATTTAGAAAGCTAATTGAAACAACTTGAAACTTTCAAATATCTCGAAAAATAAGCAGTTCGCGAAATAATGTTCTTATTTAAAATTTAATAATTCAATGGATGAAATATATTAGTGCTAGAATTAGTTCCTCTCTCTCCCTCCATGTAGGTGCAGTGAGGGTAACTTTGAAATCTTAAATAGGAACCCGTATATTTTATTAGACATTCGAAGTCCACTGGAAAAAATACGTAGGATTTGTCTGAACAAATTTTTTCAATTCATGATAGATGGCGCTGTAATCGATTAAATTTATTTTTTTAAATTTCTCTCACTGAGAAACGTATGCATATGATTCTGCGATTCGTTTTCAATAAAAAGAATACTACGAAAAATGACTTATCAAGAAAGTACTATTATCATAACCCAGGCACGGGCGACCTTATTCACATACTTGGCCAACGGGATTTCCTTCGCTCATGACTCATGACCATGACTAATCGGACTGCTTTCACATAATAATAAGAAATTGTATTTTTTTTATGTTGAAAATAATTTTTATTAAAATGTTTTTGTATGTACAATGTATATATTCGGCGTTTGTGTTATTTCTTCCATTCATATTTTTTCTAATTCCAGAAGCGCAAAATAAACGTACAAAAGAAAGAAATAACTTTAAGAAACAACTTATTTTACTTAATTCGAAGAATATTTCGAAAAGTAAAAGATCAGTTTCTGTTACGATGTTAATAGTACCTACTGTATAATTGAGTATTTAACTAAACAAGAAAAAATTAAAATGACTCTGGTGTATGGAGGAGCTGTCGGAGGTCTCGATAACGCTGTCAATCTCTACGCTCAGCGTTTTCCGGATGGAATTCGGTCACGTGTTTCATTTTACCGTATCTACTGTCAAGCAATTCACTACTTATGGAAGTGTTCAATCGAAAAAAAGGACTCGTCGCGTAACAGTCAACGGAGAAAATAATGAAGTCGCTCTATTCGCTGCAGTGCCTGTTAATCCTCATGTTAGCACAAGAGAAATAGCTCGCGATTCTAGCTGGTCCAACACCAGTGTTTGGAAAATTTTAAAACGTCATAAATATCATCCACATCATAAGTCTTGACTTCAAGATCTTTATGGTGTTGATTTCCAAAATCTGGTAACCTTTTGTCAGTGATCATGTGAACAATTACAGCAAACCCCAATTTTTTCGTTACATGTTGTTCTCCGACGAGGCGTCTTTCACAAACCACGGAACGGTTAATCGACGCTATATACATTACTGGAATGTTGAAAATCGGCGCTGGCTTCGCCAAGTTGAACACTAGCGCCATTGGACTGTCAACGTATGGTGTGGAATAATTAGGAACAAAACTATTCCACACCACATTATTGAAGGCAATTTGAATGGGGAAACGTATCGAGACATTTTGAGAATGAACTGCCGGCATTACTAGAAGACGTTAGCTTAGAAATGCGACAGAACATGTGGTTTCAACATGATGTTTGTCCAGCACACTATTCGGTGGTCGCACGTGAAGTACTTGATCGTAATTTCACTGGTCACTGGATCGGTAGAGCTAGTTCAGTAAATTGGCTTGCTAGATCACCAGATCTTACTTCACCAGATTTCTTTTTATGGGGTTATTTCAAATGCAAAGTGTACAATCAAGTACCAATAACACATGAAAATGTGATTGAGCGAATCAGAAATGCTTGTGGTGAAATTCAAGAGGATACACTTCTCAGTTTTCTACACTCATTTGAAATGCAGATCAATAAGTGCCTTAAAGTCGAAGGTCATCATCTTGAGCACTTACTTTAATTGAAAGATGATGAGACGAGAGGAAATCTAGCACTTTGATAGTGAGAGGCGACCGGACTTACATAAAGGAAGCACCCTGATGCGTGAGAGGTGAGGAGACTCAAGTTAATTAAGCACCTCTAGGTAGTACTGCGTATACGTCGTTGCTGTTGAGTTACCCTAAAAGTAATTTGTTCACCAGCAATTTATATTTTTACAAGTAACATTTTCCCAGTTATTCGAAATTTGTAAAATGAATAAAGTTTTTCTAAGACTAATTTAATTATTTACAAAGAATACCTATTTTTTATTGCACACGTATTTCAGAATCGTATGCATAGGTTCTCAGTGCGAGAAATTGAAAAAAAAAAATGAATTTCATCGATTACAGCGCCATCTATCATGAATTGAAAAAAATATTTGAGATTAATCCTACGTACTTTTACCATTAGAATTCGAATCTGTAATAAAATGTACGGGTATCTATTTAAGATTATTTCAAATGTACCCCCACCCCACCTACATGAAGAGGGAGAGAGAGAGAGAGAGGGGCTAATTCTAAAGTTTTCAAGTTAAAAAATATAAATTACAATTTATCTTGCACATATTTAGAATAAAGACTATATGAAATAAGGCCAGGATAGAGAAATTACATTACATAAAAACTGTGTAATTTGTACTCCAGTAACTATATATTTTTAAACCAAATTTTGTACAAATGTTTACTGTTCTGATAATAATAAGTGATTTAAGTCTTCACTGAAAAAGTCGTACCCTCTGTAGAGAAAGTTTAATAATGAGTGGCCGCTCCACGTAGACGAATAAATTCGGTTATTCGCCCGGGCATGCTTCCAATAAGATGCTCTATGGATTCTTGTGGAAACTCATTCCAAAACTTGTAGGGCATCATGTAGCTAATGTTAAGTTCATTAGATGATTAGATGACATACAAATCCTTCGACTTATCACATCCCAGATAAGTTTTATAAGCCAATTGAAAATATCGATGTTAGCCTCTTGCGGGAATCGTAATGTAACAGCTGCAACATGAAAACTCTGGAAAAGAGAACTGAAATTGTGATTTTATATGGAACTACAAACAAAAAATATTCTCAAACGGCTACGTTATTTAATGAAAACTACCCCAACAGAAACGTATCTGTTGTTTATGAGAGAACGTTAATAGAAAAATTTTTGCAAACTGGATTTGTAAATAATTAAAAATGGAATACGAATAATCATGGTGTACTAGATGAAACTGCGCAACTAGCAGTTCTTGGGCATATTAATTTAGATCCAGAGCTTTCGTTGAGAAAATTATCCGAAGTTTCGGGAGTGTCAAAATCAACCTGCCATAAGATGTTGATTGATGATGAATTTCAAGCAAGGCTTAAGTCGTAAGGAATGTTTTCGTATAACACCTTTCGAGTTCCAAAGCGAGAAACGGTTGTTACCGAGAAAAATGCTGGTCTTATTCGAGACATGATTGAAAAAGACTGGCAAATGACTATAAGGAGTTTTCAGCTGGTTTAAAGGTTGGTGTGAATAAAATCAATAATCATCTTAGACAAATATTTGGAGGTATATAAGATTTGTTCCCGTTGGATTGTCCACAATTTGACTTTCACCAATTTAAAAAAAAAGAGGATTGCGTGAAATTGGACAGAACTACACTAGATCGCATTGTAAATGGATTGCTTCAACTACTGTACAGCATCATTACAGGTGATGAAACTTGATTGTATTACTAAGATCCAAAAAAGGCAGTTTGGATCTTTGAAAATGTGTCGGTTCCAACAAAGTTATTCGCAAAAATGCGAAATGACAAAATCGTCGCCACATTTTTTGGGATTAATGAATATACTTCCATTATAGCGTTGAATGATCGTCGTTCTGTTAATGTAAAATGGTAGACTACGGTTTACTTGCTTCAAGAAACCAAAGTGTTCGCGAAAATCATTGCATCGTGATAACGATCTGATTCGTACTGTTACTCGAGTGATTAAGTGTTTGAATGGCCAAAACATTGAATTAGGGGCCATAAAATACAGACCTTGAAGTTAATGATTTCTTATTGTTTCCACGTGTAAAACATAAGTTACAAGATTTCTGATTTACATCGACCGAAGAAGCGCTTGACGAATTTAAAAATGAAATAATCAACCTATCATGGATAGATTTGAGAAAATGTTTAAACAATTGGTTTTTACACACAAACATGCATTGACTATGGAAGGGAATACTTTGAAAAATTATAAATAATCGTTTTTTGTTAACAAATTGATTTAGTTTACTAGGCTCATCAGAAAGAAAACAGCTTGCGTAGTATATTTTTAGAGCTTGCTGGTGGCATAAACTTGCATTTGTATCTGTCGTGTCTTACCAAAGAAATATGAGAGTCCCAATGTAATCATTGCCCATTTTGGTTCAAAGTAGACGCTTCCAAAGGCACCCGGTGTAGATATTAACTGACTGATGGATAAAACAGCAACTCTTGATCGAATTCCCATTTTGGCCACAAATTTGTCAGATACTACGCCTCCTATTACGACGCCAATACTTCCTATGACGATGGTAACAGCGAATAGCCACCAACCCAAGTCGTAATCTGGATAGTAAGTTTCATAATAGAGGTCGCAGTTGTATGCGAAGCACATACCACCTGAAATATTTTTAAACTTCGTTAATATAACATAATTGTCTTTAAGAAACTTAAAATTTCGGAAACATCGAAAGTTATTAAAGTTAAATTCTGTATTACGAACATAATCGTAATCATCAGTATTACTCTTGGCTAAGTAAAGTAAAAGTTGAATTAGTAAATATTTTTACTTAAGCATGGATTGGGTTCTGATATAGTATTTTTAACAATCAAGTTAGAATCAAGATCTAACTTGCAAACGATCATTTCAAGCATCTCGTCTTATCATTCAAAGTTTGACTTTCCTGTGTTCCGGCGTTGAGTAATAATGTTCTCTATCATGAATTCGATTTTTGAGATGCGTACCAAGCCACGAATCGTGATAGAATTTTGTACGAATGTTCGCTAGTGGGTTCCACGTCCAGAACTCATAGAGGCGAAATGAAGGTGTTTGACAAAGAGCGATCAGGTCGACCAGTGTCAGTGCCGCATGAGAAGAATTAAAGACAAGTGAATGCACTGATGCAAGGAAATCGCGAAATGATGCAAAAACAAATTGCCTGGCAATTAAGTATTAGTCAAGGAGTCCATTGTTCAGACGTAGAATTACAGAAAAATTTGTGCCAGATGGATTAATACTGTAAGTCTGTCAAACGATACTTTGCTGGGTGGAGAACAGTTTTTGTGTTTATATTTGTCGAGTTGTGTTCGAGTTAATCTGATGTGAAAGAGCAAAGAACGTGCATCAAATTCTGCTTTAAACTTGATAAAACGGCAGCGGAAACTTTCAAAATGCTTAAACAAGCGTTTGGTGAGGATGCTTTAGGCCAGACGCAAAATTATGAGTGGCACAACTGTTTCAAAAATGGACGAGTGTCGCCTGATGATGTTCCGGTCGTCCATCAACGGAAAGCATTTCACAAAATGTAGCAAAAGTGCGTGATGCTGTCCTGCAAGACCGAAGGAGAACAATCCACTTGTATGTAACATTGTTGTCGTACGGCGTTTGTGAGTATATTATGTCCGGCAAACTTAACATGCTGTGTATTACTGCGAAGTTTGTGCCAAGGTTACTCAGAATTGAACAAAAACGGTACCGTGCTCATGTGTGTATAGAGCTGAAAGAAACTGCCGACAGGGATGCGAACTTCAGTGCCAGAATCATTACTAGCGACGAATCATGGTTGTACGCGTATGATCCTGAAGCAAAACAGCAGTCATCGCAGTGGAAGACGCTATCGTTACCACGACCGAAGAAAGCACAGCTAGTTTGAAGCATCGTCAAGTTGATGTTGGTTTGCTTTTTTGATGCTGTTGGCATCGTGTACAAAGAATTTCTCCCAGGTAACACAGTTAATGGACGATTTAATTGCGATGTTCTTCAGCGATTAGGGAAAACATTCAGCTTGCCAAGTGGTGCAACAATTTGTGGATCCTACACCACAACAATGCACCAACCCACACGTCACTTGTTGTGCGTCAATTTCTAGCCTCAAGGAAGACGGCACTACTACCTTACCCTCCGAACTCTCCAGATCTTGCCCCTTCTTTCTGTTTCCGAAGTTGAAACTGAACCTCGAGGGGCGCCGTTTTGAGTCGTTTCAGGAGATCCAGACCGAATCGCAGACAGTGTTGAACACGTTAAAACGCGAAGATTTCCTGTACTGCTTCCAGTCATGGTCAAGTCACTGAGTTCGGTGTATTCATGCGGAAGGAGAGTACTTTGAAAGGGATGGCGGCGAATCAGTTTTAAGAACAGTTTATTGAGTTTTTTACACATTCCGGGAATTTTTAGGAAGCATCTCGTATCTTTTCCGAAGGAATTCATGGTTAATTTTAATATCCGATTAAGAATTTATAACTTAAAGGTGGATTATGACTTGAGTGTAGTAATTGTAGGAACCTAAGTTAAAGTACGAAGCAATTTAGGTGCTGAAAATATCCAAATAGTTTAAAATTATGAATATATAAAAAATATATTGTTTTCAATATCCTAAACTAATAGTATTAATTTGTCATAAAAATAACACAAATATATTACTATGATGAAAAAGTATCGGAGTTGGTTAAATAAAGCGCAAGCTATTTATTCTTCTTCAAAATAGTTCCTTCCGAAACAATACACATATTTCAACGTTTTTTCTATCTCCATAGCAGTTGTGAAAGTCGATTTCCGGTGTCCACGAAACAATATTTTGAGCCCTAGAAATAGATATAATTCCCACAGCGTGACATTTTGCACAGCATTCAACACACGTTGTTCTACAGCCATCGGTACTGGTGGTTGTGAAACAATGTGTTGAATGTTTAGCAAAATATCTCGAAAAAACGATGAAGTGTATCATGGCGTATTATCGTGATATAAAAATAACGTTACCTTTCAATAATTCGAGGCGTTTTAGAGGCATAGCAATAACATTCAAATAACATTCCTTGTTAGCAATATATTGGTGGAAAGTAATTCACACTGTATTACACCACGCTAATCAAAGAAAACTGCTAACATTATTTAGATTTGTCAATGACTTTGATGTGATATATTCGCTCTTGTTTCACTTTTAGCACGATATTCACTGGTTTGACAGACTGTTTCGGGATCATAAGAATAAGCATCTATTTCTCAATACCCTTAAGGATACGTTTCATAATAGATTGCAGAAATTACACTGATGGAAAAAAGTGACGAGCACGTCCTGTATAATCTGAACGTGTCAAGATAAATGCGTAGATTTAGAGGAGCATTATGGTTTCCTCTAGACGAGTTTGCGCAGCGAGTTTTGACTTTTTCTATGGCTGCATTTTTTACTGAGTGCCTCCGGCAGCTGCAATATGTTGTCTTCATGGAGACCAATGCAGGGAGTATTGTTACTGTGGTGGAAGCGGGTAGTTGTAGTCGTACTTTGTGCGTTATCTGAGTGAGTTTGACCGAGGAATGGTCATGACAGGAGTATCCTTCCGTGATATCGCGCGCCGTCTCGAGCGGTCATTATCGACAGTGCAGCGGGCATGGCTAAAATGAATGGAGCAAGGACGTACGCGCTTTCAGCCGCGAGCGGAACGGCCCCGCGCGAGCACAGCACGTTAGGATTGCGCCCTTGTGTACAGCGCTTTAGCGTCGCGTACGTCTTCCTCAAGGCAACTTGGAGCCGTTTGGCCAGAAGAAATGGAAGGCGTACCCACAACGCGAACTGTACGGGGGCGTTTGCTAGAAAGTGGACTGCAAGCGCGCTGTGCGTTCCAGCGGATTCCATTGTCTCGCGAGCACCGCCGTACATGGCGCCAGTGGGTGCAGGCTAGGCATCAGTGGGTTGTCGAGTGGAGGCACATTTTGTTTTCCGACGAATCAAGATTCGAATTGAGCACCGGTGACGCGCGAATTTTGGTTCATCGGAGACGTGGTGAGCGTCACCTCGAGGAGTGCGTCCAACCACGCCCTATCCACCGCCAGCAGGGTATTATGGTATGGAGTGCTATTACACATGGTGGACGTACACGTCTGCTGCGTATACAGCATACGATGACGGCTCGCCGCTACGTAGATAAGGTGCTACGGCCCGTTGTGCTTCCCTACGTTCGACGGCGCCCACGTCTTCTATACATGCACGACAACGCCCGACCGCACACTGCACGTGTTGCCCAGACCTTTGTGGAAGAGAACCATATACAGATGCTTCCATGGCCGGCACGTTCTTCGGATCTCAATCCGATCGAACATGTCTGGGATATGATCGGTCGGAGATTTCAACGTTATCCGGCTCCCCCGGGTAACGTTGAGGAGCTATGGAGGCGACTTGAAGGAGCATGGTTGGATATCTGTCCCGTTACCATACAACGACTTATTGACTTCAAGCCTCGTCGTATAGCGATGGTACGCGCCGCTCGCGGCGGGCAGTCCGCTATTAATGCATACCTTCCCAGCAGGATTGCGCCGCTCTCCAGGTGAGGGTAAGTTATGCTACGTTCGTGTTACTTCCATACCAAATTTCATTGCGTTAGAACCATTTCTTCAGATTGTACAGGCTGTGCTCGTCACTTTTTTCCAACAGTGTATCTCTGTACAGACGTCATTCCTTTTCTAAAAAAATAATTGAATTTGGAATCAAATAAGATAAGATACACCCGAAGCCTTAATGGTCTTTCAAAATGCCTGGGACCGGAAACAGAATTTCAGTATTATCTGCAAGATCTTTGCAATTGTTAACTGACGATTTTTGAGCACAATATCTTTTATTTCCTTTGTATGGTTTTCATCTGTTCACATTTATACCAGTCATCGACTTTTGTTTTTGATATACACTCATCACCATAAAGTTTTTCTAACATTTTCACCGTATTCGTGGTAGAAATTTAATTCCACAAACTTATGCAAATTCTTTGCTAAATAAAATCAGACAAAATACTTTTCTCGAACAGAAAAACAATAATTTGCTTATTCGCTAACAAAAATAATGACATGGAATATTATGTAGATAGCAAAAATATATAAAGTCTGACTGAATTAACATGCACGGTTTAAATGAACTAATCCCAATGCTTTTTGACTATAGTAGCATACGTTACATGCATTGTGGCAATCTATAGCATAAAGGTTCTTGTAACCGCCATCAAAACCAATATAAAATGTATAACTATTTAATTAATACTAACTGCTTACAGATAGAATACGGTAAAAAAAAGTGTTAAACGAATTTCAAATTCAAATTTTGTATAAAATTGCACTTTTATATCAAGCATTATTTATACATCTCAGCTATAAACTTATGAAATAGATGAAAAAATAATAAAATATAAATAAATTTTACCGCAGTGTCTTATAGATGCTGCCAGACATAACATAACAACTCTTGGTTCTAATATAATTTTCCATATTCCCACTTTTTTAGTATCACCGGCAGCTTGAGCTGCAGCATCTTCACCAATTGATTTTCTCTCAGGTTCCACCAACGTTAAACCGGTGAGAACGGCTATGATTAATGCGATAATTCCTGCACCATAATAGGTTATTCGCCATCCCTAAAACAAGAAACACAATTTAATAAACTATGAATTATGATGTTGTTTCGTATTTATATCATACCAAGTCCCATATATTCAGATGTGGTATGTATCTGCCAACAGGAAACGCTATACCGTAGCCTCCATATATACCCCAATTGAAGAGTGACATTACTAAAGCACGTTTCTCTGCTGGGAATATATCAGATAATATGCCAGTTGCTAGTGGATTACATCCAGATTCTCTGTATTATAAAAATGCTTTATACAAATTGCAAATACATAAAAATTGATTACTATAGTATATACAGTATGGAAATAAAGTAACGAATAAATTCAGTTTCCAATGTCATTTGTTTTTCATGCTATGACGTCATCCACAATTTTTTAAATGATAACCTATATTTTTGTTTATTGATTTCGGTAGTATTTTTTATTCTGTTTCAATTTAAAAAAGTATAACTTTAGTATGTTATATTTTTTGAACACTCTGTATATTTAAAAAATACTTCAAATGATGGCTCTTCATTCCTAATTTTCGTGTATAAAACTTTATTACAGTATCTTTCTTTAATTTAACAGATATTTACATGGTTCCACACATTTGTCCATCACTGTATATAGATTAAATAAACACAATTGAAAGTTTGATATCAATTATTGTATTTAGTTAAAAGAAATTTAAACATTACGAAACTTCACAAAATTGAACCCTCACAGTAAAATCAATTAAAGCTGATGAAATCTTAATACATAAAACGAAGTCGGGTTAGTTACACCATTTATAACTCAATAACGGCTGAATCGATTTTAATGATCTCTGATTTGTTGGATTCGTCTCCGCCCCGAATAGCAGAATAACTATTAAAATATCGGAAAAATTCACGGAAAAAAAATTATACAGAAAATTAATTTTTAAATAAATTAGGTTAGGAACTCCGCCATCTTCCGCAATTTACAACTTACGTCACGCATGCTTATAGCTTATTTATAATAATTGATGTCCATTGCAAATCAGTTACATAAAAGTGTAATTTTTTTTTGTTTCATGTTTGTGATTTGTTTTGAAAAAAGCATATAAAGATTGCCAGTAGCTTTGTTTGTTTTGTGCGAGTGTTATTAATAAATCTTATTGTGCGAGTATTATTTATTAACGATACCGCGACCCAGAAGATCTAAACTTTAGGAAATCTAATCAAAGGAAAATTCAAAGGTGAGGAAGTTCTCATTCCGAGGAATCCGATGATCCTAACTGATATGCCCTTTGAGTTTAAACGAATTCAATTTCCGATTCGTCTTGCATTCGCCATGATGATTAACAAATCACAAGGCCAATCCTTGAGTGTTTGTGGTCTGAATCTAAAAAATGCATGTTTTTTATGGTCAATTGTATGTGGCATGTTCACGTGTCGGCAAACCATCCGCTTTATTTGTTCTTGCGCCTGATAACAAAACGGAAAATGTTGTATATCACAAGATCCTTCATTAAAGAGAATCAACCCGAGTGCAATCTATGCAGCAAAATACATAATTTCGATAAAGCAAATGTCTTGCTGACACGTCATTGAAATACTTGATTTTTGTAATATTATTGAATTTTTATTTTCTTTATATATATTATCCTAATAAACTATTGAACTTACTAAATTTTTGTATTCATTTTATTACGTTAATAAAATCCTAAATTAAGTTTAGCTAAAAGTTAACACGACATTTATTGACTGTTAGGCGGTACGAAGTTCGCCGGGTCAGCTAAAACCTCAGCTAAAGACCTCGAAAGACCAAATTCAAATCAGCATGTACATACTTTTTTATTTTGGAAGGTAAGTTTAAAAAAAAGGGTAAGTGCTTTTTTTTATTTGGATTCTGTTTTAGGTAACAGTGTAACAGAAATGGAGCTGAAACCCTTAGAATAATGTACTAGGAAATACTTTTGTATTCTAGCTAGTTTAGCAGAAAGTAAGAGAGTGTTTTGTACAGCTGGTTTAATAATAGAACAAAGGCGTGCCAGACTAAAACCGAAAAATGATAATATGATAATGTTCCTAAATAAAAATTAAAAAAATATTAATAAGTAATTATTTCACTACCTTTTCCAACCTTTTCCTATTAGCTAAAGAAGTAACTACTCAATTGGTTTCAATTTACTATGATTTCTAACTATTAAAGATATGAATGTTTAAGCTTTCAAAAAGTTGTCATATATCATATACATGGAACTCTTTAAATCTACTACGAAACAATTTACTTCATCAGTAAAAATTATTTTATTTAAAATTTCTTCGTTTTTTTATTTAACAAATTAAACATTATCTCACAAAAATCAGTTCGTTTTCCTTTATCTTCCTCGAAAAGCTCTTGATGGTTTGATATCTTTTATGGCTTATATTTGAATGCTTTCAGAGTTTTGAACACCGAACTATGCGATACTCCAAAATGCTCGGCTACATTTGAAAGCGATTCTAAATAACACAGTATATTCAGATTCATGTGTTGTGTTAACACGTGATTTATTTTATTATTTTTTTGTGAGAATTTAGAAAACAACCATCTTCTTTGAATCTGTTAAAAATATTTAAAATTGTTTTCGCAGAAGGTATAGGCTTGCCAGCATAATTAACGGAAAACATGTCTCTGACCGTCCTTAAACTGTTATTCTTCTGGTACATTATAATTGAAACTTTTTCGTATTTGCTATACGTATTCATGATTTAAACATATTATCTATTTTTCAATAAAATGAATTTAATATAGATTTATGTATAAATAAAAATTCAGAAATATTTGACATTAAAAAAATTTTATTTTCTCTCCATGGCAATCTAATTTAAGAATTAAGCTATTGTTTCTTTGGCCAGTTTGTCGGCCAAAGAAGGTACTAATAGGAACTTCATAGGACCGGAACCTGTATGTGGAATCACTAAGGATTCCGCTAAAAGGGAGATCTGGTTATGGCTAGAAAAATAACATAACCTCCATTTATTTAATGGAGGTTAACGGAAGGTCAACTTCATACCAAAACACTAGTAAGGGAGCTAGACAGAAAGTTTTTAGCCAACCTAATTCGTAGTAGCAAAAAAGAAATTAAAATAATTACCGGGTTAATAACCGGACATTGTCCTTTAATGAAGCATTTGTACAGCATGGGCTTGGTTAGCGAACCCTGGTGTAGGAGATGTGAAAAACAGGAGGAAACTAGCCTTCATGTAATATTCACGTGTGAGGAACTGAAGGAACTCAGACAGAAATATTTCGGGAGAGATCTATTGGATCCTTCGAGTGTACTCACACTTCCCCTGAGGAAGATAGTGGCTTTGATCGAGAACACAAGACTAACAGAGTGGAACTGAGAGATCTATTGGGGATAGTACAAAGAGCAGTGTGCTCAAGTGCCTGGACGTGGTGGCGTCCAACCCAAAACAGAGAAGAAGAAGAAGCTATTGTTTCTAGGTAAATGCTTCACTGATGTAGAACTGGTTGCCTACTATGCCACCTAAACATTGACTTTTCATTTTTATCATTACACATAGGGAAAAATGTATGTGATGATAGAACCCAATATAGATAATATTTTAAATTTCAGAATATACATAGATTCAAGAGAAATTGAGGCTTATTCCTAAATTTTAAACATTAAGTAATCGTAGAAGAAAGAAAATATTTTTTGCTAGGTGCGTTTGTTTGGTTGTATTTTAAAGATACGATCCTAATTATTAATATTTATTGTGTAATATATCAGGCCGATGCAGTTCGAAAGGTTTTTACTGAAATCCAAATTTATTAATTTTTTTAACAACAAAATATATTCTCTTCCATTATTTACGATTGCCTCCCAACGACCTGGTAATTTTTCGACTTCATGCCTGAAGAAATTCGGTGGTTTGGAAGTGAGGAAGTCGTTAAGTCAATTTTAGACGGCGACATCGTTATTAAAGTAGATTCCTGAAAGGCTTTTTAATAGAAAGCGGAAGAGATAGAAATTTGACGAGGCGAGATCAAGAGAATAAGACGGATATGGAATGCCTCCCAACCGAGTTCTTGGATAGGTGCTGTTGTAATGTTAGCAGGATGAGAGGGTACGTTATCGTGCTGCAAAATAACTTAATGACGTCTTCCCGGTCTTTTTTCTGGTTGAGTTGTTGACAGCAAATCTCACCAGTGACGATTACATTCCTCGGAAACAATTCATAGTAGACGATGCGTTCTATGTCGCACCAGATGCACATCAGTTTACATAGATTAGTATCGGTTTTTGCTCGGGGAATTACCTTTTGTTGGTGCTAAGACATTTTTTTCTGTTGGCCTTTTTTAAATCGAGAAAAACATACTCTCACCAAATACGTTTTCTCTGTAAAGGGTTCAAATGTTTCTAACGGCTTGCGATGCATTAACTTCTCTGTTAAACTCGATCAAATGTTGAAAATGCTCGTTTTTTTTTAAATTTGAGGTTCCATTTTTTTTTTGTGAATAATAAATACAATTTTTGCACAACTTTACAAATTCTAAAACTATTCAATCAAACAATAATACGACATTAAGAAACCAAAAAAAACACCACGAACTTATACATCAACTTAATAATATCGAAGTAATGCAGAAAATTATGGGAATACTGTTTTGAGATACACGCCTCATTAGATATATATTAATTACTTTCAATTTTTGCTAATAAAAAATAAAGTATATTCTAGTGAAGGTCACTTGAATTTAAATTACATAATTAATTTAAAAATAAAAATCACGTCATAATTAACACTAATTACAGAATTTATTTATTATAATCGATGAACTACCTACTTATTTGCAAATTGGAATCATGTATAATTAATTACGGTGCGCATAAACCTGAAAAACGACTTTTATTTGTTTTGATATAATTTCGCGTATATTGCCTTTATAAATCAAGGATCCGTCCTAATCTAAAAATAAATATTAAAGTATAAATAGCTTCAACAGGAAGTCCGCTTAAACAATCTAATTCTTTTAATTTCTTATATGAATTCCAGATACCAGTAATTAAATTTAATTAGAATTTTGTTTATCATGAAAGTATAAGCAGTACAATACGTAAAACTTCTTACTATCTTAAATAAAATTATTTGAGTTTGATGATCTCGATTTCCACACACAAGATATACAATGTACTGCTGTAAAATACTACTACATAAGTAAAATCAGTAATTTCTCGGCTTTAGAATTTATTTTATTTACATGTATAGCACATCTATGCAAAAGGAAATTTTTTCACTCGCTAGTTGAGAAATTGACAAAGGAAATAGAACCCAGTCAAAATCTCATGATACTAGCGCAGAAACGTGAAACAATATGTAATATGCAGACTCGAACGATTCATGATTCATAGCTCATAGGCGTCTGCCTTATATTCGCAATAGGTTTATTTCTGTAAGCAATCGGTGAATTTCGAACAATTTGATATGTGTGGGCGGCTGCATAAGTGACACATACCTACATATATAATAATACAGTGGCGGCTCTTGATGACGTACGATGTGCGCTGCTGCACGGATGAGACTGCTTCGTTTAAGCTTTCATATATACAGAGAAGCAAGTAACCGTACCGAAATCTTCCGAAATAGTTCGAAGTAGTCTCATCCGTGCAGCAGCGCACATCGTACGTCATCAAGAGCCGCCACTGTAGTAATATGTATCTGTCAATGCACAACAGAGCGAATGTAATGAACGGTTTGGTAACCGGCAGCAACTACTGCTGAAACAAAAGTAATACTGACAAGCGAATTGCATATCGAATTTAAAAGAACCGAACTCAAAACTATGTATTTTCTGTGAAACATTGAAAGTGTAAAATATAACTATGAGCAACTAAAATTTGTTCAAGGTGTTCCTCTGCTAAATTAGTTCTTTTAGCCGTTAAAACGTCTTTAAAAATAGAAAATGTCCGTTCTACATCACAACTGGTGATGAGTGCGTGATTAAAATGTTGCAAAAATGCACCATACTTAGAATGTATAGATTTTTCAATCGGCTCTGTGCAGAATTGATATAATATATTCCAATCTGGATTTCTGCTAAATATGGCATCAACTTTTTGTCTCAGCTTTGAGAAATATCTTTTAAATGATGAAACTAACTTATCAACATTTGGAAAATGACCCCTGTTGTATTCACATACTGTGTAGTAGGCTGCACAGGTAACGTGTAGCATATTGTGATAAGATTGCTTTAATAACTTCCCTGTTTTTAACATATAAGCTGCCGCATCAGTAAAAAATAATATCATCTTGTCTTTATAGTTGTTACCCAATGACAGAATATTATGAATTGATCAATTACTTCTGCAACTGTTTCTCCATTTACGACTGGCAATATTTTAGTTGCAATTAAGTATGGTTGGTATAAAGTTGTCGGATGAAGAATACCAACAACTACATTTAACACATATCGTCCCATTACATCCGTTCTTTCGTCTGCACTTACCCAAGGATAATGACCAGATAGGTTGTTTCGTATTTTTTCAATGTTTCTCAAATAACATTTTGGTAAGCAGTATTTACGTAAAGTAGATTCATTTGGTATATGACGATCAGTATATTTTGTAAGAAACCTCTTGAGGACTGGATTGTTAAGCTTTCTGAATGGGATATTGGCCGTGATGAAAGCTTCGCACAGTTCTTCGTTAAAAGTGTTAGATGCAGATAGACATATTGACATGGATTTTTCCCCGAAGAAAGAAAGTAAAAGAAACTATAAAAGACAATATATTTATGTACATTTTATTTCAGAAAGACAATTATAAAAAGTTGATATTTTATATAAAAATTTATTATGATGTGTATTTTTGTCCACAACTGTAGGATGTACGGGTCTATGGGATGTTTGCAGTTCGCGCCAATTTGGCCGCGCCGTGTTCTTTCGTCTGCGATGTATGTAACGAAACCTATTCAGATTATGTCAAGCCAAAATGACAAGTAATAAAATGTCTAAAGTTAATATGACATTGCTATTTTAAAATTTATATGGAGATGCTGTAGTTGTTCGCTGCACCGTTACAACAGGAAGAGGATCATCTTGCTGGACAGCCATGCAACATGTTAGTGCGGGGACTGCGATACTGTCGTAAGTGAAAGTGCGGAAAATTAATTTTGAACAAAGATTAGAAATGTCCTAACTTTTTTCTCGAATAATTTTGGGGAGATGACATGGATTTTCCCCGAAGAAAGAAAGTAAAAGAAACTATAAAAGACAATATATTTATGTACATTTTGTTTCAGAAAGACAATTATAAAAAGTTGATATTTTATATAAAAATTTATTATGATGTGTATTTTTGTCCACAACTGTAGGATGTACGGGTCTATGGGATGTTTGCAGTTCGCGCCAATTTGGAAGTTGTAATAATGTATATATATATATATATATATATTGTAGCTGTTTTGATTTATTTTTATGTTAGGTGGGGGGTGTCATGCGGTTTCCGAGTCCCTTCTGCTTTTAGAGATTTGGTAGTTTTTGTGCAGATAGGTCGTGTTTTATTTGTAATTGGATAGAACTTAATTTTATTCAATTTAAATTTTGGATAATTACGGTGTGTGTTTTTTTTAGTGATTTGATGTGCTAAATTAATTCTCGTTTGATTATGAGTCTGTAAACTTGTAATTTATATTTAATTTAATAGACCTATCTGAGGAAAAAATCTCTCATTTTAGTGAATTGGATACATTAATTAATGTATGTATATTTTTCGTAACATAATTTAAGTATTTAGAAGAGCTAAATAATTCAGTAATTTTAGATTTGTAAAACTGTTATAATCAGAGAAAATATTAAGAAAAGTTATCAGATTGTTTTTTTTGAGAGTGGTTTTTGTTCAAATAAAATATTTTAGTACGTTAGTAGGCGGGAAAACTTATTTGCTTCATGTATGTGGTGCGCATGATTAAATTTAGGTTGCGTGCGAAAATAGAGAATGATCTATTTTGACGTTTGATTTGTTGGGTTAACGTAATTGTTGACATCTGATAAATTTTGTTTATATTTAATTAGTATTTTGCTCGTGCTCATTTTATTGAGGTTTTTCTCTTTTACATTCATATTGTATCAAAGTTTCCTCAATGCTGAGTTTTGTATCAGTTCGACTTTATACTTTGTAAAGTCGATTTTTTTTATTTTTATTTTTTTTTATTAAAAATATAAGGGGGGAAATGTTTGTTTAATTATCTTATACCTATTCTTTTAATTCCATTACACATATCCATCTGGATAAATTCTGAGGATCAAGGAGCTCTACGAAGGCGCACCAGACTGAGCATAGCAGGGAATTTATTTTGCAGTGTGAATTGAAATTAAATAAGCAATTAACATCACAATCCACTGCAATATGTTATCTCGATGACTTTTCGAAGAAACATGTCTCTGCACATTGCACTTTTGTGGACACCTTAAACTTAATGAACAGGCACTGCAATATATCTCGGTATAATTACGAATATGGAACCAATATGTATGGCCTCTAATCCATCCTATCATGGTTGCCCTACGAGAATTCTCCATAGTTAATGAAAATAAAGAGAAATACTAAGAACAGAAAGAAATGGACTAAAAAGAAGAAAGGAAAACTACTCCAAAAATAAGGTAGTAAATTAAACTTAATATTTATAAAAAATTATAGGATAGATAAATATACAATATAACAACATAAAACGGATTTTTGAAAATACTAAAAGTTCTAACCAAATAAACACGAACACGCCACTGTAAAATAGAATTTATGAATGAATAAACACAATAACGACGGCAATAACAACATCTGCTCGACGAATGCAATCGAACAAGCAAATAGTGGGGCTGTTATAAACATGCAAACTATACATGATACCGCCACAACGTTTTAGCGGGGCAATTGGTCATTCAATCGCTTCAGTCTGCTCTCTGGTAATATGTTTTAAAAGAGATAGAGATAAAAATAGTTCAATCGAAAAGCATTGACACTTACGTGAAACATGTCATTACTGTCGATAAATGTCACGCGATCGGTCATTATATTGTTTACTTTTGATGTGTTGTTTCTGATCGTTTTTAACGTTGTGTTTTTGTGTACATTTTCATTAATTTCCATTATCTTTATTATTAAGAGCCTTTTTAAAAGCTATATTGTAAATTATTACACGTCGGATTAGGTAAGATAATCAATATAATAGGTGAATCAATGTGAATATATGAATTGAATGTTCTAATTTACATATAGGTTAAATGGAAGCGCTTAGGATATATCACTGTAATAACTAGGCTTCGGATAATTATGCATTTGCATAAGTGTATATGCAAATGCATATTTTAGTTATTGTTATGTGTACAAGCCTGTTTTAAACCATTTTCGTTATAAATGCATTGTAGACCTTTTTTTCAGCAAACTATTATTTTAAAACAGTCTATTACTTCTCATAAATATTTAATGTTCTTCTTAGTATAATTACACTTTTGCGATTTCTGTTGTTTGTATGTCTACCGGTTAGTATTTCTTAAAACATTTTAGCATTTAGACATTACGCATACTTGTAAAGTAATACCTATTAACTAAATACAAAACGTAAATAGTCACTTTATAGCAGATAATTAAATAATCTTCTAAACCATTGAATAGATAGGTGAAGTGAATAGCAAGTTAAAACTGGATTTACTATAAACAGCCAACACAATAGTTAGTATTTTGGAACCATAAGACTTGAAAAGATTAAGAGGATTATCGGGGATTACACGGGTAATCGAAACATCCTACTACAGCCAGCAACAAAGCTGAAATGTTAGGAAATAAGTAATTAAACTTCTAGTTTCAAAAATTCTTTTATTGTAAATCACTACAATATTGTTTCGCCATACAATGGCTTCATCAGGTGGATGAATACTGAATATGTACAATGCAAGTTTGTCTAAGATAAAATAGACAAAGAATCAAACTCTGGTGTGTATAACTTAACATGCGAAGATTGCAATAAGGTATACATAGGACAAACGGGGAGGACATTCAAAATTAGGATGAAAGAACACGAGAGAAGCCATAAAGAAAAGAAAACAGATTCAACTTTCGCAAATCATTGTTTAGAAATTAATCATAGATTTAATATAGATTTCGAAATTTTACACATTCAAGGAAAAAGTAAAAAACTTAACCTGTTAGAAAACTTAGAAATTAATAGATACAATAGTTTAGGATTAGCTTTAAATGACCAACTAGATTTAAACAACTCCCCTTTACTAAATTTAAGATTGTAAAAAAATTTTCCACCACCATTCCCCAATAATTTTCACATAAATATTCTAACTTGCATTGTACATATTCAGTATGCATTCACCTGATGAAGCCATTGTATGGCGAAACAATATTGTAGTGATTTACAATAAAAGAATTTTTGAAACTAGAGGTTTAATTACTTATTTCTTAGCGTTATAATGAAGTTTCAACAAGTATCTCCTTCGTCAATTAACTATTTGAAATGTTAGTATGGTTAGATGAACATGAACAACAAGAACCCAGAACTATATGCTTCATTAAGATGCAAAAATGTAACTATATTAATTTAATTTTTGCAAGAAATGGCAACAGTGTGCCGACTTCCACCATATCATTCAAAAATATAGCACAGAAAAAAAAGGGCTTATGTCAAAATTGGATTGCTTCAAGAAATGTTACTTTTAAAATTGATAATTTTGAGAAATTAACAATAGAAACCTAGAGGGAACTAAAGAGAAAAGAAGAAATTTTATCAAGAATTCTTCAAGGTTGTCTAAGTTCCATTTCTGCAAATGATTTTACTTCAACTTCAACTGCGACTTTGCAAAATTCCAAGTTGGTCCCAATTAACGTTTTCAATAATGAAAATTGTTCAATTGTAATACATATTAATAAATAATATATTTTCATGAAATGACATTACCTAAAAATCGAAACGTCAAAAATTTAAAATCTCTCTTCGATTTCGGAAAAAATCTAATATGCACCTCAACACTAATGTTATTTTTCAATACTCGGGTGTTTCATTTGCCTCGGCTACCGCCTCGGCAAATAAACACACATTCATAATGAAAAATTAAACTTTAGTGCCTTGATACATAAATAACTACTACATCGCAATGAAAAGTTCTTTTTCCATAACATTATACACCTTTGGAGTTCTTTTCTACAAATAAAAATAAGAATTTTCATTTTTGTTTATAGAAAAGAAAATTATCCATGTTTTCATGGATATACACAATGCATACTCGCATTGGTGAGACTTCTACGTGGATATGTGTTTCGGACACATCCTAATTCTCGCCAGGGTACGAGGAGAAGCACATTATCGGTGTTATTATACCATGAAAAAACATCTCAAGGCATCTGACAGCCAAGAGAGGCACACCTGCAAAATAATAGCTTTAATTTAGAATAGCTTTAATTTAGAGATTTGATGAAAATCAGGTGGTATTTAAGAGGTCTGGTGAATATGGGGGTGCGATACTAATTCGAACCTTAATTCCTCTTTTTTCTGCAGCAACCGTACTGGAATTTGTTATCGTGAAAGAGTACTTTTTTCTTAGTCATTCCTGAACAGTTTTCAGTGATAACTGTCATCAAACGATCTAAAATATTTGCCGTTTATAGTCTTGAAATTTCGAAGATACAAAATACAATAATATTTATCCCAAAATACCGTTCCCTCCGATAAGACTGTCTTGGCCTTCTTTGGAGTTGGTCCTATATGTTTGGTTCACATCTTCGACTGTTGTTTAGATTCGAGTGTATAATAATAAAACCCATGTTTCGTCAAAATAAACAAATTGGTGCAAAAAATCTGTTGCGTTGCTTTTAAAAATTTCTAAATTATTTATCGATATTTTACAGCAAACACGTCTTTGTTCCGTCGTCAGTAAAGGCGGCACCCATCTTGCTGAAAGGTTTCTCATATCAAGTTATTCGTGCAAAATATAAAGCACCCGTTCATTTGAAATGCCCACTGCCTCTACCATTTCCATCACTTTCAATCGTCGATCACTTAGCAACAAATCATGGATTCTATGGGCAGCCCTAAACTCGTCCTCGAGCAGGTACTATCTAATGTCTGCTACATTAATTCGCCCCCATGCTAATTACGGTGTTACCTTAATTTGTCCCCGGACAAGATTAAGATTAAGAAATTTATATTTTCTTGGAAATATAAATACGAAGTTGCCCTGCCTATTAAATACAAATTAAATTCAAATTTATCTAAATTTTCAATTTACCCAAATCTACATATATACTATATACTTATAATTTGCCAGTCTGAAATAACATGCCTAGCTAAGTGCTTTTTATTTGTGGGAAAGCATGGAAAGCTTCGTCAGTTTGAGAGAACGTGGACATGAAGTGCTAATTGTAGACGCTGTAAAATTTACCAAACACAAATCCTTAAAAAGTGGTGAAATATGTTGGCGATGTTCGATTCGCTCTTGTAAGGCAAAAGTTTATACTGTGGGTCAGGCGCGGCTCGTGATGACGTATTTTGGTTTGCAGTATAATGATCCGAGTGCTTCGTGTATTCTCGTATACTAACTGTAACGTTTGCGCCTGCTGTGGGTACAGAAAATTTAATTGTGCGCAATGAAATAGAACATAATCATGAAAAGAATCTGAAGAAACTAAACAGAAGATATTAAGTGCTAGTGTTAAACGTAAAGCAACCGGTGACATTTGTGAGAAGCCTTAAAAAATAATACATTCAGCTCTAAAAGAAAATAATGGTCATTTCAGTATAATCACCATTCAAGACATTCATTACATCCGCAACAATCTATTGTTACACTTTGCGTATATTAAATAAATTAGTTTCATTAAATCATCGCTTTTTCTTTTGTACGCGCAATGTATTTCAGAAACTTTGTATACAACCTTCCCGTCGCATTCCTAAAGAGAAAGTTCGGTTGACACAAGCACCGGTTAACAGTAATTCTAGGAAAAGCCACCTACCCTCTAAGTTTACGCGCGAAAATGTTCCTTTTTTTAGAAGCCTAATGAGTTAGCGTGGTTTTTTATTCATAATGAGATTACTCGCCTTCTAATTAATATTCAGTTATAAGCGAGGTACGATTCTTTAGGATAATATAACTCCATTCTTCAATCAAAATCTCATAAGTCTAACTTATAGCTGAAGCGAGATAATTAATAGTTTGTCTAGAGTTATTTCTTTCTTTTTGCCGCCATTCTCAATAACTTGATAGATTTGTCGTTATCGGCCTAGATTTCAAACGACACCTGTAGTTTATAGTACATAGGGTTACTGTAAGTCATCTAGACCCATTTTCAGGTAAACCTACGTCTACCTGCCTTTAGTATAATTATAGTTACCTGGCCAGTCTAACTTCGTTATACACGCCTCGAATTACCTGCTGTGAGATATCGTTCTAACCCGCTTTTTATGACGCATCTCGCGAATATAATTATTTTCAATGATACCGCAGATCCGCGAGCGTGTCGCGAATCTTATTAATTCTGACTCTGTCTGCAGCCTCCCATTGCTTCACAGTTTCCGTAGAGATACACACGCCGCACGATCATATATAAACGCCGGTTTCTGCGGATACTCTCTCGATCTTTCAGTTTCTTCGACCTCACGTGTTCATCCAACACTCGACGCTTTCGTGCCCTCCACGAGACGCCAGCACCAGCAATTACAAGTTAAGTACCCTTTACTTACTTTAATTCTTTTCTTTTATCTTTCGTTATTTATCAATCATTAAGTAACTCAGACAGAGGTGAGCTTTCACTAGAATTTAACGTGTTTGTGTAGATTAACTTTAACCGGAAGTTAAATCTGCACGTGGCGTATTATAATTGTTATTTGTTTTTATATTTATAGTGTAGTGTTTAATATCGTTTGTTATTATTAAATAAAGCGCTTTAAGGACACCTCTGCTCTTTTATTATTCATTTATTTTAAACTAATCTTATTATACCTGTATTATACAATTTTAACAACGACGTCTTGTGTTTCGTGCTTCGATCACCATTTATCAAAAATTTGTTATCATTTATTGAAGCGCTAAACCTAGCCGGGATCTCAACATACAAGTGCGGCAATAAATTTGGCGGCCCAACTTTTGGTGCCATTTCAGATTAAGTGCAATCTACGAATCCACGACAAAATGGCGAACACAAGAGGAAACACGGAAGGTACATCTAATTTCGGAGTAAAAGATCCGATGGCGCCCACAGAAAATGAATTTACCGAACAATTCATGCGAATGATGCAGCAATTCTGCACGATGACTACACCAACAGGCAATTATCACCGAAGCCAGACATTTTTGGCGGCGACATACTGCAGGTATTTATCGAACAATTAAATAAATACTTAGTGAATAAACAATTGACGCCGGAAAGCACTATGTACGAAATTAAACAATTTCTAACTGGAGGTGCAGCAAGATGGTTTGAATCGCTGAACAATCAAGTAGATTCATACGATTGTTTTAAAACGCTATTCGCGGAAGCGTACTCGTCCAAAGCAAGGACTGACCATCTACAAGAAATGCTCTATGGCGTTCCGCAGAAGGAAAGTGAGCGCGCCGTTGAGTTTATTTTAAGAAAACGACGCTTATGTAATAGGTTGAACTCAGACTGGGACGAAGTGCGCGTTATTACGTTAATACGTCGTCAAATACAACCAAATTATAAAGTGTCTCTCGGTCCACATCCGCTGAATACAATTGATGACCTGCGAAGAGCGTGTGTGCCAATTGATAATTACGTCCACGGCGACCCCACAGAAGCGCCGTCGAAGAAACACGATGTAACAACAACCAACGCAATCAAAACTAAGGCAGCAGACAAATTACCGAAGCCTGTTTCACATACAGGAAACAATACAGCGCCGAGGTATGAGAAAAGAGAACCGCCAGAATGTCGACATTGCCCGGAGTATCATTGGCATCGTGATTGCCCAGTTCTCCGAGAAAAGATTAGAAATTCGGGGGAAGGAACAGGGGCCGGTGCAAGGGTAACCCGGCCTTAAACTCACTCGAACACCCTACAACGAGAGCAACGCCGCGACTAATGTTACAGATGAAAACGGACACAGTGAGTGCATTAGTTGATATAGTAGCGTCCCACAACTTCACCAGACCATGCCACATACAGAAAATTACATCAAAAAAGGTTAGTAATGTTATCTTAGGTAGCAAATCTGCAGCTATGACTACGACGGGAACAGGAATAGTTAGCGTCAAACTCGGTGACGATGAGATCGACATCCCTGTTCTTATTGCTCTTGATTTACGAGAAGAATTAATTCTTGGGTTCCCGTGGCTCAACAGTCAAGCGGCAGTCATCGACCTTCAACGCCGATGTGTACATATCGGAAACACAACACGATGTACCATCCACTTCGCTCGAACATTCACGACGACGCCAGAATTACCATTCGATGTTGATATAACTACCCTATTGGATACCGTCCAATTGGATCAGCGAGAATCTCTTACACAAACGATTAAGGATTTCAGAAAATTACTTCCAACAGGTAACGAACTTAATAGAACAACGGCGACCAGACATACGATACGATTGAAAGATACAAAGCCTGTGCGGGTTCCCGCCTATCGTTATTCGCCTGAAAAGAAATGAATCATCGCTGATAAAGTGGAAGAAATGTTAGCGACCAACGTAATCAGACCAAGTACAGGCGAGTACAACTCTCCAATCGTGCTAGTGAACAAGAAAGACGGTAAGACACGATTTTGTATTGATTATCGTAAACTCAACAGCAAAACAGAAGACGAAGTGTCACAGTTACCGCCGATATACGAGTCACTAAAAGAACTGGGATCTGCGCGAATATTCACTACATTAGATCTAAAAAGCGGATATTGGCAAGTGGAAATGGCGGAAGAATCGAGACATTTAACAGCATTTATTACACCGGATGGAGCAGCGTACGAGTTTAATGTGATGCCGTTCGGATTAAAAAACAGCCCTACCACATTCCAGAAGATGAAGTCGCAAGAAGTATTAGCAGGATATTTACGTAAGTTTGTTTTAGTTTACCTAGATGATGTGATTATTTATTCTGATACGTGGGGAGATCATCACCGACACGTGAGACAGGTGCTAGAACGCTTACAACAGCATAATCTACAGTTGGCGCCAGACAAGTGCGTATTTGGTACGTCAACACTACCTTTTCTAGGCCACGTCCTAACAGAGACCGGTAACAAGCCGCAGGAGGGACATATCGACGCCATTCGCGCCGCGACGCTGCCGCGGACACGAAAACAGCTTCGACAATTCCTAGGATTAGTGAATTGGTTGCGAGATTACATTCCACATTGTTTCGATATCCTTGCTCCCTTAACAGATTTATTGACAACCAAGCGAGGTTATCAGTGGAACTCCAGTGCGCAAGAGGCGTTCGAAAGAATTAAAAACGAACTTTCACGTCCGCTGCATTTACATCGTCCCGATTTCAAAGTACCGTTTGTAGTGCAAACAGACGCGTCTGGAGAAGGAATATCTGCAGTGCTGTACCAAGAATACTCGAGAGAAAAGCGTATAATTACATATGCGAGTTCACGTTTCAACGCCGCAGAGAGAAAATACCATATAAACGAACAAGAATGTCTCGCTGTTATATGGGCAGTTAAACGATTCAGGCCGTACATCGAAGATAGAAAGTTTACGCTAAGAACAGATAGCCGCGCATTACTTTGGCTAGACCGCACAAAGGATAGCACGTCTAAACTAACGAGATGGGTCTTATTATTGCAGGAATTTAATTTCGACATTCAACATTGTCCAGGCAAGGAGAACGAGTTGCCAGACGCGCTTTCGCGTGCACCAGAAGATCGTCTGATCGAGCCAGAAGTTGTCGACGAAACGCAATTATTAATTTCTGATACTAACAACCTTTCTCTTTGTGAACAAACAGATTCTGCCGTACATTTGTTTCAGATTACTGCCGCAGCCGCTGACGCCACCAATCCTGTTGTCGTCGAAGTCCAGGACGCACAACAGAGGGATGACGCCGTCGCCAGGATATTACGAAAACTCACACTTCGAGACGGACGACACACCGAAAACGGAGAAGATGCGCTCGCCCAGCTCTACACAAACAACGATGGATATCTACGCCGTCGCCGAGGGGATCAAGAAGTATTAGTGGTTCCTGATGCTGTGAAACTACGAGTCTTATATGAATATCATGACTGCATCACTGCCGGTCACCCCAGCGCTGACGAAACTATCCGAAACATAGAAAGCCGTTTCTTTTGGAGAACCCTTCGGAAGGATGTTCGTGATTATGTTCGTGCATGCCCCATAAGTACGTGTTATAAGCGAGGACCGCACCAAGGATGCGCCCGCTTACGGCCTCATCAACCAACTAGACCATTCCAAGTCGTATCAGTCGATCTAATTGGACCACTACCAAAGAGTCGCAGCGGTAAGAGAAACATAATTGTCTGCACTGATTTATGTACGCGCTGGGTTGAAGCTTTCGCCGTAGGAGCAGCACCAACGAAAGCGATCGTACGTTTCCTAGACAATATGTTCAGCCGATTTGGATTTGGATACTGACAGACAACGGACCCCAGTTTCGATCCGGAAAGTGGAAAGACGCTGTGTGTCGCTGGGATGCGACACACTGGATGACACCCGTCTATCATCCACGTGCTAACCCAGTAGAGCGACGTAATCAAGAAATCAAGAAAGGCTTATGCATACATCTGGTAGAACAAGATACCACGAGGTGGGATGAACGTTTAGACGCCGTTCTTTTTAATATACGAGGTCGTCGCAACGCCGCTACAGGTTATTCACCATCGAAAGCCTTATTCGGTAACGACTTACCACGCCCAGGTGATTGGAGGGAGCACCAATTAACTGTAAACGAAACAGCCGAGGAAAGACTAGCCCGCCTACAATTAAATGAACGACGATACAGGGAGCAGAGATATATCAGTGACGACCCCATGCCAGTGGTATATCGTCCAAATGAAATGGTGCTAATTAAATCACACCCATTTAGTGATAAGCCGTTTGCCGCCCGATGGTTAGGACCATACCCTATCGTTAAAGCCATTGGTGATACGTCTTATTGGGTAAGACGCAAAGGCGGCCGTCCAGTCAAGTACCATGTCGATCAACTAAGGCGTTACAACATCGGTGAAGCTATACCACCCGCAGCGCCAGATCAAGAACCACAGCCCGGTACATCAGGTATATAGAAGTACTAGTAATAAAACTCTTAGTGCGGGCAGTGCGCTTGTAAATATGTCCCTTTTCCCGCGAGAACCTTTAAACGCTGCAAAGAACCTAATTAGTAATTAAGTGTACAGTGTAATGTAAGATAACTCTAATTTCGTGCGAGTGTGTGTATCAAGGAAATGGAGCACCGTTAAGTCATCGAGGACCGATTGTAACTGGAATTCCAGTGTTTTTGGATGGGAACACACGCAGAGATCACACATGCAACACCAAAGTTAGGTTTTACTTTTAGTTATTCTTTTTTTTTACATTAGTAGTAAGAGTAGTAATATCAATTTAGTTAACGTTTTACTTTTAGCTATGTTTTTTTTTTTACATTATTATATAATATATAATAAGAGTGTATAAATTTTGTTAAGCTGTAAGAATCTCATAGGACAAATCATATATGTATCTGGCCGCGACTAACACTAGTGCGACTTAGGTAATCAGACCAGTTCCGGCTTTACTTTTTTAATTTTAAATTGATTTCTCCGCGGATGTCAATTTCAATCAAACGCGATTAACTGGAGTCCTGATGCTTAAGAGCGTGCCCTCACTTTACGCGATCTTTCCAGGTTTAATCGCAAGCACGCGTGTGCTAAGGTGCAGTATCACAAATCGGTCCTGGCCGTGTTTTTGTCCTTAAAGAGATAATGTACTGTAATGACTCACCCGATGACGCGAGGCGCGTCATCCCTCTGGATGTTTTCTCGAGGCCTACGTGAACGCTCTAGAAAAGTATTCACCAGATATAAAAGCCGCGTCGAAGAAGGGATGGACATTAATTCAATACCCAAGTCTCGCGAAGTAAACATAAATATAGTTACATAAATATAAAATACATAAATGTACTTATTGTTGTTAATAGTTAGTTTTATATTGTTATACGTTTTAATATTAATATAGTGTGTGTGTCTAAAGTTATTGTTAGTTTTATTTAAGAACCCGAAAAGACAAACTTTACAGTACGCTAAAAGATCGAACTCTCTCCCATAACTAACATGTCGTGCACCGCGAAGGTTGTTCTAAGCAGGCGGGAATGTTACACTTCGCGTATATTAAATAAATTAGTTTCATTAAAATATCGCTTTTTCCTTTGTACGCGCAATGTTTTTCAGAAACTCTGTATACAACCTTCCCGTCGCATTCCTAAAGAGAAAGTTCGGTTGACACAAGCACCGGTTAACCGTAATTCTAGGAAAAGCCACCTACCCTCTAAGTTTACGCGCGAAAATGCGCCTTTTTTTAGAAGCCTAATGAGTTAGCGTGGTTTTTTATTCATTATGAGATTACTCGCCTTCTAATTAATATTCAGTTATAAGCGAGGTACGATTATTTAGGATAATTTAACCCCATTCTTCAATAAAAATCTCATACGTCTAACTTATAGCTGAAGCGAGATAATTAATAGTTTGTCTAGAGTTATTTCTTTCTTTTTGCCGCCATTTTCAATAACTTGATAGATTTGTCGTTATCAGCCTAGATTTCAAACGACACCTGTAGTTTATAGTACATAGGGTTACTGTCATCTAGACCCATTTTCAGGTAAACCTACGTCTACCTGCCTTTAGTATGATTATAGTTACCTGGCCAGTCTAACTTCGTTATACACGCCTCGAATTACCTGCTGTGAGATATCGTTCTAACCCGCTTTTTATGACGAATCTCGCGAATATAATTATTTTCAATGATACCGCAGATCCGCGAGCGTATCGCGAATCTTATTAATTCTGACTCTGTCTGCAGCCTCCCATTGGTTCACAGTTTCCGTAGAGATTCACACCCCGCACGATCATATATAAACGCCGGTTTCTGCGGATACTCTCTCGATCTTTCAGTTTCTTCGACCTCACGTGTTCATCCAACACTCGACGCTTTCGTGCCCTCCACGAGACGCCAGCAACAGCAATTACAATTTAAGTACCCTTTACTTACTTTAATTCTTTTCTTTTATCTTTCGTTATTTATCAATCATTAAATAACTCAGACAGAGGTGAGCTTTCACTAGAATTTAACGTGTTTGTGTAGATTAACTTTAACCGGAAGTTAAATCTGCACGTGGCGTATTATAATTGTTATTTGTTTTTATATTTATAGTGTAGTGTTTAATATCGTTTGTTATTATTAAATAAAGCGCTTTAAGGACACCTCTGCTCTTTTATTATTCATTTATTTTTAAACTAATCTTATTATACCTGTATTATACAATTTTAACAACGTCGCCTTGTGTTTCGTGCATCGATCACCATTTATCAAAAATTTGTTATCATTTATTGAAGCGCTAAACCTAGCCGGGATCTCAACATACAAGTGCGGCAATACTAATAATAACAGAAGAAAATCTCTACCGCCCTTTCCGAAAAATAGGGCAGAAGTTATTAAAATGTGTTACAACATTGAATATTCGACACTAAAAAAAGAGAATTTTGTCTTATCATCGACGAAGTTGAAGAAATTGTCGTATTCACGTGCCTAACAAATGTGCCTGTTTTATGCAATAGTGAAAAAGTATATTCAGTTCGAGGCCTACGAGAAAGACAGGCCTAGGCGCGTATTCGAGAAACAGTGGTCACGTGACCATCTTAGTCCCGTAACTTCACCGCGCTGGATTTGAATGTACTATATGTGCAAACGTTTGGTGTAATAAGTCGATTTCTGTTTTAAATTTTTCTTATTTAATTAACGGGTGTTCATTTGAAAAGTCAATCTAGTAGCATGTGATTTACTGAGAACATTTTGAAGTATGTCGTAAATTAAAATTTACTACTTAACCTACGAAGTCGTATATTTTGACAGTTTCATACATACAAATAAATAACAAATGTGATTGACATTATCAAATGTCATTTGGATTTACGTTTACGGAACAACAAACACATACTAATATATATGCGTCTTATTCTATCAAAATTTCAAAGTAACCTAGATCGATTTTTCAAATGAACACACGTTACTTAGTACGAAATATAGCATAAAACAGCAAAGTATTTATGTAGATAATAGTGTTTTTTATGTACATTGAACAACTAACTATCAAGATATTTTACTGCAATGAATGGTTTGGGTCTTAATAAAATTATCAGATAGTCATTGTAAATAATTTTTAATGTATAAACAATTACAAACAACAATATAATATATATAACTTAACAGAAAAATAGTCATAAGATTTATAAAAGTAAAGGTATATAAGGAAATATAAATAGCTCATTGTCTTATACTAAATATATTTTAAGCTTTCAGTTTTTTTATTCTTCATATATTTCATTCAGATGTAAATTTACAATTAATTCATGGTCTTTCAAAAAACTTTCTTTACTTTTTAAGTATACAATGCTTCCTTCAAGACTAGCATCTCCTAGGGAAAATTTGCAAATTAACTTCCTTATATTTCTAGGATGTGTCAAATATAGATATTTATTTTTATACAAAGAAAAATATGCTGCACTTGACTGAACAAATAACGTTGATGCAAAAAGTAGTGTGTTCGCACTATACCTCCTTGTGTTGGATGGCTGCCTGCATAAGGGTAATTGCTCCATTATAAAATAAAGTTGCACAGCTTCTTCATGATTTTCACTAATTTCAGATGACATAGTATTAATTTTATCAAATGAATTTTTTTCAATTAGATCACTAACACTACACTTCACAAAATCAAGAATGTCTTCTAAAATATTAATGGAATTTAACACATGCATGTTCCGGGGTATATTTTTAAAAGATAATTTCTCGCCTTTTATGCATAATTCATAATTTAAGTTTTGCTGAACCACTACCGAATATAGAACACTTGAGACATCTTCAGTCACATCAATGTAGCACAAATACACCTCTTTTCATTTCGATTAATTAAAATCCATTCATTTGAGATATTCTTAAAATTATAATAATACGTTATAATATCTTCTATTGTGTGAATTTCTCTCGCTTGTTGATATTTCTGAAAAGACTGAAGACTGTCTTTTACAGCGGTTTCCATATTTTCCTCTTCTACATTACATAACCTTCTTGAAGTAGAAGGAGCTGTACTTAAATAGTGCGGCAGGTTTGTAAATATTGAAGGTACTACATTGTTTTTCAATTAAGGTATTTTTCTTGGATATTCCTTACGTTCTCCACCAACAATACACACATCTGTTCCAATAATGTCACATTCTGCAAAATGTTTGATGCATATAATAGTTATTTACGAACCAAGTGCGTGAAATCATATTTCGCGAATGAGTGACCAGTTTAAAGCGCGAGCCGTAGGCGAGCGCTTTATGGTCACGAATTCGCGAAATGTTTCACGCACGAAGTTTGTACAATATTTTTTGTACGAGAACTATAAACAATAAAAATATTTATATAAAATATAAATATAATTTCAAAATTTTTATATTTATAAATATTTTTAACAATATTATTAGTATCTGCCAGGATGGCCGGGCGGTCTAAGGCGCCGTACTCAAGATTTACCTTGCCCGTTATACGGGTTCTCGAGCGTTCTGGTCCTCTCTGAGAGTGTGGGTTCGAATCCCACTTCTGACAATTTTTTTTTTAGTTTTCTATAAATTTAAAAAATAATATTTGTTGCTGTTCTGACATTGAATTACATACCTTCCAAATATATCAATTTCTATTTAATTTCCTTTTATTTTCATAGAAAAACAACGAACTGGGTAGCATATTATTAAGGTTAGGGATTTATGATTTTGAAATGTCACTAAATTAATCAAGTTCCAGGAAGTACCAACTTTACTTTTACGCACTCGTGCTTAAAGTGACTTTTTACGCACGCCAGGTCTTAGCCAGGTTTTTCTCAAAACTTCATCTTTAGGAAGTGCAAATGTTGTGACATACTCTGTTTCATTTCTGTAATTTGATCTACATCCTTTTACACTGCAATGTCTAGGCATGATCTGAAAACAAAACAATGTAAAATTAATAATAAGTAGGCATTTTAAAAACACAGAAGTGGATGCAAATAAATATTACTTACTATGTAATACTATATTTATGTATTCTCAATGTTCTTTAAATGCACTTATAACTAGAGCTGAGAATGTTTGCGGTATAACCATGGTTATATCATGTAACCATAGTAATTTACTATGGTTACATGATATAACCATGGGTATACCGCAAACATCCTCAGCTCTACTTATAACTTATAAATAACCTGTAAACTTAATAAAAGAGTTTGTAGCACATGCAAAACTATATAAACATAACCACACTAAAAACTGAATCACGCAACAATCCGTAGGCAAGCAATTATGGGACTAAGATGGTCACGTGATTTTTGTGCGCCTAGGCCTGTATTTCTCGTAGGCCTCGATTCAGTTACTGTCCCGATCATTTTCTGCAGTTATTTACACTGCATATGAATGTTTCTGAACACCCGTTATTACAAAATGTGTATTATATCCCACTGGCATGTTGCTTACTGCCGAATAAAAAGGAGTATTCTTACAAACCACTTTTCAACCTGTTGTGAAAAAGGTGTCATAGTTTGGGTTTAAATCTGAACCCAAAAGTCATCGTAGCGGATTTTGAAATTGCAATCCACAATGCCATAAAAGCGGAGTTTCCAGATTTCAAAGTTTTAGGCTGCAGATTCCATTTAGCACTAGCATGGTTCCGCAAAATTCAAAATCTGGGCCTTGTTCCGTATTATAAGAACGAAACCAATGAAATTGGATTCTGCTATTCATCTAGGCGTGCTGCGCTATATATTTGGTTTACCATTTTTAAATCCATCGGAAGTATGCGATTGTTATGCTTTTGATTTTTCGGAAATACAACCTCAAGATGAACGTTTATCACACCTTACCGATTATTTGGTTGACAATTATATTTCAGAAGAAGCCGTGTTTCCACCTAGTTTGTGAGCAGAACTCAGCGATAGCATAGAAAGAAACGAAATATTTCCACGCTAAATTTAATGCCAGTTTTTATTCTACGTATCCATCAATTTTTCATTTTATTGAAATTTTGAAGCAGTTTCAAACAGAGACTTATATAAAAATTTAAAGTTTATCTGAATGTGCAAGAATACGAAATCCAGTCGTGCGTAGACGTAAGCAGTGCGTTACTAGAAAAATCGATGAGTATAAACATGGATCTGTTTCGAGATTTGATTTTGTTAAATTGTTGTTGTTATTTTTATAAGGCATTTCTATTCCATTCTTAATTGATAAAATATGTTTTGTGGCACTTACTGAATTTTTCACTTCTTTCATAAATAAATATGTTATCTATAGATTTTAAATAAGTATATGGGTGATTCATACTGCGATAAAGTCGGGGACGAATTCATGAAGCTATTTTTGTGGACCTACTCTTCTCGGGGATAAGTTTATGTATATTTTTTCAGGCATGAGTTTAACTAATTATAGCAAACGCCAAATAAGATGGCGAGAGCAGGGGGTGCTCAGAGCCATTTTTATAAACGTCCACGTTATATATTTTACTCTAATAAATTATTAACTTATTAAGTGATAGATGTGTAGTTTACGCCACCTAAGGTATCTTGCAAATTGATGTAAAACTAAATACAAATCTCCTCAATACTTCTAATCCTGTACGAACTTACCCCTCCGCTCGCCAACTTATCTGGCGCCTGCTATATTTAATTTTGCTTCTGGGGCCGAGTTTAGGTACGTCTGATTCTATGCACCTCTGGACTTGTGGCTGTTTTCGACCGTCCACTGTGGGAATCATCTTTTAAGCTGCTCCTGCCATGTTTAAATTCATTTCCTCATTTTTTGACGGTTTTATACGAACGACAACCCTCAAATAGTGTATCTCGAATATCATCATGGATTTCAGTAAAGGACATGCCTTTAAAAATTGCCTCCGAAACACGCTTTTTACAAATTTATCAAAACACTAGCAGTAAACTGACAAAGCATAGGTTGTTAAAATGTGATGTGTATTTTTTTATTTCACAGCCTACTCTAGGCGATCACGCGAATAAGTCAACACGCCTTCGTAGAAGCCAAGGAAATTATACGTTTAAATGTGTCTTTTCAATGCGAAATAAGTTTGGGTTGTGTATATCCATCTGTACATATACAGATATGTGTTTTAACATGGTTGCATTTTACACTTGATGTTAAAAATCGATATGTTCTCTTTTACATGATATATCTGTTCAGTTGATAATTTAAATTTACATCTACAATTACTTATTTGAATTATCTTTAACAAATCCTTTATTTGTTTATGTTAGTAAGTAGATACATTTTCTAAAATAGTCAAATGAGTCAGAATGTTATGTTTTTACTAAAAAAAGATTAGATTCTGAAATATGTATTATGACCTTTTTAAAATTAAACGTTAATAGATTTTGAAAATAAAAACAATAATAGTGACCATTGAAAAATTATTAGAAACAAAATAATAGAGTCCATTCAACTTCCAGCTCCAATTTATTTGCACCTATCTGCTAAATATATATTACCCATATCGAGTAATTTCTGAATGATTACTAAGCAAATGTTTCCTACTGATCTGTTGCGAATTGAGTCATATTTACGTTACGCTTTCTGCGTTGGTTGGCCTCATGCGATTTTACCCGTACGCTACCACGTAAAAAATTAATAGAAATCAAATGCTGGAAAATAGGCGCGGCTCGTGATGACGTATTTGGGGGTGCAAGTACAATGATGCGAGTGCTTCGTGTATTCTCGTGTACTAACTGTAACGTTTTCTTAGTAAACACCGAAAACATACGAGGCACTCGTATCATTGTACTTGCACCCCCAAATACGTCATCACGAGCCGCGCCTGCTGGAAAAGCGCGCAACACCTGAGGAACTACATTCATACCATATAACAGCGAGAACATCTGGGGCATTTTTTATTATTATTTTGAAAACTTTCAGTATGCTTTTTTTGCTTACCCTGCTGCCATTATCATACGAAGAAGTACTAGCTGCCAGTACTTAGTAACGGATCCGCATAAAATAATGGCGATTCCAAAAACTACAGTACACACCGTCAACATTCTAACTCGATGGTATTTATCGGCAGCGAAACCCAAAATCACGCCAACTACCGTGAAGACGGCGATAAAACTAGGTCCGGCCAGTATTTGATAATCCAAACCAAGTCCGTTATACGTCCATTCGCAAAAGCTTGTATCATTCGTATTTAATTCATAACAACTGAAAGTAATAATGATAATAATAAGAATATAAAGAAAATTATTTAAGAATCAATAACAATAAACATGTAAAAATATAAAATCGCTTAAAATGAAAAGCAAGCATACTTTCCATCAAAATATTTGGATCTACGAATAATAGTAGTAGTGTAATTAAGAGAATTATTTAAATTAAGCAATTTTTTTTGATAATCATTCTCCATTCCTTGCTGTTCTCTGCCTTTTTTCCCCTCTATCAGAAGTAACTGTTATGTTGTTCTATATTATCCCTGGCTTTATGAATTTTATGCATAACAGATATACTACGTGACAGAAAAAGCGAATCGCCCTGTAAAAGTACATATTTTAAAAACAAATTTTGTAGAAATGTTTACTATGCTGTGAAAATTTAATAATGAGTTTCAGCCCCGCATATTCTGCTATTCATCTAGGCGTGCTTCTAATAAGATGATCCATGGACTCATGTGGAAGTTAATTTCAAGCAATCATGTAGCTTTTGAAAGTTCATTGGAGGATTAGCGGGCACACCAACCTTTCGACCCAGACAATCCCAGACATATTCCACTCAGGCCAATTGATAATATTGATGTTGGTGTTGGTGACTTACAGGAATCGTAATGTAGTAATTGCGACATGAGGTCGGATCTTGAATATTATATCTTCTAATACTATATTCCCGTCTGTTTAATTCTGATTTATCTTTTATGTTGTGGTATAGTCATAGTTTTTTTCTAAGCTTATGACATCTGTAATTATTCACAGATGTCTTTTCTTGTGTTTCTATGTGTCTTTCTGCAATTGCTTCTCTTTAGGTTCGATTAATTCACCTGGAATTTCGTTTGTTCCTGGACTTTCTATGCTTTTCAGAAGCATTTGTGCTGATGCGTTTACTGTTTTTGATGTCTTATGGAAAAAGTATGATAAAAGATCAGAAATAAAGTTAAAAAGTACTTCGGAGGAAACGAGCTTGAATAACTTTTAAATTGATCGTAAAACATTTTATTCAGAGCGTTTGAAAATTTCTGGAAAAACCTTATATGTGTGCTTATATCTTTCTGGGTCTGAATGTAGAACAATTAATTTTAATACGAGGAATAAGCTAAATTTATTGAGAATAAGAAAATCTGATAGACTATGTTTATTTAGAGCACCTCTTTATTTGCCATTTGACGTTTTGTTGTTGTAGCTACGTTCGGTATAACTCAGCTACTTATTTTGTAAAAGTAAAAGAAAATGGAATTAACCAGAAAGCACTTTCGAATCATAATTTATTATGGTTTTAAAAGAGTTTAGATTCAGTTTTTAGTGAACAAGCACTTTCTTTGGCTACAATTTGCCGATGGTGTAAGGAATTTGAATGCGAAAGGAATTCTGTTCAGTATTAAAAAGGAGCAGGGCGTCCTCCTACAGCTGTTATCTACAAAACATTCCTGCTATTAAGTAAGTAATTGAAGAGGACACTAAAGCCACTTATGCAATAATAGAGCATCAACTCAAGATTGGGTCCTCAGTTGTTAAAACAACCATACAAGATCACCTGCATTAAAAAAGTGGTAAGTCGTTTTATGCCACATCACCTTTCTGACTTCCAAAAAGCAGAGTGTTTAAGAATTTGCCATTAAACTTTAAATTTTTTAAATAATGGTGGACACAAAATCTTTTTCAAACTAGTGGCAAGTGACGAAGCTTATATTCCCTTTTTTGACCTTCCTACCCGCTAAGAGAGTCGTGTATGGGTTCATGAAGGTGAGGAAACTCCTACAATGACTAAGAAGCAGCGAGCTGTGAAAAAGGTTGCGTATGCGGTATTCTTCAAAAGTACTAGCTTAGTAAATGCAATTAAGTTAGATAGACAAAAGACAGTTACACTGAAAAATGTCTGCCTGAAATGTTCAGTGAAGTTCCAGACAAGGAAATTATGCTCCACCATGATAATGTATCGTTTTAACTCTTCAGTTTTTGTCTGGAAAAAATAATAAAGAAATAGAACATCCGCCGTACTCACATGATTTAACAATGTGTGACTTTTGGCTATTTTTTTGGCTTAAACGCAATATGCGGAGTAGAAGGTTTTCGTCTGAAGAATAGATTGATACCGCAAGTCACGCTTATTTTGAAGGTATTCCGAAAGAAGATTGGTTGGGAGCTTTTAAACAGTGAAAAGTAAGAATGGTCAAGTGTATCATTGCTGAAGGAAATTACTTTGAGCATATTTAAAATAAAATCCTAGAAAATATTAACCGTGATTTTTATTCTCGATAATTTCAGCTTGTTTCTCGTATAAGACTAAACCGAAAATCATTTACGTACCTTTCAGAACTATTCGCACTCCTGCAATCTACTTTTTCTCCTGTAATCTCGTATGCAGTGCCGTTGAGTTGACATGATACATCGCCATAATGTAAATCCATGGCTATTGCTTTAGATGTTACTCCAATTAGATAGTGACCTAGTTCACCCATAATATATCCTATGCAGATTATGCCTAAAGCGTATGGCTCGTAAAGGAAGTTTAGTTTTTGGAATAAGTGCTTCATTTCTGAAACAAGAAAAGTATAAATTATATTTAACAAAACATATTGCTATGGATTTTTTCGAAAATAATATTAAAAATTATTTTAAATAAATGTACATTATTTTTGGATATATGTGTATATCCGATATGTTTTAAATTTCATGTGCGAATATAAAAACTAGTTTTATTTCGAGGCCGATGTGTTCATGAGGCCGAATATAATTCTGGGAGACGAAGATCTGCTATTAAACGAGACAGTTGTGTTTATTGAAATATATATTATATTTAAATTAGTTCGGGTTGATTTGAATGTGTTAATTAGTTGTTTGTATTTTAATATTTAATTCCCGATATATTTTGAGATTTTTATTCTAGTAATTTGATGATTTTAAAAGATTAAACAACTGTTCTCGTAAGTCTCCAAATTGTAAGTAGAATAATTTTTTTTATGTCGACATAAATTTAAAAATCAGATTATATTAATTGTAGTTCTATCGTTTTGGAACAAGTAGGTAATTGTTTTAATTATTAGAAAGAAATAATAAAGATTATTATTAACATTTCTTTGCAATAATTATAAATTGAAAAGTTTGTTCGACGGGATTCAAGGTTATTTTTTTGTACATGTTATTTGCGCATGTGTAAATTTTGAACGTGTTCCAGATTTTGATTATACAGTGTGGTTCTCTGGGGAGAAATTAAAAATAAACTTTATTATTTTTAGATAAGTTTGATCGGAGTAATTAAGAGGAAGTTTTTTCATTCACTCAGCTGTCAATATTTTAGTGAATATATTTTACCTCATGTATTATTGTAAAATACAATATCTTTATACTTTATAAAGATAGTTTTTTTTTTTTTGATTTTTTGTATTAAAGATTCAGTTTGATTTTATCCTGTGTTTAATTTTTGTGTTCTGGCCATTACTGTTAATGAATTAAATATAAGTAACTTATATAATATAAATATAAAACATATTGCGAACTTTTCACTGGCGCCTAGTATATTTCACAATCACGTCTTTCCTTATTGGAACCCGAGAAGTAAGAAGTCTCAGATTTGGAAATCAACCGGCTGAGTAACCCAGTTGGGTAAACTAGTTGTGGATGGTGGCGCATTAAATCTACAAACCACTATTCATGGCAATATGCTTATATTTTATTGCACAACTTCAGTTAAGTTTCGAAAGCGAAGCGTGCGCCTGATGCTTTTATTTTAGTCTGCGGTCAACCCTGAAACTAAATTGTTTTTTTTTTCATATTTCTTATGCGAAATGGAAAAATTTGTGATAGAACGAAGTAAGCCATCTACATTCAGTGAATCGGTTGGTAAAAAGACACGGTTATACAATGACAGTTATTTAAATAATGGTTTTATCCTCTTTAATATCACCGCGACCCCCTTAGGGGTCCCAAACCCACGTTGAGAAACGATGAAATACGCTCATTTAGTGCGCGTCATCACCGTCATCACTGCAAACAAAAACCTCTTTACATTGGAAATTGGCATAAGAGATTAAAAAATGACAAATTGCAGTTAATATAACAGTAATTAGTACAGCTGAAGTTACGTATAATATAATATAATATTTGTAAAGTTGTCTATTAAAAATATACCACATATTTTCCTGTAAAATCACGTAACCTCAAATTTTGTATCAAGCGCAGCCATTTTTTTTCTACATCATTGAAGTCAATTGATTAGTAAAATTTTATATTATTTCAAAATTGTTCAAGAATCACGAGAAGGAACTTGAACGTGTGAATGTTCATGCATTGTTGAAGGGTGGATGCAAGCATGAAGAAAAAATTCTATAATTTAGAGGTATGAGAAAAGAAAATTATTTTTTGTTAACTTCTCTGATCAAATTCAGATATCTGTTGATTTAGATAAGCAAGAAATTGCTTGGCAACATTTTTTTTGTATGGATACTAAATGAGACTGAAGTCTTTATTATTGAAAGAGATGAAGAATGGGTATGTAACTTTGAGATTTTGAAATAATTTTCCCTATATAAATTTTTGCCAAATGTATTAAATTGTGATTTATGAAAATAAATAGTTTAATAGTAACATTGCTTACTTCACTCAATAGAATACATTTCGAAGGAGTATGTACGCTAGTTTTTACTGCTATTAAATTTATATAAAAGCAAATATATACAATAATATAATTAAAAGAAATATTTTTGACATATTTAAGAAATATTAGGTTTCCTCAAATTTAATAACTTGTTTGACTAATATATAAATACAAAAAATAAAACACTAGATATTGTTTTTTTTTAATTTATACGAGTATTACTATGTTGCTAGATTTTCTTTATTAATGTCTAAGCCTGAGATATTTCCTTAATTAATGAGTACTGAAGATTGGTAAGTGAGAATATTTGTTTTCTTACCATCTCTGAAATGACAACTAGATACCCTAGAACCAGAACCAGGTTGTTCACCTCTCTTATAACATAATTTAGGTTATTAAGTATTAGATCTTTGTTTATAGTCACTTTATATATGTACAGTAAGTTGAGGTATATTTAATATTGAACAAGAATATAATTATATAGGGTATCCTTGAAATAAAAAGACGACGTATGAAAAATTGAAAGATTAAATTATATAGAATATATACCTAAAATATTTTCCCAAAATTACCTCACATAAGCGAGAAAAAATGAGAAAGATATTTCAAAAAATTGTATTACGCTACTGGATATATCATAAATACTATCATACATGAAACTTAAAGGTGATGCACAATAAGAAAATGAATAGTCTTGTTATTACATATCTCGCTTCAAGTTCGTTCTGTTGTCGATTGTTACAATTTTTCGATTAAAGGTAATAGATTGGAACTTAAATGCACGTAAAGCATATATCTTGCATGTTTCTTCAGTATATCAGCTTTAAGAATTTACAAGTATAAATTTATATAAATAAACAGCTGACTCAGGCTATTGAACCCTTGCCATAAGAAAACTTATCGCTTGTGTCTATAAATATTGCCGATTTCGAATACAATGGGGTATTCTGATTCCGACATACATATTTACATTTTTCTACCAAAAAAAAATAGTCTCGTAATACATATGATTTTTAAAATGGGTTTGTAAATAAACCTAACACGCGTCTTAATTTTTAATTACATATTTACTTGCATGTATTAAAAAGTTGATTTTGTACGAGGTTTGACTTTAGTATACAGGATATTATACCTTTTATAACATCGACAGCTGTTAGTATGTAAACTTCATATTTACATTCTGAATATCTTGAATTCGTTGGCAGCATTTATTAAAATTTTCAGGGGGTTTCAAATTTTGGGGTTCGCGTCGTAATTTGGATTTATATTCTATATAAATATATTTTTCCATTTTTCATACGTTGTCTTTTTATTTCAAGGACACCTGTATATCTACCGTAACAAAGTTAGTTATTTTCTATGTAGTTTAGTATTTTTGGGAAATCTAAACAAATTACATTAATAACTAATGTTATTATGACTACAATGAAGTACCCAACAGTAAACTGGCATTTTAAATATTTACCACATGAGTCACACTTAACCTATAAATAGAGCAAATACGTAATTCAGCAAAATGTTCTTTTTTAAACCTTTAATTTTCTTAAATGCTTTTGTATTACAGAACATAGATATTAACGTTTACATACGTTTCATACGCAAGACTTGAACGAAATGTTTGGTATATGCAGATTTAGATGTACAACCGGTTTGTTTGCATCCAGTGGCTGTTTGTGCTAAACTAAATGAGCGTCATATTCGGTTCGACGAAAGCAAATGTGAAACGTGTCACACGAGCAAGTATGAAATGGAGAAACGTGGAAGAAGTTGAAAATCAAACTTGATAAATGCTTTATGCTTTCTGCTCTCCAAATAGAAAGAAAATATGCAGTAATACGAAAATATTAAAAGCGCATATGTGCAAAGGGTATACATACTTATTCTGGTTCTCGTCGGTGTACGAGGAGAAGCACACGTTTTGCGTCACTGCTAATATACACAATATTGCACGACACATGTCACGAGGAAATATCTCACTACATCTGATAGCCAAGAGAGGTACGCCGGCAACTGTTTCCATGAGTAGCTAAGCTAGAAAGAAACTATACGCTTAAATGTATAATCCACTACTCATATCCTAGATGGCTACAACATACAATGCAAAAAATAGCAAATCGATGTTTAGAGAACTAGGATGAATTCGAAACACGCCTCCGTGCGTAGAAGTCACCAATGTGAAATAAGTATGCGTTGTGTGCAAGGTGCTACCCGTAAATTCTCGGAATTTGGTTGTAGCGCGCGAAGAGATGTTAGTACAGCTCTATAGTGCTAGATGGTGCTACGTCTACACAGTCAGTCTGTCAAATGGTACTTTGCTAAGTGGCGATAAACAATTTTTGTGTTTATATTTGTTGAGTTATTTTTGAGACACTCTGCGATACACAATAGCTGATGTAAAAGAGCAAAAAACGTGCCTTAAGTTTTGCTTCAAGTTGGGTAAAACGGCAGCGGAAACTCTGAAAATGCTTAAATAAATGTTTGGTGAGGATGATTTAGGCCAGGCGTAAACTTTAGAGTGGTACAACCATTTTAAAAATGCACGTGTGTCGGTTGATGATGATGATGAGACGGTCGTCTTACGATGATTAACACTCCAAAATGTTGCACAAGTGCATGATGCTATGCTGCAAGACCGAAGGAGAACAATCCATGACAATTGTAACTTGCGGCGTATTGCTGGAAAGTTTGTGCCAAAGTTACTCAGCATTGAACAAAAACGGCATCGTGTTCATGTTTGCACAGAGCTGAAAGAAATTGCCGAAAAGTATGTGAACTTCTGTGCCAGAATCATTACTGGCGACGAATCATGGGTGTCCGGCTATGATCACGAAACAAATCAGCAGTCATCGCAGTGACAGACGCCATTGTTCATTACGACGGAAGAAAGCACAGCAAGTTCGATATTGATTTGCTTCTTTGACACTAATGACATCGTGCGTAAAGAATTTCTCCCATTAGGTGAAACAGTTAATGGATGATTTTGTTGCGATGTTTTTCAGAGTCTAAGAGAAGACATTCGACACAAGCGACCTGTCAAGTAGCGCAACAGTTCGTGGATCGTACATCACAACAATGCACCAACCCACGCGTCACTTGTGCGTCAGTTTTTAGCCTCAACGAAGACGGCAATACTACCCTACCCTCTCTACTTCCCAGATGCCCCTTGTGTTTTTTTCCTGTTTTGGAAGTTGAAACGGAAGTTTAAGGAGCGCCGCTTTGAGACGATTGAGGAGATTCAGATCGATACGCAGGCAGTGTTGAATATATTAGTTAACACGCGAAGACTTCCAGCACTGCTTCATAGAGAACTCGTTGGGATCGGTGTTTCATGCAGATGGAGAGTATTTTGAAGGAGTTGGTGGCGAATAAGCAAGAACAATTAATTGTTTCTTTTTCACATTTCGGAAGTTTCTGGGTAGTACCTCGTATATTCATTTGCACATATACACATATGTTTTTAACATTTTTGTATTACTGTATTGCTCACTTAATGTTAGTTAAAAATCGATACTATCTTTTATAAGAAAATATGCACAATATTGCACTTCGCTGAACATTTATCATAAAAAAATCAAACCCAGTTTCTTACTATGTGCATATTTATTTATAATCTTAAACATAATTAATCGTAATTAGGAATGTATCGGGCTCTTTAATTTGGATAGAAATCTGCTTGCTGGAAGAGCAGACGTAAAAACTATTTTGGACTGATAATTAAGACCCTTTTCCGGAATCATCAGTCCAAAATAGTTTTTACGTCTGCTATTTCATGAAGCAGATTTCTATCCAAATTAGGAAGCCCGATACCTTCTCTTCAACAAAACCATATAGTGTATGCAGCCAAATGTAATGAATGCTCTAAATATTATATAGGTCAGACAGCCCAGAGATGGTGTGAACGCAACTCCAAACATAGCAGTAATTCGAAGGTAAATCCCATGAGCACTTTCAAACATAATGTGAATTTTAACAGTGTAAATTACTTATTCAGTGAAAACAACTGTTACGAAAGAATTACGAAAATTTAGCCATTAAAAAATTACCAATAATCTCACTACCAAAGAACGTACATCCACGTTGCTTACGATCAATGCAACGTAGAGTAGAAACTTACATTGCAGTTGCAGGTGGTCATTTCCAACAATTTTTATAATTTAATTTTGTTGTATTAGACCGTATTATTGTATGAACTTTTATTTACTATTAAACATTCCGTAACTTTAAAACTAAGCCGTTTAGGACACACATTCATATGAACTTTTATGATTATAATAACCCTATCAATCAGTCCATAAAATTTGCCGCATATATATTTAGAATCATCCTGTATATATATATATATATATATATATATATATATATATAGTCAGTTTATTATATCCTGTCATTCATATTTTGTATTCTCTTGAAAAAGGCGTATACAGCCGAAACATGTAGAGTTTTTTAAATACATATATTTTGAAGTAATATACAGACCTTTAATCGCCTAGTGATTAGGTTTACCATATCATACCAAGGTCACGAAGTTATTATATATATATATATATATATATATATATATATATATATATAAGTGTTTAGATAATTTCTTAGCCGTTTATTAAATATAACAATTGATAAATTATTGGAGTTTTCGGCTTTTATATGAAATATTTACAAATATCAAATTAGAATGTATGTAATTGCAGAGTAAGTGGGGATGTAAACATTGCTGTCTACAAATTACAAAGCAAATCATACGAAATTTTTTTATTTGAAAAATGTGGTCTACGTTGGGACTCGAACCCAAGTCTACAGCTTGCCGGGCTGTCGCTTTTACCACTAAGCCACAATAGACCCAGGTTCAAGCTACTTAGAAATGCATTATAAAGTAACAGTGTTAATGAATCAGATGTGAGTTATTGAATGTAGATGTCAAGTTGAAAGCAGAAGTCAGTTTTGAAAGCTCATATCAGTTTTGATAGCAGATGTCAGTTAGTGAAAGCAAATGTCAGTTAATGAAAGCAGATGTCTGATTTGAAAGCAGGTGTCAGTTATGAAAGCAAACGTCAGATTAGAAAGCAGATTTTTTAATTATAAAGCTGATGAATTGATTACATTTTTTGTTTAGTCCATTTAGTTATTTAACATAACTTATAAACAATGTAACCCGCTATTTTAATAATGTTCCTGTCACTTGGCTTTTGACACATTGTTGATATTACTTCAAAAACGTCACCTTTCAAATATCTCAGTGTTATTTAAATTCTTTTAATAAAATTTGTATCGTATATGTTCTCTTTTCTTCGATCCTACCTTGAATAAATACAATAGTGAGTGTATTCTCTTAAATATTTAATCTTCCTTTCTTGTGATCCTTAATTTTTTGATTTTATATCACTTTATGTTTAACTTCTTTCTATAACAGCTTCTCTGTGCCTGTTTCCTATTACTTTTCATTCTCATTGAACTTGTTATTAAATTCCTTCTGCCAATACTATTCTTATTCCAGTTATAATTTTTCGATTGTCATTTTATTACAAACAAAATGAATATGGCCATCGCTATACTACTAGATTATATTATAACATTATTTTCTTTAGATTGACATTTTTAAATTCGTTATATCTTTTGAATGGAATGTCCGATTTTAATAATTTAAAAAGTATTTTACTGGTATTGAAATGGTCTTTAATAAAATATCATTTAATAGGATAAGGAATAATACAGAGGTATGGATAATATGGTTTGATTATTGTCGGCACTTTTATTAATTTTTAAAATGTAAAAAAGTAGTTATAGTAGCATAACTACAGTAGTTGGACATATGGTTTCGCGGACTTTTTTGTAGATATTAATACGTTCTATAATACTGTAGAACATTTTTTTGTTCTATCAACAATAGTTTCCGCAGCGTACGCGATGACAGATTTTTTGTGACTAATTTTTTCACACCTTGGGTTACATTAATGCTTTTTTATTGGGATACCTTTTTTTTTGAAAATGTAATAAAGCCTATGTCACCCAGTGAAAATGCAGCTTTCTAATGGTGAAAGAATTTTTGAAATCGGTCCAGTAGTTTTTGTGTGAAAACATTACAAACATACATACAAAAACACAAATGTTTCCTCTTTATAATATTAGTTTAGATATATATATATATATATATATATATATATATATATATATATATATATATATATATATATAATATCTTCTTTTATATTTTGTATTCTCTTGACGAGTTATTTTAAATATATATACTGAACATGAAGTAATGAACCAGACCTATAATCGCCGACTTATTAAGTTTACTTTATATATATATATATATATATATATAATAACTTCGTGACCTTGGTATGATATGGTAAACCTAATCAGTAGGCGATTAAAGGTCTGTATATTACTTCAAAATATATGTATTTAAAAAACTCTACATGTTTCGGCTGTGTACGCCTTTATCAAGAGAATACAAAATATGAATCATATTTAATACATAAGAGAATACAAAATATGAATCATATTTTGTATTCTCTTGATAAAGGCGTACACAGCCGAAACATGTAGAGTTTTTTAAATACATATATTTTGAAGTAATATACAGACCTTTAATCGCCTACTGATTAGGTTTACCATATATATATATATATATATATATATATATATATATATATATATATATATATATATATATTATATAATTAATTCAACTTCACCAGCCTTACTTACACTTAAGAGTAGAAAGGCCTTATGATTAAGAAAAAGAAGTATGTATGTTACACCGGAAAGTATATTTTGTATATTATGAATATTGTGTTTGTTAATAATAATAGTGACTAATAAAACAATTATTATTTATAATTAATTTTAAAATTCTTAGTTTGGGCCTATCAGCGTATTAATAATTGTGTAAAATTTGTCAGAAGTGTTCCGGTTGCGTAACCGCAAATTCTACTTTTTTTTTAAATAACTTGAATTATATTCTCCAAACATACTTTAATTTCGAGGCAATTACCTAAATCGTACACATTGCGAAATGACGAAATTCCAGTTAGTACATTTTGACTTTATTTTTTTTTAACATCTATCAGCTTAATAATTATGTCTAACCTCAAATGTCTTTTCGCATATCTATTTATATTAATTATGTTTTAAATTAATAGCCATATTTTTTTTTTGTTTTCTAATTATAAAAGTTAAAGTTCTTTCGTCTATGAATGATGAAATATTAAGCATTTTCGAAGTCGATGTAATTAAGTGTGAGACAGTAGTTACAAGTTAAGTATTTAATCTTATCAGAAAAAACAGGACATCATTTCTCAGTAGTCTGGAACAAACCAGTGTTGTTCCGTGACCTGTTGAGATAATCGGTAGAATGGTTCGTGAAAATGCTGTCTAAAGTCTAAAATACATATAATAATAGTTATTAGTAGTATCATAAACTAGTAAATATAATAAAAATGTAAATATATATGAAGCACACTAACAATAACTTATATTATTATATACATGATGTTTTATAAAACTAATGACGTTAATAATAATAATAGTTAATAAACTCTACTCGTCATCAGGTATATTTTTTAATGTTTCTTCATTTATTTTCAATATCAATTTTTTGTCTATTTTAAAATCGAAACAGCTATTTTTATTTATATATGTCTTACTATGAAGAAGTCTTGTGACTGTTTCCGTGCTTAATTTAGTACGTTGTTTAGTTTTCATTAAATTGATGGAGGAAAAAATTCGTTCCACTTTTGCGGAAGAATGTGGTAAACACAACAAATTTTGAATAAAATTACATAATAATGGAAAGACATTCGCTTCATCACCACGTTTTATTGCCCTGACACTAGCCCAGAATTCCAACATATCTGTGCCGAAATTTTGGCGTTCTGTGTAATTTCGTAATTACCTCCATTCGCTATCTAAATTTTCAAGTTCGTTTTGTGGTATTAAATTCGGCAAAAGTAAAGCTATATTTGCTATTGAACTTATAGTTCCGCTTTTTACTATCTCGGGGTCAATGAAATTCAATTTTTTAAGTGGGTTGTTTTTTAGTGGAAATCTAGTCGTGATTTGTGAACAACTTTCAATACAAAATAATACAAATCTGTATAAAAACAAATTTGTATCTGTATATGTATGGACACACAGTACGTATTTACCAGCTTTTGCTTCAACTACCAGACGCATGCGTTTCTGTGTAACCACTTTGTCAATGATAGATTTACGAAGCAAAAGACTGTAGTACACTTGCGGTCAAGTAGTAAGTTTTGTCCTATCCGAAGACAACAGATAACCTCTTGCCATCTGACGGACAAAACCGACCACGCCGGTGCAAAGTGTTCTTCTCGAATAGCGAAGCTATTACTGATAAAGAAGAAAAATACGCATATTACTGTGAGTCCATTAACTCGTCGCCAGGTGGCGTAGTATAGCAAAAAATAGATTGCATGTCGATGCGAAAATTCACATCAAGCTTTGATACAAAATAATACAAATCTGTATAAAAACAAATTTGTATCTGTATATGCATGGACACACAGTACGTATTTACCAGCTTTTGCTTCAACTACCAGACGCATGCGTTTCTGTGTAACCACTTTGTCAATGATAGATTTACGAAGCAAAAGACTGTAGTACACTTGCGGTCAAGTAGTAAGTTTTGTCCTATCCGAAGACAACAGATAACCTCTTGCCATCTGACGGACAAAACCGACCACGCCGGTGCAAAGTGTTCTTCTCGAATAGCGAAGCTATTACTGTTAAAGAAGAAAAATACGCATATTACTGTGAGTCCATTAACTCATCGCCAGGTGGCGTAGTATAGCAAAAAATAGATTGCATGTCGATGCGAAAATTCACATCAAGCTTTGATACAAAATAATACAAATCTGTATAAAAACAAATTTGTATCTGTATATGCATGGACACACAGTACGTATTTAACAGCTTTTACTTCAACTACCAGACGCATGCGTTTCTGTGTAACCACTTTGTCAATGATAGATTTGCGAAGCAAAAGACTGTAGTACACTTGCGGTCAAGTAGTAAGTTTTGTCCTATCCGAAGACAACAGATAACCTCTTGCCATCTAACGGACAAAACCGACCACGCCGGTGCAAAGTGTTCTTCTCGAATAGCGAAGCTATTACTGATAAAGAAGAAAAATAAGCATATTACTGTGAGTCCATTAACTCGTCGCCAGGTGGCGTAGTATAGCAAAAAATAGATTGCATGTCGATGCGAAAATTCACGTCAAGCTTTGATACAAAATAATACAAATCTGTATAAAAACAAATTTGTATCTGTATATGCATGGACACACAGTACGTATTTACCAGCTTTTGCTTCAACTACCAGACGCATGCGTTTCTGTGTAACCACTTTGTCAATGATAGATTTACGAAGCAAAAGACTGTAGTACACTTGCGGTCAAGTAGTAAGTTTTGTCCTATCCGAAGACAACAGATAACCTCTTGCCATCTTTATTTTGTATCAAAGCTTGATGTGAATTTTCGCATCGACATGCAATCTGTTTTTTGCTATACTACGCCACCTGGCGACGAGTTAATGGACTCACAGTAATATGCGTATTTTTCTTCTTTATCAGTAATAGCTTCGCTATTCGAGAAGAACACTTTGCACCGGCGTGGTCGGTTTTGTCCGTCAGATGGCAAGAGGTTATCTGTTGTCTTCGGATAGGACAAAACTTACTACTTGACCGCAAGTGTACTACAGTCTTTTGCTTCGTAAATCTATCATTGACAAAGTGGTTACACAGAAACGCATGCGTCTGGTAGTTGAAGCAAAAGCTGGTAAATACGTACTGTGTGTCCATGCATATACAGATACAAATTTGTTTTATACAGATTTGTATTATTTTGTATCAAAGCTTGATGTGAATTTTCGCATCGACATGCAATCTATTTTTTGCTATACTACGCCACCTGGCGACGAGTTAATGGACTCACAGTAATATGCGTATTTTTCTTCTTTATCAGTAATAGCTTCGCTATTCGAGAAGAACACTTTGCACCGGCGTGGTCGGTTTTGTCCGTCAGATGGCAAGAGGTTATCTGTTGTCTTCGGATAGGACAAAACTTACTACTTGACCGCAAGTGTACTACAGTCTTTTGCTTCGTAAATCTATCATTGACAAAGTGGTTACACAGAAACGCATGCGTCTGGTAGTTGAAGCAAAAGCTGGTAAAAACGTACTGTGTGTCCATGCATATACAGATACAAATTTGTTTTTATACAGATTTGTATTATTTTGTATCAAAGCTTGATGTGAATTTTCGCATCGACATGCAATCTATTTTTTGCAACAACTTTCAACGTAAAAATCCAAACAACGTAGTCGCAAATATTTTACTTGTTCTGAACTCAATTTACCTTCTTCTGGATAAATTCTAACATTTGCTCCTAAATTCAGATCTTCTAATGCTTGATAATTATTTGGATTTTTAAATTCAATGTTTTCTAATGCTGTAGATAATAAATAGTTACGTTTTAGGAAACAGTCACAAATTGTTCGAAAAATATTGGATACACTATTATATAAAGTGTAAAGTTTTGGCGGTTCTGATTGCATTTCACGATTTAGACTATTAAAGAGTGGCAAAACATAATCTAGAAATAATAGAAAGACTTTGGTTAGCGGATTATTTAAATGATCGAGAATTTTTTCAGCTGTTGAGACATCGCCATCTGCAACAGCAGTTGTAAAATATAATCTGAGCGGATTGCATTGTTCTAGAATTCGTTTAATAGCTGAATCAACCGATAACCATCTGGTTTTCAAGGAAATTTGGCAATTTTTCGCATGGGTATGAAGCAACTAAGTGAAATGAGTGGCAGATGCACTTCATGACAAATAAATTCGGTATATCTTTTTTTAGTAATGTTGTAACGGAATGATGTCTGCCCATCATTACATTTGTTCCATCAGAAACAAAGCCAATCATATTATCTTTATAAGGAACATAATTTGGGACAAATGTATTTTTAACATGATTATATAAAGTTTCCGCATTCGTACTATCTAATTTCACAAGAGCAAAAAAACAGTCTCTGATTAAATTGTCTTTTGCATACCTGACGACGAGACAAAGATGCTTTATCGTTGAGAGATCTGTAGACTCGTCTATAATAAGGGAAAATTTATTATATTATATCCTCACATATATTTTCGAAACATTCAGCACCTATGACATTTCGAACAATAGCTGTGGTTTTCTTTCTGGCGATATGCCTTGAGCAATCTTTGAATCGGGACAAATGTTAGCTATTAATTTTGGCAAATGATCCATTACCAAAAATGGCAAATTATGTTCTGCAATAAATGCAGACAAGCGGATCTCGGCTAAAACCAAGATAATCAAAATGATTGTAAACATGAAATAATAAATAATCATACCTTCGGCAATATTATTCTTTATTTGCGCCGATTCTGCCATACCTGCTGAAAATTCGGTTAAACGCGGCTGTTTGCGTATCATCCTTGCTGTATGTTTATGAATTATCGAAAGACTGTGTTTCATTAGAGAATCTTTTCCGCTAGAAATATTAATGTCTTTACTGCAGATCTTAGATCTTGCAAAATTTTTTCCCTTTTTACTTCTAGAATGCCATCTCTCAAAGTCTTCCAGCTTTTCCCAATCTTCCTTATAATTTTGGGAATATTTTATTTTTTTTTGCTATATTACTTGGGCCAGCTTGTTCACAGTCACTGTCACTACCCATATTTTAACATTAGGTATATTAATTTAAAAAAAAATCAAGTGACACCTATGTATGTGTTCTTCTAGAACCGATATAGGATACTGATTTCAAATTTTAAATTCAAAAACAGAAACAAACCCTGCACTCAAGATGCCCCACTGTTTTAAACTCATAGAAATAAGCAAATAACCAAATAGATATCGCTTTGATTCATTATTGAATGATATGTTGTATTTATTTCATTCATTCATTTGTTCGAATGAAAAGGGATTATTTCATTGTTGTAGTATTTTGAAATAATTATTTTCGGGTGAATAAGTATTTTTATTTGAAAAATAATGTTTCTCTAAGATAATTTTTAACCAGAATAGTCCCTTTATTTAGAATAAAGAGCGCTTGAGAAGCGTGCAAATAAATACCTACCGACTAGACAACGGATGCAATTTCCATATCGCAATCGGCAACTGGAATTGTGTATAACGTCGCTCAGTACATCCCGGCGTAATTCAATGAAGTATTTGTTTGACTTACTCGGCCACCTGGTCTCAAGCGATAACAATGGACAACCCAGCTATTCTATTCGGAGAATATAGTGTTCAGAATATAGTTTTCAGTGGTGTCGTGTACGTAGATAAAATAAATAAGTTTATCGTATTTCGTAAGAGAAATAGTTATTGAAAAATTGCAATAAATCAGCCGTAAAACGTCACGTAGGATCGTTAAAGCACGAAAAAAATGGAACCCGTTGGAATCTGACAATTTTAACGAAGAATTCTGTGAAACTTTTGTGGCAGCTAATATTCCATTATTTAAATTGAACAATCCAATTTTGAAGACATTTCTGAAAAAATATTCTGGTCGAAATGTTCCTGATGAATCAACTTTACGCAAATATTATGTTTCTAGGTGCAATACGAGAACAGTAGAACGCATTAGAAGCCATCTTTTAAATCAATACATATGGATAAGCGCCGACGAAACGGTGGATATGTTAGGACGCGGTGTGGTAAATGTTGTAGCTGGTGTACTATATCCAACTATTCCCTATAACTCATATGTAATAGCAACAAGTGTTATAAATAGAGTTGATGCGGAAACAGTTGCTGAACCCATTAAGGAGAATATGCAAAAAATGCTTCATTCGGACGCCACGTACAAAGAAAAAATACTTTTATTTGTCAGTGATAGTGCTGCGTTTATGTTAAAAACAGGCAGACTATTGAAGAAAACATATCCTAATATGCTGCATATTACTTGTGTAGCACATGCTCTCCACAGAATCTGTGAATATATCAGAGACACTTTTCCGGAAGTTGATAGACTTGTATCAGCTTTTAAAAAAGTTTTCAGAAAAGCACCATTGAGAGTAGCTCTTTTCAGGGAAAAATTTCCATCTCTGTCACTGCCTCCCACTCCAGTAATAACTAGATGGGGAACATGGCTGGAAGCTACTAGTTATTATGCTGAGAATTTCGATAGTCTAAAACATTTCGTAACACTGCTAAAGGAGGATGCTAGAAGTATTGGTGAGTGCAAGGAGCTCACACAAATCCCAAATTTAAAAAATCAGTTGTACTTTCTTCACGAACACTTTGGAAAATTGCCAAAACTAATAACTTATTTTGAAAATCGAAATCTCAAATTAAATGACGGATTAACCACATTAGATGTGGCTGTTAATAATTTGAAAAGTATTCCAAGTGACTTCGGATGTGGCCTTCGGCAAAAGTTTGAAGCAATTCTTAATAGAAATCCAAATTTAATTACATTACAGCAATTATGTATGGAGACAATTCCACAAAATCTAACGGCTAAATATGAAGAAATAAAAGAATATTTCCAGTATGCACCTATAACCAGTTGCGATGTAGAAAGGACGTTTTCTATTTATAAGGATGTACTTAATTCAAAGAGAACAAAATTGACAGAACAAAACCTTGAGAAACTATTGCTAGTCAATATTAATACTCCTTTACTCAACTTGAACGACAAAATGAACAAATAAAAATGTTCCCATTATAGAAATAAAATTAAAAACTTTAAAAATACAACTTTTCAACAAATGCATATTGCAATGGATTTTTCCTTGGACAAGAAAGGAAAATGATTGAACGATATTGAACTTTTTTGTGTAGTACATTTATTAAAATTATCTATTTCATTTTTGATGTGTATTTTATTTCAGACGGGGATCGTTATAAATATATTTAATTATGTGTGATGAATTTTATTATGTTTGAAATTTTGATCCATCCTCGTATATTTAGGTTGGTCAGATGATTAAAGTTGCCGCTACCCCGGATATCGTATTATTATAAAATGTGTATTTTCTGTATATTTTTGATTTTATAGTTGGTGGGGATGTCCAAGCGGATATTGGAATTTTCATTTTTGGTTAGAGATATCTAGACTTCGACAGTGACCGGGTTGTTAAAGAATAAGATATTCAATTTTATTCTCTGTTTTAATAAAATCGGGTTGTATTTTGTGTATGCATTTTTTTGAGGTGCATGTAAATGTTAATTCGATTTTTGCGAGAGTTTTGTGTTTATAATATGATCTTATAAGTAAGATATCTCTCACGTAGTTTTTGTATTATCAGTGCATAGATCTATGTAAGTTTGATAAAAATATTTAATTTATATAATTGATACTACGTTTATTTCTATTATTATATTTCATGTATTTCTTGTAATAATTTAGATATTTGAAGTTAGTATATGGGTATTAGAGAAAATTGTCATGTTTTCTGTTAGTGGAGTTTTTCTTCAAAGATAATATTCTAGAACGTTTTAAATTCAAGGTTGGATTTTTTTTTATTGTGGGTTGACCTTGTCGTGTTATTTTGCGCACGACTAAAATTCAATTTTCGCGGGTTTTGAAAACTTTGTTGTTTTTGACATTTGATTGTAGGGGTTAAAGTAGAGGTCAAACTTGACAAATTTCACTAGTATTTATTAGTTTTATTTTTGTTCGAGGGTCACAGGGGGTTTTTCTCTGTGTGCGAGTCATTATTCACAAAGAGTGTTTCCTCCCATTGCTACTGTTAATGTTGCTTTAGCACCCTATACATTCGGTAAAGGGATTTTTTTCTTTTTTTTCTTTGATTAAAAATTATAAATTATTTAAGTGTGACTTTTTATTGACATTTATTGTTTTACTTCCAATATAACCTGGACCAATTCTAAAAAGAACGATCCGTGAGATGGGAGTTCGTGGATTCTACTAGACTGAACAGCCGGCAACATAAGTTGTAGTGTGAATAAAAATTAATAAGCAATTTAAAAGCAAATTCCACTGCAATATGTATTTCGTAATTTTATAGATCACCACCAGTTTGTTTTCCAATTATATAAATAAATTTAAAAACTTTATAAATACAACTTTTCAACTAATAAATATGTATTTCGTAATTTTATAGATCACCACCCGTTCGGTTTCCAATTATATAAATAAAATTAAATATTTTAGAAATACAGCCTTTCGCCAGTACTGCACTGGGTGGTAAGCGTGTCCGTTCTCTACCGGATAAGACATAATAAGCATGCAGATGTTCATTTCATTACTCTATTTTTGTCGAATAGCAACAGTAAACACCTTTTATTAAATGCCGACGATTTCGTGCGTCTTTGTTTTATGTGACTAAGCATTTTATTTCTTGTTTAATTGAAATCTTTCGTGTAACGAAAGATATTCTTTAAATGTCTTTTATCGTACTTTTCAGTAACGGATCGTAATTGTAATTAGTGTTCCAAGAAATTTCTTGATTAATTTATTTTCTTTTATTGTTTTTTTTCTTTTTGTAACATTTACCAAGCAAAAGATTAATGTACCTAAATTAATAATGCGAGCATTGCAAACACTTTTATTAATATAATAGATGTTTATTTATATTTTCAATGCGAAAAAACTGACTACGATGTTAATGTTCTCTGACAAGGTTAACTAGGCGATGAAAGTTTGTTCTTTAATTAACATTAAACGTTCATCTTTAGATAAGTGGAATTTAAACAAATATTTTAAATTTTATGTATTAATAAAATTAAAACTGTAAAAGAATTATACTCTATATCACAAAAATTTATTTAACAACAACCGTCTTCTTTTATTATAAAAGGCTTATAATGATGTGTCTAAATGTCAATGTACTTTGTATATTTCCGTTATATTTAATAGTCCAGTAAAGTTAGACTTGCTCTGCGAATTTTGGCCCGGCAGGTTGGAAATTTGTATACACCTTCCTTTTGACGTTTCAAATCTTGTATCAAAAATCAAGAACTCAGATGTTCCGGCTAGCAAAGTTATTCGAGGTAAAATGACACAAAATTCGGTTTATCGCGAATAACTCGTTTTCTATGCTCTTGATCACTTCGATATCTATTACTAAAATTAAAGATCATAAAATTCTCTAAAATTTTTTTCTACGAGCAACCGTTTTTGAGTTACAGAATTTACAATTTCACCTCAAATTTTCGATTTTTCGCTATTTTTCGATAAAATTCGGTTCTTCGAGATTAACTTTGGTTCTATGCTATTTACGACATTTAGACCTATTAGACAAATTGTGAGCGCAAAATTCTCTATAAAAATAGTATTCGGTGATATTTTCACGTATAGCCATCCTTGAAATACAGCGCGCTGAAAAATACTCTAAAATGGACAATTTTCGACAATTTTCGGAAAAGTTGATTTTTCGTTATTATCTCGTTTCCTACACTTTACTTGGCTATATAGTGAAGGAGAGAAGTTGTACTATTAAAAAAAATGCAAGAATGCAATTTTTATAGAGAATTTTGCGCTCTACAATTTTTCTAATAGGTCTCAAAGTAGTAAATAGAATAGAACCAAAGTTAATCTCGAAGAACCGAATTTTATCGAAAAACAGCGAAAAATCGAAAATTTGAGGTGAAATTGTAAATTCTGTAACTCAAAAACGGTTCCTTGTAGAAAAAATTTTCTACAGTAAACTTGTAGAGAATTTTATGATCTTTAATATCAGTAATAGGTATCGAAGTGATCAAGAGCATAGAAAACGGGTTATTCGCGAAAAACCGAATTTTGCGTCATTTTACCTTGAATAACTTTGCTAGCCGGAACATTTGAGCTCTTGACTTTTGACACAAGATTTGAAACGTCAAAACGAAGGTATATACAAGTTTCCAGCCTGCCGGGCCAAAATTCGCAGATGAGGTCGAATTTGGTCTAATTTGACTGGACTATAATGCTTAAAAGCAAACGTAAAACAGTGTGTCCTGCGGCCATGGCCATACTATCTACAACGTATGCCTTTTCGAAAGTCTTCGTTTTGAAGACTTCTACTAATTAACTTTTTGTAGGTGTCTGTTATCTTCGTAATAAATATCATTTTTTTGTAAAAACTCCGAGATTTCAGCCTTCGTTCTATTAGAATTTTCTAGCTTCCTTACCTATCATGAAGGGTATGCAGCATTTTCAATGACAATGACACTTCTTTCAGGTAATACTGATAAAAGATTTTTCTGAAACCACTCTTCAAATAATGGTGCTGTCGTATCTTTGTGATAGTCAAGATTGCAATGTTTTATGCTTTTTGTCGCAAATCGCATCACAGAACAAGCGTGTAAAATAATAATTTTTTTTGGAAGGGGATACATCTAATAAACATGCCTGTGAATAATCAATCCAAGCTTTTTATGGTATTATGTCATACTAAGTTTCGTCTATGTAAAAAATAAATCGCCTTTCATCTTAGAATTTTTTCATGTCGATTAAATATTCTTGACGTTATTTTTGTAACTTTGGTGACCCCATTATAACACGTCATTTGTCTATTGTCCCAAATCGGAAACCACTTTGCTTTAATATTCGCCATATTGTTGTTCTAGAAGGTTCTATTTCGGTATTTTCTTTATTTTTTTGTAAGCTATTTAATGTGTCAACTTCATCCTGCTTGTACATGTTATATACTGCTTGTGGAATGATATCAGCATCCCAACTTGGTACTTTCCTTATAGATCCTTTATCAATTCTAACTCTTCTTTCCGTAATACCATGCTTCACTATATTTTAAACTGTGCTGTAGCAGACACCAGTTAACTTCGACGTTCTTTCTATAATTGACTTTTCTGTAACTTCTGCATTTACTTGTAAATTATTATACACATTTAACAAGATTTACTTAGGTCGAACAACCAGATGAATCTTTTTAGCGCCACTATTTATATTGTCTGTCACTGAGTCACTGTCACTGAGTTTAATTTGACTGAATAGAAGGTAAGTACTTTTATAGCACCCCTAAGATGTGAGATGTTCCTTTCTTTAATAGCCAGAGTGGTGCTACAATATTATCGCGTTTTGTTGGCCGGTCCCTGTATGTTCCTGCTGTAATATAACTTATAGCTATGTCGTGGCTTTGGGAAAATAACTTTTAGAGAAGGAGATGCGCGTGGGAGACTACGGGCACTCCCGTTCTAAATCTCGGTGAGTTCGGATGTGTTTTTGACTGTTGCCGTTATCTGATTTTGTATCGAGAAAATTTACACTGAACTAGGTGGCTTATATGGCAGCAGATAAAGTTTAAGATACCGCAATTTTATCTTTGGTAGAAGTTATTGAGTAGGCCGAAGATTAATTAACCGCCTCGAACAGCTGTGGGGTTTTTGTTCCTAATATTTTTAACTAATTGGTTGCTGAAATTTACGGAAGTGGAGAATCTTTTGGAGAAAAGTATTGGACCACGTGTTCCGGAAATCGCTTCGAGGACCACTTGTGAAACGGGAACGACTCCATTGCAGCTGGTTTTCCTCGAACAATTTCAGCAAGCTGTAAGGTAGATCTGCCACTAATTACTCCGTTCCGTACGATTATATATATATATATATATTACTCAAAAACTGCTTTTTTATAATATAGATTAGCGTTTTTATCGTCACATACCAAAGAATTAACGAAACATTAATTTTGTTGTCTTGAACGTCAAATAATTTCTTTGTTGTAAATATATTAGTATCGTTTACAGTAATTTTCATTCTTTTTATTTGTCTTGATTCGTTAATTAAATTATTGGATCATTTAAAAGTTAGCATTGTTTATATTTGGTGATTCATTTAGTGTATTTAATTTTTGCGTTGATTCAATTAGATTAAGTATAATTGTTTTGATTCAATTTAATTAAGGATTACTTGCATGAGAATGCAATTCATTTGTTTTTTTTTAAATTTTATATAAATAGCGTCATAGAATATGTAGCCCTAAGTTTACGTATATAAGGTTTAATTCCGTTTGTGAACGAGTACTCGAGGACATTGGTATACGTATGTAATTTGCTTCTATTCTTTTCTTACTTTTTGTTTTGGTACTCAAAACTATACAGTCTGACAAACAATAAAGAAAATAGCGAAATAGAACCTTCTAGAACAACAATATGCGAATATTAAAGCAAAATGGTTTCCGATTTGGGACAATAGACAAACGACTTGTTATAATGGGGTCAATCGACATGAAAAAATTCGACGAAGAAAGGCGATTTATTTGTTACATAGAAGAAACTTGATACCATAAAATAAGCTTGGATTGATTCGCAGGTATGTTTGTTAGATGTATTCCCTTCAAAAAAAGAATTATTTTTTTACACCTGAATTGGATCGGCGAAGTGTTACTTTCGGCAAAAAGCATAAAACATTCCAATCTTGACTATCACAAAGATTTGACAGCACCATTATTTGAAGACTGGTTTCAGAAAAATCTTTTATCAGTATTATCCGAAAGAAGTGTGATCGTCATGGGCAATGCTTCATACCATTCATGATAGGTGAAGAAGCTAGCAAATTCGAACAGTACGAAGTCTGAAATATGGGAGTTTTTACAGAAAAATTATATTTATTATGAAGTTAATAGCTACATAAAAAGTTAATTAGTAGACGTCTAAACAAAGGCTTTCGAAAAGGCATACGTTCTAGATAGTATTGCCACGGCCTCTGGACACTGTTTTACGTTTGTACACACTGTATATTTGTCCAGTATTTAAGTCGAATGACTCAGCTAGTGTCCAACTACGACCCATAACTGTTATTTTTAAGTTTTCTAAAGTACTCGAATCCGTTTTATAAAATTGTCTTAGTGCTCATGTTATCAGAAGTCAGCGGCTCGTGAAGACGTAAAACGTGGACACCTGCACGGATGAGACTGCCTCGAATAAATTCGAACAATTTCGGTTGCACCTACTCGCTTCTCTGTATATATGAAAGCTTAAACGAAGCAGTCTCAACGGTGCAGGTGCTCACGTTTTTCGTCATCACGAGCTGCGTCTGTTAGAAGTATTTCCGATTTTTCAACATGCGTTTACACCGAAACGGTTGGAAGGCAATTAGTCGATCCCTAACTTGTAAGCTTCTCTAGAAAACGCTCTCTTACGTTCCAACTTTCGTAGAGATCACAACTGTGATCCCTACAACCCGTCGACTCTATGTAGTAAACTATCGTGCGTTCAAAAAGTAACTGCCTCTAGTGAGCCATGATTTCTAACTAACATCAAAAAGCATGTCGTAACTTTACCAACATGAATTTCTTAAGTGACAGTTACATCTAAACAGACAGACGGCTTTAGAAAATTGAAAGGTTAGAAAATTGCAAGGTTAATTGTTAGGTTATAATCAATAATAAATCAAATTCCGTGTTATATTTTTTATTAGACGACACTAATGTAATGACATTTAACGTTTGACAATTCTGAAGGGTGGGTTAAGTTACGACATCCCTAAAACGCACGATATGCTGTCCGGGCATTGTTTTTTCCACGTCTTGTTCGCGATAACTAGCTTCGTTCAATTACACACGCAAGTATCTTCACATCGATCGATGCCTGTATTAATAAGTTTCCTTCAGCGTACTACATGTCCTCGACCCTTGATGCTCATCATACATTTAATTAACCGTTTCTTTTGATTGTTAGGACGCCCGATCAAACAGCGTCTATGTAGCAGTTCCTGTGCAAGGATGATACGCAAAATCTTAAAACGTTTCACATTTCTGAAGTACTACGTATAATGAAGTTGTGATTATGTCAAAATCTGCTAGTGTTTTAAATCTATACAAGCCTAAAAAGCAATCTCTACACGAAAGCTCAATGATTTTAATGAAATTAATGGCTTAAATGAACTGGCCAGAAGATCACTAACATAATAACCAAGGAACCTGCATAAATAGCCAAAGTTATAAATCTGTTCGTATAAGTGACGAGCTAACAAGCATGATTAAAGAACTAATATTGGAGAATGACTGGGATAAGTATTGGAAGGAAATATACCTTTTAAAAATGACTCAATACCCAACGCCTAGTACTATATCATATTCACAAAATATAGTTTGTCACAAAAATATCGAACTACAAAGGCCAGATTGAAGTTTAGACGATTTATAATAACTAGTAAAAAATTTTATTCCTCTACAGATAAGCGTTATGTCGTTTTTATGTTTTGATGTATAAATAATTGCATGTAAATGTGTGTGTGCGTATCATCAGCAACATGTGACATAATTATTCCCTAATAATTGTACTTTCTAGTTTTCTGCTTTCACTGCTTCACTAAATTTTCCAATTTCGCTGTTTTTTTATTTAACTTGAACGGCAAATCTCATCAGCCAATTAGTTATAAACCCATTGACAACCCCACAGATGTTCGAGAGGGGGCAATAAATCTTGGGCCTGGTAGATAACGTCCACCCAAACATAAAATTGTGATACAAGAAACTCTGTCTGCCGCCATATAAGCCACCTATTTCAGTGTAAATGTTCTAGATACAAAATTACACAGCGGCAATAGTCGATAATATATCAAGACTCGCCGAGATTTATAACGGAAGTGCCCACTCTATGCAGATGAATATCGTAACAACTTAAAAGTTTCTTTAAAATCCCGTTCAGATCTAGTTACTATTGCTACATCGTCCGCCTGCGCCGATATTATCTATTCTTTTGTTTTTAAATTACAAGATCGGCGTAAAGAAACTCGAAGGAAGAAAATATAAATTATGAAGAAGAGGATGTTAAAGAGCGAGAGAAAGCAAGATTAGATAGAACAAGAAATACTACGAGGGCGGATTTATATATAAGGTCTCCAACTCTATAAAATAAGAATAATAAGAGACAAAATAATAAAACCAGTCTCAAAATACAGTGAATTTGTTGTACTATCAATCTACAAAATAGTTTTTCCAGATAATTACTATTTAGTGCAACACATTTCCATGAGAAAACATTCCCTTCGCGTCAATACAGGTTAAGAAGTTTTTTATATATGTTTTTTCTTTATTCTTTCACAACTTTCATTAATCATCGTGGGACTCATCTGGCGTAATTTTTTCTATAATTCCACGTCTGAACAATGTGCTAGACTCTTTATTGGCTAATGCCTAATTACCGAGCAATTTGTTTTTGCGTAAATCGGCGACTTCAATTGAATCAGCGCATTTACTTGTCTTTGATTCTTCTGATACTGTTCGATTTGATTGCTTTTCGTCAGACATCTTTGTGTCGCCTCTATGACAGAGTTTTGCAGGTTGAACTCACTGGTCTCCACATCCATACAATCGTTGTCATAAACAGCTTTTAAACACCTGTAAATTTTGATGGACGCGCAACCTTCCAGTGTTAAAAATTCTATCACGTTGCTTGGTACGCATCTTAGAACTCTTACTCAACGACGATACACAAATATAACTTTGCATGCTAAGGCGAAATACTTGAAATTACCAATTATCAATCCATCCTCGTACATACAAAGAAAACTTAAAAACGAAACCAACACATATAACAATGGGGGAATGAGAGTAGGAAAGATAAAACACCAAGAAGAGTTATTTGAAACACGAATAGATAGCAAGATAGGTAGTTGAGAAAAAGGAATAGGGTGGAGTGAAATAAGGTGAAGGACGATGGATAGAAGAGAGGAGAGAGATTAGAACTTAACAGTAACTCGACTCTATGCCGTATGATTGAGTAAGTAAGTTATACAAATATATAATTACTAATTATACAGGCTGGCTCAGACCCAACTTACACATTTCAAATGTGAATAGTGCGCCGCCGCGATGGTTTGTCGTGGTTGGTGGGAATGTGAATCGTAGAGGACACCATTTCCACCACACCACACCATCATATTTCCACACCATCATATTGTCAGTCGCAATGGATCGTTGGAACGTGCGACAACGTGTTACCTACGTTAGTAGTAATTACAAAACTAATTCCGTGACGGAACTACAGCGTACCTATCGACGGCAGTTTACGTGTTAGACGTGAAGCATGGAGCTCCACGAACAGTGCGGACGCCAGAGATCCTGCAGATGGTGAGGGAAGCTGTTGAATGCAGTCAACCGCCGCTGTTCGGCGCGCCAGTACCCTCGCATTTTAGGCATCAATTGAGGAAGTTTAATTCGAATTCTAAAAGGGATAAAATTTCACCTTTACATACTACAAATTGTGTAACAAATTAACGAAAGGGACAAGGGACAAGGAAGACTTGCTTTCTGCACCACAATGATTGGGTTGCTACGGGAAAACCCAGACATTCTGAATAATTTGCTAATGACGAAGCACATTTTCATGTTTCTGGCGGCGTAAACAAACACAACATGCGATACTGGTCAGTACTAAACCCTAAGGAACTGCATGAAATGCCCTTGCACTCTCCTAAAGTGACAATTTGGTAAAATAGTTTTCAAAAAATAACCTTGTAATCTATGGTAAATAAATGTGATACTTGGTAGTATTTAAACAAATTTTTACTTATTTTTTTCCTGTCTTATAGAATATATGACTATTTGAAAAATGTCAGTTGGCTCCGCGTCATCCTGTATATATAGTAAAATATATACAATTTTATGATATACATTTTTTCAGCATTTAATAGCTGAGAAAATACTTTCAATAAATGGATGACAATTAAATTGATTTATTCGTTACTGAAGTAATGAGTAATAGTAAGTAATTATTTGTCCACACCTGAAAGAGTAACATATAATAAAAATGATAAGCTAATTCATAATTTCTTTGATTTTATCATCCTATTTCCTTAGCTTTAATTTATGAATTTTCTTGTTGATACACAAAGAAACTATTACTTTATTTTTTATCACTTTATTATAACAGATTAAAGTTACTGCAGTGTCTGCATTAAAAACATGCCACTATCAAACGTTTTATTCGTACAAACTTGAGAATAACATATTTTGAATGTCAAAATTATATGTTATAATAAAGTGATTAGAAACAGTTTTTAATAGTTTTTTTTTGTATCGATATGATTAACTATCACGTAGTCATCAAGAAGTGGCTTCCACAATCAATTTTTTAGAATGTCCTTGTGTTTGTTATTCGACTAATTGAAGCTTCTTAATGTTGTTGTGTGAATCATAATTTCCTTTTCTTAATTTCTGCCTAATAAGTACATATTGTTCTTTTGCGTTGATTTTTTGGAAATGAGAGCAATATATTTTTTCTCTGGATATCTGAGTACCTGGTGTGTTCTTTGGTATATTTTTTACACTTTTGCTCAGGTCTTGAAGCTCTCCATCAACTAAAATCCGTCTTGTAATTTTAAATCGACATAATGGACTTTTAATCTTATTATACGCCAGCGCGTTATTTTTAGGTGTTCAGTTCAAATACAATAACCTGAATGTATTTGAAAGGTTGAAGTCATCGATCAATGTTCGAAAGGATCCAGGCCTGGAACTGTTATTGTGATTGAAAATGAAGAAGATCCTATTATTATGTTCTCTTAAGCTCTGTATTGGCATCACGTGATGAGCCGTTGCATTGGTCTCTTTGGAAATGGTGTCTATATCAAAAGTTCAATTATAATTAAGTAACTAAGTATTGCTAAGATGCTTATTGCGACTCAACTAAAGGGGGAGAAACAATATAATTCAGTTTTTGTGTCAAAAAGATTGTTGAGGATACATTTAATATCCTTTTGTAATACTTTAATTTCAAACATTTATTATTGTTAAATATAAGTAAATCTAGAATATAGAATTCAAACATAACATTTCCGATTTTGCGGTTATTTTTGAATTTAAACAGCTTTATTAACAGAATTTTATTTTCACATTCAAAACGAAAAATTTTGCCTAAATTCTAAGAAGCGGCATCGTTTATATTTGCAAATTTATTTATTATTTTATTATGTAGACCGATTGTTATAGTGAATAAAATGTTTAATATGGATATCCATTCTTAAGATCACGTTTCCTAAAAATGTATAATAAGGTCAATTACTAAACAATGGAATTTTATCCGGAACTACATACTTATATTTACAACACCAACTAATACTCAATTAGTAATGATTTTCATATTTATTTATTAGTAAGATCAGATTAATAAGACCCTATCATAAATTTTGGTACTGTTGCCCATAGGTATCGTTTCGACGAATTTATCTTAGAAAACTTTCCCGTATTACGTGTATTTAATTATGTAATAGTTTGTAGGGGCAGTGATATATTTTTATTTACTTATAATACAGTATTAACTTATAACACAAAACAGTACAGAACAGAACAGTAGTATATTAACATCAACATAACAATCACAACTTAACAAGAGACACCAGTCTCAACAGAAGTTTTATGAGATTATAAGTCGTTGTAGGTCCAAAAATAAATATACGAGTATATAGTGTAAATAAATATATTTAGATGATATCATTTAACAGTCACCGAAGCTTTAAAAGTAAAGTGTATACAGTCTTATAACTTGTGTATAACACGGTAAAGCAAACATCGAGGTCGTGATTCTAGTAACCGGGGTTGAAGAAACCGGAGAAACATTTGATTTCACAAGCCGAACAATCCCCAACAAACATTTCCGAAAATTCTAGAATCAATAATTTTGTTACACTTCCGCATCTTGGATTAAGAAGTTAATAATTTCGCAACATGTATCATGTTAGCGCTTTACCATTACGTGGTTCCAGAAGAATATCCGTAAAAAAAGAAAAATTGTTCTAACACAAAAAGCAACCGTCAATGTCGCTGGAAATTGATTAAAATATTTTTGCATTTTAGATGTGGCAATTACTTAAAAAATAATAAATTAAGATTATTACAATGTCTAATTATTCCATTGTTAATATTAAACGCATTTTTACAATTCATTTGGCTACGGTTAATGTGGCCTTGACATTGGCCAAGAAGTGAAAGTATCTCGGCAACGCTTTGTGTTTTGTATAAATCGCCTGACCTTAGTTTTCTGCGTTGGTATAATGTTACGATAAAAAAAGTGAAACAGCAGCCAACTGAGACGTTTACTGTCTTAGGTTTGTCATAAATCGTAAAACAATAGAAAAAAGTGTGAAATATTGGTGTTTGGGTGTGATTTGCATATTTAGCGAAGGTGAAAAGAAAGATTTCGTAATTTTAGTGATGCGATAATTGTTGTTGATACAACGCATTACAAATTCTCGGTTTATAATTAATAACTTCCACGTTGTAAGGTGCAAGAGCAATTATTCCGGATTCTGGTCTCTCTTTGATTTATGTAAATTTATTAAATAAGTGCTTGTCTTAGAGATTGGTAATATTTATAAATAGTTTTATACAGGTCACTTTGTTTGTAATCAATTCGTATTTTAAATTTTATTATTATTAATAATTATAAGAAATGTGAAAAGATTATTAAGCGACTGTTTTCATGTTTGTTTTCTAGCGTCTAAGTAATAATAATAAATACAGTAAATAATAAAGAATAAATTAAAACACTTGGCTTGTTTCACTATGAGATTTATTTAAATTCTCTAACATCTGTTTCGGCTGTTATGCCATTCTCAAAGAGATCTATAAATCTAACTTAAAGACTATCGCACTTGTTCTTATATGTTGTCTGTTCTTGTGTGTAGTGGGGGTGGTACTATATTGTGTATTACGGTGTCTATAAAGGGTGTATTGGCATATTCTATCTGTGTGTTGGTGATTGATAGATTTTGTTTTTTCGCTAGTTTTATTTCTAATATTTCTAGGAGGTCCAATCTCTTGCTTTTTGTGATATTGTGTATTAAGTCGCAGTTATCTATATCGGGGAAGTGGTTGAGTTCTATACAGTGTTCGGCAAAGCCTGTGTTTTCTCACTATATAAAATTGACTTTTTGTGTTCTTTAACTCTGTTTTTAATGGCTCGTCCACTTTGGCCGATATAGATAGCTTCACAGTCTTTACATTTTAATTTATAAACTCCTGATTGGTCCATTTTATCTAAATGGATAGATAAAATGGACCAATCAGGTGTTTATAAATTAAAATGTAAAGACTGTGAAGCTATCTATATCGGCCAAAGTGGACGAGCCATTAAAAACAGAGTTAAAGAACACAAAAAGTCAATTTTAAATAGTGAGAAAAACACACAGGCATTCCCGAACACTGTATAGAACTCAGCCACTTCCCCGATATAGATAACTGCGACTTAATACACAATATCACAAAAAGCAAGAGATTGGACCTCCTAGAAATATTAGAAATAAAACTAGCGAAAAAACAAAATCTATCAATCACTAACACACAGATAGAATATGCCAATACACCCTTTATAGACACCGTAATACACAATATAGTACCACCCCCACTACACACAAGAACAGACAGCATATAAGCATAAGCATATAAGTGCGATAGTCTTTAAGTTAGATTTATAGATCTCTTTGAGAATGGCATAACAGCCGAAACAGATGTTAGAGAATTTAAATAAATCTCATAGTGAAACAAGCCAAGTGTTTTAATTTATTCTTTATTATTTACTGTATGAAGTTGAAATGTTTCACCAAGAAGTATCTGCAACAACAGCCGAGAATAATAATAAACTCCTACATTTTAATTTTTTACCATACATAGAAGATTTTAGTCTATAAAATATTTCAATATTCCTTCTCCTTTTTTTCAAGAAAGGATATACAATGCAGAATATGAACGAGACAAATGGAATAATGATAATGGAGGAAAACAAAATAATAAAAAAATGTAAACAATGCTTTGAAGAATTACAAATATAAAAGATGAAGAAATAAAAATAGACAGAAAAAAACACGAATTACTAGAAGCAGTAGCGAAGATAACGATAAGAAAAGTGTCAGGAAAAAATAAGATCACCCCAGAAATGATAAGATTCCTAGGAAGGGAAGGACTCGAGGAACTGTACTAGAGATCTTAAATAACAGATAAGAAAATACCGTGACCTCTTAAAACAAGAGTTATACTAGTCATATATAAAAACGGAGATAGAAGATCATATAAGAATTATAGAAGAATCACCTTACTAAGCTTATTAGGAAAAATATTAGCCATAATGTTTCAGAAAAGGATAAGAATAATCCGAGGAAATACAATACGGTCTTAGAACGGGCCTGCATAAATTGGACGCTAAGGATTTAGTTAATCCTTTTTGCGCTAGGTAAACCAACATGCTAATACTCCTTACCACGACCTTGAGGGTGTAAAAGAGAACAAGAGAAAATGCGTATTTGGATACCCTCTCATCTTGAGGTTGTATTGCCGCTAAACCAAATGCGAAGCCATCACTGACATTAGCAGGGTTTAGGAAAGACAAGCCAAATGTGCATTTGAGCCACTTGCCTACCTCACTTTCTTGACTCCTGTATTCCGCTACTAATATAATTCAAGTTTCTGTACTTTGCAAAACCAAGCTTGTCCGAGATGGAAACGGCATCCAATTAATTTTGTATCTTCCCACATTGTCTGTATTGTATTGTGGATTGCAAATTTGTTTTGGCCTGAAACACACTTGCACTTTAGCACTTACTTTTTATTAATAAGAAAACTTTTTCATAAGTTGCTTGTTGCTTATCTGGAAGCAAACAGAATGCCAGTGGTACGTGGTGTCCATTGTCAAAAGTATGGTTGGTAAATAATTGTAGGAAATGCTTTGCGCAATAACTAAAAGACGTTCTTAAGCAAAAGGGAAATTGGGATAATTATATGGTAGTGAAACTTGAACGTTAAAATCAATAATAAATGCAATAGAGATGGGATTCCTCGGGCAGATTAAAGGCAAAAGAGGATGAGGCAAAATACAAAACCAAATATTTAGACAGTAACTATGAATCGAACTTATAAACGTGAAACTAGCGGAAAACAAGGTAAGGTAGTTTCGAGACGTGTGCCGAATAACAGAAGGAAGACACAAGAAGAGTGTATAAAATAAAAATACCAGAGAAAACACTGAGAAAAATCTAGGAAGACATGGAATAAGAGTATAAAGGAAGAAGTCAAAAAGAGAGGATTAAAGTGGAAGGAATAACAGAAGAAACGAAAAAGCAGAAAGGCGTGGATAGAGAAATGTATAAGAAGGAAAGAACAAACTCAACTCAAACCGCCTTACACCCTACTGTAGAATGGTATAGGATTAAGAAGAAGCAGACGAAGAAGAAGAACTAATTAATTACGAGGGCTGGTGAATATTCTCCAGCAGTCTTCGTATTCGAAAAGAAAAGAAAAGAAATAATTCTTTCTTGAACCACGACAACGCCAGACCGTATTTCAGCAATGGAACGATGAGATAGCGACGAGTCTGAAATTCACGATTGGTTCGCACCCTCCGTATAGTCCTGCTTTTGCACCTTCAGATTTCTAGTCGTTCTTAAAGTCGCGGGAGGTATTGAAAGGTCAACATTTTTCATTAGACACTGAAGTTTGAGCTATTGTTACAAATGGATCAACAAGAAAGTTTTTTCATGAACGGAATGAAGAAATAGATTCGGCGTTTGCAGAAATGCTTCGCACTAAATGGTGATTATATATTATTGTATTACAATAAATGTACTTCATTTTGAGACTGGTTTCAGTATTTGGTCTATTCTTATTATTATTATTTTATAGGGTTAGAGACTTTATATAGAATCCACACTCGTATTTAGGGCCGACATCAACGCTATATATATCTAATTAATAAATTTCCAAATATTTTCAATTCTATTTACTTATACCGGGTTCTTTTTGTATTATTACATATACATTTTTCATATGTGTAACTTTAGAAAGAAAATTTTCATGGCACTAGCAGCATAGTAGGCAACCAGTCAAACTTTTATGTTTCGACGAGCGAGAACATATCTATTCTGTAAATCCGCTGCTCTTAGTTCAAGGAATCTGCTATTTTTTTTTTGTATTGAAAAATTAAACTTTCCAGCATACATGAAACTTTTTAAATCTATTACGAAACTGTTAAAATTTATCGCGAAAGTATAATAGAATCGAGCAAAACAAAAACCACGAAGACTTAGGTTATGTTTTTAGAAAAGAAAGTGCTAAATCTCAGGTTTTAATGAAGAAATTATTTTATTCTAACGATTAATTAAGACAAACAAAAAACATAACAAAGGTGACGTCTAATTTCATAGCAAGTTTACGAAGTATCCTCCTTGTCTTTCAAGGCAATGAGCAAGGCAATCTTGAAAGCAAAACAGGGTATTCCGAATAAATTCTGAGTTTATTCAATCATATGCAGTACGTATACGGTCTTTCGGTTCAACCAAGATATATATCTTCACGTTATTATAAATTTTACTTTTCAGGTAACCCCAAAGGAAGTACTGGCTACATCCAAATGCGATCCTACAGACCGCTCCTCTACATAACACAAGATATTCAGTTTCATGTGTTCTGTTAACATGTGGTTGATTTTATGCTAACGTGATGAAGCAAATTTTAAATTAGATTCAGAATCAGCATGACAAAAGACATAAACTACACGTATTCGTGTATAAGAAAACCACACTATGTTGACCAGTGGAATTAGTGAAATCATAAGGTGAAGTTCAAGTTCCACGATGCCTTTAACATAGCCTTAAACGGTGATTAAATAACAACAACGTTAATCCTTAACCTTATTATTCGCTAAAATTGCTTAATTATCAGATAAAAAGATACCTATAGCGAAAATCAGAAATGCGAATTTATTTAATGAATATCTAATGTATTCCGTGGCATGCTTCATACGAACCGCAATCAATAAATGTATCAGAATCTAAAGTTTTATAGCGCTCAGTACCGTGCCTTTATTTAAATTCTTATTTGAAGTGGCCTGTGATTTAATATAAAGTTCGTGACATTGAAAAATATTAACGTGTAGAAAATGTTTAATGCAAGAATATTACATGCTAAAGCAGATGGTTGAAATATTTCGTCCTAGCCTCGATGCAGGCACGAACTCTGTGCTTAATTTTTCCAAAAGCGTTTACCAAATGTTGAGGGTTTATATTAAGTATTTTCTAATACTATCACCAAGTTCTTTCATTGTTTTTCTTTAAACATACGAGGGATGTTCACTTAATGTTGTGCTTAATCAGTAGGCGGTGTTTTGTTTGTACGAATGTTATTACAATATTTGAATTTAATCTTTTTTGACTTTAAGAAAAAAGGCAGATCGAGACGTTGTAAAGTTATAGCCCTTTGAATTGAACACTTTTACGAAAATTTAAGATGAGATTTAATAATATTTTCGAGAGATAACTTTCTACAATTTCAAGAAAGAATAGATTATATCTAAACTGTTTAAAAAGCTCCTCTTGCAACGGCTCAAGTCTATTATTGAGGAAAAAGAACATACCGTCTCATCAGTTTGGATTTCGTAATAAGCATTCGATCATTGACCAAATGCACTGACTTGCTGACGTAATTGAGCGAAGAGAAAAAGATCTGTGCAACTATATTCCTAGACAAGTCCCAAGCATTCGATCGAGTGCGATATCAGCGCCTGGAGTACAAGTTAATGAAATATTTGGCAAATCAAATAAGTCAAATTCTCTACGCAAACATTTCCGACCACCATTTCAGTTCAGGGTCAAGTATGGCGAAGAATCTCTGCAACTGTTTCTTGGATCATTTGCCTCTACTTGCTATACATAAATGGTATTCTACAGAGTGATGGAGTAGTTACGGCAACATTTATCGACGGTACTGCTCTACTCCTTACTGATAAAGACATTCTGTCAACAACAGACAAACTCCAATCTGCAGTCAAAAATATAAAAAAAATAGTGCATTAAGTTAAATGAGGCGAAGTCGACTTTTGCTACGTCAACCTAGGATACTAAGCTACGATGGAATGTGTGTTCAATGTGTGTCAATGTGTTGTCAATATACCAGCGAGTATTGATATATTCTTAGCCTACTATTTAACTAAACGATTTAAAGTTAGGAATATTTTATTAATCAACATAGTCTCCTTTTAAATTAATACACTTAATACATCGATCCTACAACGCCTTTAACCCTTCTAAAAAAGATACTTCTTGGTCTGCAAATCAGGTCTCCACAGCTGCGAAAATTAACGTCCTTTTAAACTTTTTTTCAATTGAGGGAACAGATATAGTCTGAGGGGGCTAAGTCTGGGGAATAGGGCGGGTGTTCCAGTAATTCGAACCCTAGATCCTGAATTGTATTCATGGTAGTGCGCGATTTGTGTGCAGAGGCATTGTACTGAAAAAACAACACACCTTTCGCTAACATGGCACGTCTTGTTTTCTAAATTTTCTCTCTCAAGGCGGTTAGTAACTTACAATAACAATATCCATTAGTGCTCTGACCTTCTTTTAAGTAATCGATCATAATTATTCCACGGATATCTAAAAAAATTTAAGTAAGAATTTTTCCAGTGGATTTTTGAACTCGAAACTTCTTAGGCCTTGAAAAACCATGATGCTTCCACTCCATCGATTGCTGCTTTATTTCTGAGTCGCAAAAATGGACCCATCTTTCATCCATAGTCACAAGGCGGTTAAAAAAATCTGGATCTCCTTCAAAACGGGTCGTGATGCTGTCACTCTTGCTCGTTTGTGATCGGCGTTCAAGCATTTAGGAATTCATTTTGCAGACATTTCCTTCATTTCTAAATCGACGTGAATTACATGATGGACGCGTTTATATGAAATCTTTAGTGCCTCAGCTATATGTTTCAGCCCAATTCGATGGTCTGATAATATCAGGTTATAAACTGTGTTAATATTTTCGGTGGTGGACACCGAAATTGGTCTTCCTGGTCGCTTCTCATCTTCAACGGAAAGTTTTCCTCGCAATCCAATTTTTGACAGTCACAAATGATTGGCATTGATCGCCAAGTGTGTTAAACATATCTTTGTAACTTTCCTTACCACTTAAACTCTTCAAATACAAGGATTTGATGGTGCTTCGATTATCAAATTTATCGTTTTTCAAAATTTTTCTTCGACATGCTTTCTTTCGAAATTTACTACACAGCAATACTTCAACTTCTTCACCTAAGATTTTACAGTGACAGTTTTAGTATGTTATTATTTCTTGCGATTATAATAAGATTTTGTTTTGTTCAAGGAAAGTGGCTTAGGCTAACTAGATATTAATGACTCCTCGTACAGCAAACTGCTTTCCTATAAGCAAATTCTAAAATCTGCACAGCATCTAACTCTGAGGATGTATCAAGAAATCCAACATTAAAGTTATATCGATGCTCTAGAACAAAATACTTCGCAGCATAGTTAATGCGCCATGGTACATCCCTTAAAAACATCCGTTTCGGCCTGAGGATGTCTTTGGTCGAGGATGAGATCAAGAGGTTTTGACCGTCACGAAAATGTCAAAGTAATACTACTAATACAAAGGTATTTTTAATAATATAAAATATTATTAAAAATCTGGTGTGAAGAACACAAATGCAGGTTCACTATTAATATTTTCTCTGAACGTGTCCGAATATATCCTATCCCCAGAGACGTAGATACGTATTTCACCTTTCTACAGGCTCATCGGTACGCCCCTGCTGGAGAAAGGATATTCCCAGACACATTCACAGAAAAGAACTACATCGCCCTATCACCGTAATTATCCAGACCGAGCGCAGAAGTAAATTCGGCGCTGCCTGTTGTCAGACAGCCGAAGTACCTCGCATACCGTCCACATAATTAATGTGAAGTAACGACGCCCTTTCAAAGGTTGGCACAGCCAATCTCTAGAGAAAACTGCATTTTGTTTGTGCCTTCACTCATACTACGGCTTATCTGCATGTGTAATGTATCAGAATAATTGAAACATACATGAGTAGGTAAACCCCATATACATGTATAATACAAAGGTATTTTTAATAATATAAAATAACTTTGTATTATACAAAACTGGTGGGGTTTACCTACTCATGTATGTTTCAATTATTCTGATGTAATACTACTATTCGAAAACAGTTAAAGCGGTAAAACCAGTTTAGATACGAGTTTTAGAAAAATATTGTTAAATAGATTTGATCTAGCTACAATTGCTAATAACATTACGGTGTTATCAGAGAAGAAGGTAAAAGAATCAAGTCCACAAGAATTTATCGATGAATTCAATAAGATATTTAGGAATGAATCATATGCATTAGCAATGACAAAATGTTATAATTTCTTTATCGCCGAATTATTTAAGAGTCAACTTCGTACAGGTGTCGAAAAACAACTACCACCGATAAAAGAATTGCGAATTACGCAATATGATATGAACATATCATGAGCCTAATGTACAGGCAATCAAACATACTGCAGTTACGTGCTCGGTGAATACTTCACAACTTATATTTTGTGGTGGTCACATATTCTATTCCATTGCAACCTTTGTAGATCTATTGTGGTTCTTATATCTTGTCCTTCCTCTAGTCCCATTATTTTAGTTTCAGGCTGTTGATCTAAAATTTGTATGAGCCGCGTTCTTGTCAGTTTCGCATTGGCATAGTACGTAAATCGCCATTTCCACTTCTGTTTGGAGGAATCTACATTTCTCCTGTCAAGTCCATTTATTATATATATAAATATAATCGCCGACTTACTAAGTTTACCTTATATATATATATATATATATATATTGTTGAGTCTCCAATGCCCAGTTAATAGGTCCACTATCATCCAACAGATTTTCAGTCTTTACTCAGTACATGCGTTGTAAATTTGGGCGGTTTTTCTTTAAGGAACTATTTTGTCTGAGGTGTTCTTCTGCCTTTCTGACATCTATTTTCCGTTTGGATTTCGTGACTGTTTTGATATTTCTTATTGCAAAGTCGTAGGGAGACTCCGGTCATATGAAAGCCATAGGCTAAGCTTGTCACGCCAATAGTTCTATCGTGTGTCGAATGTATCGGACGTGTTTGTTTGGCTCACGTCAAGTTTAATCATAAACTTTATATAGGATTCAGTTAAATAAAAATGTTACATGAGACAAGATCAACCATAAAAAATAAAACAATGAATAATCCTGAAAGTGATAGCGATACATTGACTCAAATTTTGAAAAAAATAAACGAACGGCATAAACTTGTGAAAAATCAATCAGATATAATAAAAAAGCAAAGTGCGGTAATTGAACAACAAAATAATAGAATAGAATTGCTTGAATTGGACATATGGCAATCGTAACTTTAGAGAATCGACAAACAGTGAACATTGATGGGAATACCATAATTTGTTTTCTGGCAATCATCGATGAAATACGAAGAAATAATCGAACTCGACGAATTATTCATCATGTATCTAGGTACATTGCGTCTTAAGGTTTTACCAAAAAAAGGTTGGTTTATTCCATTTACATACACACATGTGTACTTATATATGTCTATTATTCATAAATTTCAACTAATTAATAAACCAAATCATTCTCCAAAATATTATTTGGTAATTTAATGGAATAATTTAACTATTGTATTAACCAATGACGATACTCTAAGAATACGTAAATAACTTTTTTTTTCTTCCAACAAGTAATAGTAGTAATAGTAATGTTAAAAATAGAATTGATTTGTTTAAAAAGCGTGAAATCATTCAACACGAATATTCTCATTCATTTCTCCTGAACCTGTGTAGAAAGTCGAAGAAAATTACCATGTTAATTTGAACAGTATTACAGTTGTGTCACAACATCGTTTTTCTTTCTGCTAATATAAAAATAACCTTGATTTGGTAACCGAAGTTATTAAATTGTTTTAACAGCATTTCTGCACTAGTGTAATTAATTAATTGAGAGAATATAAATGCACGGTAAATAGAGTTCTTGTAATGAACAGGCAGTTAAATTGTTGTGCAAATCGTATTTTACTATATTGCAGTGGTACTGATGTTTAAGAAGTGTTTTAACAGTAAGTAAAATAATTAGCCTACAAGGGATATAGTTATTCGTATAATAATGTTAGAATTCTTAATATAAAATTGCCCAAAAGCCGCCTAGTAGCCCTCAAAAATTTTATAATTGTTCCATTACGGAGAATATAGATAGTATATACAAATACAAAAAACTAAGAATAGGGCGTAAACCACGATGCTATTTTTTAATAATATAAAAATATTATTAAAAATCGTGTGTGAAGAACACAATATATGTTCATATTTGAGTGAAAGTATTTTTCCAGCCATGCAGACACGTATTTCATGTTACTATAGAATCACGCTCGTTCTGGACAGACGAATAATTTCGAAATATTAGGTTAGTAAGTCGAGTTTTCGTCAACACATCCCGAACCGAAGCAATAGTCCGCAATTATATTAAACAACTATGAAGAATGGAGGTGGTTCCATCTGAATTTGGGTTTTTTTGTTTTTCATTCCAGGGAACTGGAAATTTGAGTAAAACTTCACATTTATGCCCGATAATGTCCAAAATATGCAAGGATGATTTGACAAAACAACAGCATGAAAACATTTGGCAAATTATGACTTGTTTATCTCAAAACACGGATTTAGATCCTATCTAGATGTTGGGACAAACATGATATGAGGGTGAAAACATTTAGTCTTATATCGAAGCAACAGGCTTAAAATGAATGAAACCAGATACGGACAACACTTAATTAGAAGAGAAGAATGCTACGTATTCAAGCAATTCTAAACCTTAAATGACGATTTTTCGATGAAAAGTGAGTTTAAAAAAATTAATGAAGATTAATCATTAATTATTTTATTTTTAATTTAAAGTTATTTTTCTTTTTCTTTTATGTTATTACAAACTTTTGATATAAAATATTTTATTTTATAGCTTCATTTCTTTTGCACTGTTTGTTTTTTATAATTTTTCTGTTTAGCCAAGCTTCCTGGAACGATATTATTTTTAAAGGAACATACATTGTTAATATCACGCAATATTGTTACAAGCTGCCACTGCCAACAACACACGTCAATGGACCACTTTACAAAATTCGTCCCTGAATTATTATAAACACTATTCTTGGATAGTGGTTCATCTTCAAAAGCCAAATAAAGTCGATGGACGTATTATTTAGGCATTAGATTACATTTTAAATCATAAGAATCATGACTGGAAACTTTTGACGAGAAAGTTCCATTTTTACATAAGACTGTTTTTAAATGCTGTATAAACAAAATAGTTATTTACGAACCAAGTGCGTGAAATCATATTTCGCGAATGAGTGACCAGTTTAAAGCGCGAGCCGCAGGCGAGCGCTTTATGGACACGAATTCGCGAAATGTTTCACGCACGAAGTTTGTACAATATTTTTTGTACGAGAACTATAAACAATAATAATATTTATATAAAATATAAATATAATTTCAAAATTTTTATATTTATAAGTATTTTTAACAATATTACTGGTATCTGTCAGGATGGCCGAGCGGTCTAAGGCGACAGACTCAAGGTTTACCTTGCCCGTTATACGGGTTCTCTTGCGTTCTGGTCCTTTCTGAGGGCGTGGGTTCGAATCCCACTTCAGACATTTTTTTTTAGTTTTCTATAAATTTAAAAAATAATATTTGTTGCTGTTCTGACATTGAATTACATATCTTCCAAATATAACAATTTCTATTTCATTTCCCTTTATTTTCATAGAACAACAACGAACTGGGAGCATATTATTAAGGTTAGGGGTTTATGATTTTAAAATGTCACTAAATTAATCAAGTTCCAACTTTACTTTTACGCACTCGTGTTTAAAGTGACTTTTTACGCACGCAAATCGAATCGTGAAATGACAGGTTTTGATAAGCGAGTACAAAAAATTATTTTTGTTATTTTTTGGAAGATATATTAATATGTACAACGGTAGTGAATATTTTTTTATAATTTACCATTTAGAGTTGCTCACTTCGTCTGTAACTCAATAACAGCCGTCAATGACAGCCTGACTAAATGTGTTCAACAGTGCAGACGAATGTATTACTCAGCGCGGTAATGCTGAACGAACGGCGTTGTAGAAAGCGGCCATTAACCGAGAAAGTAAACAAGTTTATTGGGAAATATCCTGAATTAAAATAAAATAAAAAGTATAATAGCTCTTCCTCCGATCTCATCCACAATGGGATAATGAATCTGAAGCGGGTAATTATTACATTTACCCCGTAACAGTTCTATGATCTGTGAAATATACATCCACATCATGATGGGCACGTTAGTGCGTTACCCTAGTATAGTTGGCAATTTGTAAACGTCCTGCATCTCAGTAACCAATAAGGCTTTTTCGATGTGTTTTTTTAATAATCCTTATATATATATATATATAAAGTATATATAGATAATTATTTCTTGACCTTTGTATGTTATAGTATTAAATTAGTTGGCGATTTAAAGTTTAGACCTAAAATCGCCAACTAATTTAATCTACTATATATAACAGAATAATTGAAACATACATGAGTGGGTAAAGCCCTACCAGTTTTGTATAATACAAAAGTATTTTTAATAATATAAAATATTATTAAAAATCTGGTGTGAAGAACACAAATACAAGTTCAATATTAATATTTTTTGTGAACGTGTCCGAAGATATCCCTCCCCAGAGACGCAGATACGTATTTCATCTTTCTACAGATTCATCAGTACGCCCCTGCTGGAGAAAGGTATCTTCAGACACATTCACAAAAAAAGAACGACTTCGCTATCTCACAGAAATGATTAAGACCGAGCGTAGAAATACACTGTATTTGTATTCTTCACACCAGATTTTTAATAATATTTTATATTATTAAAAATACCTTTGTATTATACAAAACTGGTGGGGTTTTATCCAATCATGTATGTTTCAATTATTCTATTACACACATATATGTATATATATATATATATATATATATATATATATATATATATATATATATAGTAAATTCAATCAGTCGGCGATTAAAGGTCTGGTTTACTTCAAAGTATATATATTTAAATATATATACTTTGAAGTAAACCAGACCTTTAATCGCCGACTGATTGAATTTACCATATCATACCAAGGTCATGAAAATATTATATATATATATATATATAAAAGAAATTATCGACCGTACTATATTGGATAAAATAAATTAAAAGTGGGCAAGCGGTCTGTCAATTAAAAACTCATTTATTTATTATCTCTATATTTCGCAACAACTTTGTTGCTTCTTCCGGAGATAAAAATGCAGAGTTCAAAAAATAATAAAAGTGACGTACATGGACAATAAAATTAAATTAATTTTATTGTCCGTGTACGTCACAGAATCTATGAATCTAAAAGATTACGAGATCATGGCTGTAACTGATTAACTAGAGAATCTCAGCTGTGAATTATACTTTTTGTAGCATTATTTATAAGATTCTTTTGAGGTCTGGAAGCCACAACTTTCTTTAGCTTTCCAGCTAATCTTTTCGTATTTACTTTGTCCTAATAATATATGTCTATTTAAACGTTGTCCAGTGTACAGATCAATATATTGTAACTTATGAATTTAAAAATATTTTAATGACTGTGACGTGACGTTCATAATTTTACAGTCAGCATCAAAAATAAGAAATATATAACAACGTTTATATGTAAATTCGCTATATATTTTAAATAATACAGATTATTCTAATAAACTTACGTCAGTTTGAAATATCTTTTATGGGTGTATATCCGCCAAGGTTGTAAACAAAAATGTTTGGCAATAATTCCTTTTAAATAATGATGAAAATAAATATGTGTGTATTGACTTAATTATATTTATTATTATTACAGTTGTCAATAGCAATAAGTGCATTATAAAAGTAGAGGTATATATAGAAAATAAACATTGTTAGTGTTGTGATATAGATTACATAAGATGTAAAAAAATAAAGGCATATTAGCATGAAGTTTAAGGAAATTAATAAATGTTTGAACAAAATTATATGATTTGCAATACATGTTTAAAAGAAATAGAATTAATATAATGCAATAATTACAATTGTAAGTAGATAATTATCATGTCATTTTGTTAGGATATATTTTAAAATGAAATGTCATTAATAAAGAAATTGTTAAAAGTATGTAAATTTACTAAAGTAAATTCTAAATTAGAATAGTATTATGATGTAAATTGAAGTAAATCAGAAAAAAATAACAAATTAAGGCTAGTGAGAGTTGAAATAATTTAAAATTGATGCAAAAACAGAAAATCCCAAAATAAGGGAAAATATTAAAGTCAATTATTAAATAATAATTATTAAGAGAATGGACTAGAAAGTGTAGTTCATTTCAAATTATAAGAAAAATAGCTTTCTGATGTGTAAATAATTTTATTAGGCACCCCGTGGTGAAATGCAAACAGTGATTATAATACGAGGGATGTCTTACGTTTTGCAAGCTGGGACATAGAGGGCAAATGTCCCTACTAAAAATTAACCTCCATCTTTAGTTAACCTAAATCCAAAAGTTTTAGTGCGATACGTGTGATACGACAGTGTTGTAGCTACAACAAACTGTCAAAGTTAACAAGTTAGTAGAACAATGAAATTTAACCGTGAAAATTAACACGGTTAAATTTCAATTATCTCAACAAGAATGCCTCGTCTAGTTGGTTTCTGTTTTCGGAAATCAAGCATCACATCAGTCAACAATTTCTCGTTGGCATGGAGAATTATTATGGAGAAGCATTATTGGCATTTAATAGACCTCAATTCAAAATTTTTGCATGAAGTATTAGAAAATTAGAAAAGAAATAGAATAAAAAATTGGATGTGTTGACCGAAGAATAAAAACAGCTAGGATAAATTGGTGTCAAAAAACTCTATTCCGCTTCAACGCAGGAAACTCTAAAAACGTGTACAACATCGTGCGTGGTGATGGATCTTGGATTTACTCATACGAGCCATAAAATAAAAGCCAGTAGTCTGTTTGGGTGTTCCAAAGTGAAGAAAAGCAGGAAGTCATCCGTTCTCGAAGTGTCTCCAAAAAGATGGTAGCGATATTTGTTTCGAAAGCAGGTCATATAGCAACTATTTCTCTACAAGATCAAAGAACTTTTACTGCTGATTAGTATACAACCATTTGTTTGCCGCAATTATTTAAGTGCGTATACAATAAGTTTGTCGAGAGAAGCAGTTTTTCTAAACAAGAACGAGTTAAACATTAAGTGTTATGAGATTTACGCCATTTAAACTACCTATTATTATTTAAAATAGTGCGACCATTTTAATAATTTAGCAAAGTTATGTAATTTATGCTATTTAAACATATATTAAAGAAACGGTCATGAAATAGTATATTAAAAAACAAGTTTCATAAGGCACCATTTTGCCGCACGAGATCAGTTTAGAAAACGAGCCGCGATAGCGGCGAGTTTTCTAAAGAGCGAGTGCGGCAAAAGGCCTTATGAAACGAGTTTTTTATACTATTTTTTCTATTTTGCGTTTTTTACATTAATAAATTGCTTAAATTGGAATTATTTAATTTGAAAGTTCAGAGTTTAATTTTTATATAAAGCATGCAGTTGGTCACATTGATACTTGACATTTTCAAATTTAAATCTTGCTATCCGCGTAGTATTTTATATTACATATTATTTATTAATTTTCGTTAACATTACTTGATATTTCATTTAAAAATATAAACATGAGTGACATAGAAACATATATATGTTGTTGTCAATTGTATACAACATACGTTGTTTGTGTAAAATACGGACATATATCATATCTGTCAAATGTACATAAATTCTTAAAATCAAATGACAGCAATGATATTTATTTCTGTATTCGAACAACGCCAACATTGAAAAATGAAAAAAAGTGTATCGAAATTAAGTTCATTTCGATACTGTTTTGGGTTTCATAATGAGTTCATTTCGAACGCAAAATAGAAAAACAATATTCATTCGTTTTTAGAGTGACCTTTTCAAGTATTGTAACGACGTAGCGAACAAAAACTTATTTAAATTTACCTGTAAAGGATGTGAGTACTAAAAATTTGCAAAAAACAGTATACTTTTCTATAGTAGCAAAAAATTATAAAACCAAGTTTAGCTCAAAGAATAAATAAGCAAGAATAAACTTTGTTCATAAACATAGGTATATAAACAAAGGAGTGTCGTATTTTTTTGAAAAGAACAAGTTTAATTTAGATGAATCTTATGGTATTAAATATTACTGGTGTGATTTGTAGAAAGAGAAATTGCTAAAGTTTGCATCTATAGCAATAGAACGTCTACACATGTTTATGATTCAATAAATTATAATGTTCTTTATTGCAATCGATTACACACTTATAAAATCCTACCATAATAAAGATCACGAAAATTTATATTTTCAATATTATTCCTGTCGAATTAAGTTTAGTAATAACACGTAATGTAATCATTGTTATATAGTAAATTTAGACAAAACCAATCATTAGGATTAAAACAATATTGTAGATCGTATTTAAGAAAATATGGTAACTAAAAATTTATAAATTGAATTATTTTACAATTTTTCTACTATTTCAAAGTGAATAAATTTGAAAACATTACATTAAGAATGTTCATAAATAAAGTAATATTGTGAAATATTAATTTCGGCCTATATGAGAGAGAGTTTTCGAGAATCACATCAAAAGAGTTGGTGAAAGGAAGAAGAGAAGTCGTATCCATGTCGAATGCAGCTCTCGGGTGTCTTGAGAATCCTCAATCTATAGTCAACGTATTTGCTGATCATTTTAAGAACGCTTATAATACACTCTCTACGACTAATCACATAGATCTCCTATCAACCAATTCAATGCTTCTCGGAGGGACTGTGGAAACGTGTTTGCTACACCATTAGCGAAAATATATAATTTGGCGCTGGCTACATCTACATTTCCCACTATTTGGAAGAGTACTAAAATTTTTCCTGTCTTAAAAACTGGTGATACTTCTGACATTACCGACTATCGTCCTATTGCCATTATATCGAACTTCGCGAAAATGTTTGAAATTGCACTATACCAAAAAGACTGCAATATCACCAAATCAACATGGCTTCATGAAAAAGCGATCTACTGTCTCTAACCTTGAGGTATTTTCTCAACGCTGACGCGTTGGATTGCAGGTCACAGGTTGATGTAGTATATATTGACTTTGCCAAGGCATTTGATCGAGTGGATCACGCTATCTTGCCAGCTAAGCCGATTTAGCTGGCAAGATAGCGTGATCCACTCGATCAAATGCCTTGGCAAAGTCCACCATGTGACCATGTGCACTTTTAGTTATACGACACACATCCAACCTAAAGTTTAATACTTCCGACACTTTGGTTAACAAGTCCGAAGTAATGGAAGCAATAGCATCTTCAATTCTGTGTTTGAATTCTGGCAAATGATTAGGTAAAGGCGTAGAAGACTTCTCTCGTTTCGACCATTACGACCAATCCACCGGTCAGGGACTTCGATGTTTAACCACTCTCGTACAAAGAGATTCCAATGGGAGGAGCTCCATCCCGTTGCGAAATAAAGTTTATAGGTTCATCCTCTACTAATTGGGGAAAGAGCCATTCTTTTAACATAGCTAGATAAGTCGACGGCGGGTGTACGAACCATTTTGTTTCATTAAAGCTACCGTAACAGGGGTACGGTAGCTTTAGTGAAACAAAATAGTTCGTACACCTGACGTCGGGACACGGCGCAGAAAGCGTTTAATTTTGGGAAATCTCTTTCGTGTTCTATAAGTTCATGAGGATGAGGATGTTCTAGCCCCCGAATATGAACATTATGGGTATTTACCTTCACACCAAGAAAAGTTGACTAATCGCGAACACCACACGATCAAGAAAGTCATCTTCCCGCTGTATGTGGCACTGCAAGGAAGAAAACAATAAAGCAGTACTCGCGCATGTGCTTATCTAAAACTGTTTTGAGTTATTCTTTAATTGTGATCTTGAACCATCACTCTGCAACGCTTACAGTTGATACTATTAAAGTTTATAACTGGAACATTTTTTATGGGGATACGGTATTAGATAAGTATGGCAAAGTACGGCAAAAAACAAGATGGTACTAGCAGGAGAAGAACAAGTAATGTACTCATTCTCATTGACGAGAGTATAGAACATTTTCTATATCTGGGGATAGATAACAATCGAGGCGAACAGTAAACAAGAAATGGAGATAAATCACAGGATAAATAAATCAACGAAAATATTTCACTTTATGAAAAATAAATAAAATCAACAAAAAGTAATAAAAAAAAACGAAAATTACAGCTTTTAATACCATTATCGATACTTACGTATGATTGTTGAACATGGATTTTATATGTTAGAGTGAAAAGTAAAATACAGGAGTTTGAGATGAAGTATCTATGTAATGTAAGAAGTGCGACGATGAGAGACTGCTTAAGAAATACGCAGACAAGAGAAGAACTGGTACTAGAATATGTAGAAGTTAGGTGAGGGTATATGTAATAATGAGTGAAAGTACTCCAGCGAAACAGAGGAAGACCGATAGAAATAGGCCGATAGAAATATTAAGTACCAGAAGCGGAGATCAAAATGATTGCTTAAAATAAAAAATAGTGAACAGAAATCGTGCAAGGATAAATTGCGACGCCGGATCTTATGCGATATATACAGGGCAATCCAAATTAAGTGTTCACCATTGGTAACTTTGTTATTATTAAAGATACAAGATTGTTTAAATTAGCAAACTAGTAGTACTTTTAACGCTCTTTAAGATGGAAGAATTTAAAAAAAAAGAGCAGCGCGTTTTCGAGTTTTCCCGAAAAATATGTTTTTTTCAAATGGAAACCCCTGTATATTATATCATTTTCTGTTAGAAATTCAATTTTTAAACAAAAAATCTTATAAACAATTTTTTACTGGGATTAAAAATACTTGAGTTATAGTGAATAAACAAAAACAGATAAGTCAAGTGCATTTCTATGTTTCTATGATAACGACGTTAATTCTTTCTAGTAAACGTCAAATATTAGTACAGTTTTATTAGTCTTTCACTCATAAATTTCATTTTGCTAGTTATTAATTTCACACAAAAATTATTTTTACCCATGCAGAAAAGTGTGATATGTTAGAATCTTATTTAGTGTGCAGAAAATCCTCTAGGAGGGCAAAAGAACACTGCGCTGAATTATATCCACTCCGAACACAACCAAATGAGCAATTTTTTCTGAGACTGTACCGAAAATTTAGAGGCAGTGAGAGTGTTTTTGCCAAAACAAGAACAAGAAGGACTTTTATAACAAGCGAGGCCACGGAAATTCTAGTTCTTGCATATTTTGAGGCCAACCGTGAGAATTCCATACTAGATATTATCAAGGAATCTGATTTGAGTCACGGTACTGTGCATAGGGTTCTGAAGAAACACAAATTCATTCCTTATAAGTACAAACCAGTTCAAGTTTTCTTGCCTGGGGATCCAGAGAGAAGAATGTTTTTTTGCCACTGGTATCTTAACTTTTGTCGCCAAAATGTAAACAACTTTCGTTATATTTTATGGACCGATGAATCAAATTTCTCAAATTCTGGAATGCACAATACAAAAAATCATCATTACTGGTCAAAGGAAAATCTTCTTTTAGTACATCCGAGAGGCCCGCAAGTCCGTTACAGTTTTAATGTTTGGTGCGGTTTAATTGGTTCAAGGATTGTTGGTCCTTTCTATTATGAGGGCACTCTAACTGGTGAAAGGTACATAGAATTTTTGACTGAAATTTTGAATAATTTCTTAGACGATATTGATCTCATAAGTAGACAGAATCTGCATTTTCAGCAGGATGGCGCACCTGCGCACAACTACAGAGGTACTCATCAAATTTTAAATACTATTTTTAACAATTCATGGATAGGAACAAATGGTCCTATTCAGTGGCCTCCCCGATCGCCAGATTTAACACCGCTTGATTTTTTTTATGGGGTTATTTAAAGACAGAGATTTATAAGCAAAGGTACGAAAACGTAAACGCCCTAAAAATTGCAGTTAGTGAAAAGATAAACCAAATAGATGGTAGGACCATACTAAAAGCAGTTCGACAAGTTCAGAAACGTGTTCAAAAATGTATTGAACAACAAGGTGGTATTTTTGAACATCTTCTATGAAAAAATCAGTGATTTTTATTTTCTTTTAATGATATGTTTATGTATAAAATAAAGTTTATACAAATTATTTAGCTGTTTTTGTTTATACATTATAACTCAAGTGTTTTTAATACCAGTAAAAAATTTCTTATAAGATTTTTTGTTTAAAAATTGAATTTCTAACAGAAAATGATATAATATACAGGGGTTTCCATTTGAAAAAAACATATTTTTCGGGAAACTCGAAAACGCGCTGCTCATTTGTTTTTTTAAATTCTTCCATCTTAAAGAGCGTTAAAAGTACTACTAGTTTGCTAATTTAAACAATCTTGTATCTTTAATAATAACAACGTTACCAATGGTGAACACTTAATTTGGATTGCCCTGTATAAAGTACATTTGATGTTTTCGCGGTCAACCTTCTTAAAAGCATCTTCAGCTGCTCGACGTCTTAATGTGGCCTTCTTCATCGCAGTGCATTCTGTCGGTGCAGGTGGTTCTGTTTGTACGGGTGCTGTAGCGAAGTTGCTTTGTCCACGTGTTTGATTGGGCGTGATTAGCCCAGTGTTCTGTGTTTGGACGTCTGTGGGTATTTGGTATTTTGTCTAGTGTGTATGTTCCTAATAGTTGTTATTTATCGATTTGTGAGAATGTATTTCTATGCCATAGAGAGGCGTTGGGCAGCATCTCATTGGCTTAAATTGTGTGGCCTTTTTTCGATTTCGACTTTTTCTGTTATCGTTCGTGTGACGAAACGTGTACATCTCGATTTTGTTTTAATTTATTCAAAGTTTATTTTATGTCCTGTTGTTAGTGTGTTAAATATGATGCCAGTTTCATGTTATTTATTACAAATTTGTGCTTCTATTTAACCTCTAACCTTCTGTTTGTCTGTCCTATGTATGTTAATCCGTAATCTTCGCAAGGTATTTCATAAACTTTCGACGAACAAGGAGTTTCCTGATCGATCTGTTACGAAGTTGTTTGACTAATTAAGATTAATATTAAAAGAACAATTACTTCGTAATTCCGTGTAATTCCTTACATTAATAGCAAATCCTTCAATACTAGCAAATAATAGTAGTCTTAAGTATTCTCATGCGGGATGAATCAACTATTTAAATAACATGCCTGTGTACGGAAATAGAAGATTATTGCTTAGAGTATTTCATTCCATTTCATTAAGAATAATTTCTATGTTCTTCGCAACGTATTTTATGTTTAGTTAACGTAACGTGAACTCAAATATAATTTCTATTTTTTTCTATAACCTTCTGTTAAAGCTACTGGCATTTGTTTATTTCAAAATGTCCTTGATACGTATCTTTTTTAATGCACGAATCTAAAACAGTTATAGGCAAATGTATGGAACCAAGTAATCATCTATTATTAAAAAAAATATATATTGTAATAAAGCTTTAGATATGAAAATTAAGGATGAAGAGCCATCATTTAAAGTATTTTTTCTATTTTGCGTTTGCTCATTATGACACCCAAAACAGTATCGAAATGAAGATTATTTCGATACGCTTTTTTTCATTTTTTAATGTCGACGTTGTTCGAACACAGAAATAAATATCATTGCTGTCATTTGATTTCAAGAATTTAAGTACATTTGACAGATATAATATATGTACGTACTCTACATAAACAACGTATATTGTATACAGTTGACAGCAAGACATATTAGTTTCTATGTCACTCATGTTTATATTTTATATAAATAAAATATTAAGTAATGTTAACGAAAATTAATAAATAATGTGTAATATAATATACATCGCGGATAGCAAGATTTAAATTTGAAAATGTTAAGTATCAATGTGACCAACTGCATGCTTTATGTAAAAATAAAACTCTGAACTTTCAAATTAAATAAATCCAATTTATTAATGTAAAAGATACAAAATAGAAAAAATGGAATAAAAACTCGTTTCATAAGGCCTTTTGCCGCACTCGCTGTTTAGAAAACTCGCCGCTATCGCTGCTCGTTTTCTAAACTGATCTCGTGCGGCAAAATGGTGCCTTATGAAACGTGTTTCTTGATATAATATTTTAAATGAACAGAGTCTTAAAATAATGTAACGTACTAAAGTTATACTTTTTGAATGCCTCCTATTTTTTACATTTTAAGATTCTCCTCTATAAGACGATTTCAACAAACTATAATACTTGTGGTATAAAGTATTTTTTATTTGTTAATTGGTAAGGAAAAGAAAATAAACTGGTCATACAAACAAAATTAAACTTAATTTATGAGAAAATTAATACTGGTAGCCGTAACTTTGTGGTAATTCATTTTGAAAATAAAATAAAATAAAACAATAACTTTGTTATATATACCACTTTATTCACATATAATCGTGACCGCGGTTTCGACATACAATGTCATTATCAAACTGCAAAAGTTACAGGCCTACATAGAACTTATAAATGACACAAAAATATATGGGGGTGGTTTATGATGTTATTTAAAATTACTACTATATACTTAACTATTATATACAACATTGGAAAAGAGGTGTATATATAAGGTCCAACTGTTCATTTAAAACGATATCTATTGTGTTGTGTCGGTTTTTAAAAATCTCTAGGGCCTCTAAAATATTTAATTTACGACCTTTCTCGGCCAAATGCAATATTTTACGGTGACCAAATGTATGCCTTTCTGTAATAAGATGGTTTGCGAATGTTGAATCTGTCCTCTTTAGTTTATATGACCTCCTGTGTTCTTTTTCCCGTATAATAAAACTTCGACCAGTCTGACCTATATATACACTTTTACAATAGTTACAATATAATTTGTACACTCCTGATTTATTATTAATATCTGTTTTAGGTTTTGCGTTAAAAATGAAATTACTTGTTTTTACATATGGTTTGTAAGCTATACTAATATTACTATTATTTTTTGAAATTATATTTCCAATTTGCTCGCTTATTTTACCGAAGTAAGTTAACGAGACAAATTGTTTCAAATTAGCACTATCTTTAGGATATACTAAAGAACAAACAGTTACAAGTGGCCCTTAGTTTTGTATATCCTAAAGATAGTGCTAATTTGAAACAATTTGTCTCGTTAAATTACTTCGGTAAAATAAGCGAGCAAATTGGAAATACAATTTCAAAAAATAATAGTAATGTTAGTATAGCTTACAAACCATATGTAAAAACAAGTAATTTCATTTTTAACGCAAAACCTAAAACAGATATTAATAATAAATCAGGAGTGTACAAATTATATTGTAACGATTGTAAAAGTGTATATATAGGTCAGACTGGTCGAAGTTTTATTATACGGGAAAAAGAACACAGGAGGTCATATAAACTAAAGAAGACAGATTCAACATTCGCAAACCATCTTATTACAGAAAGGCATACATTTATTCACCGTAAAATATTGCATTGGCCGAGAAAGGTCGTAAATTAAATATTTTGGTGGCCCTAGAGATTTTTAAAAGCCGACACAACACAATAGATATCGTTTTAAATGAACAGTTGGACCTTATATATACACCTCTTTTCCAATGTTGTATATAATAGTTAAGTATATAGTAGTAATTTTAAATAACATCATAAACCACCCCCATATATTTTTGTGTAATTTATAAGTTCTATGTAGGTCTGTAACTTTTTGCAGTTTGATAATGACATTGTATGTCGAAACCGCGGTCACGATTATATGTGAATAAAGTGGTATATATAACAAAGTTATTGTTTTATTTTATTTTATTTTAATTTATGAGATTTTCAAAATGGGCGCCACATACTTCCTGACAGTAGGCCAATCTGTCTGTAAATTCTCTCTCTTGTACCCTCGTTATGATGTCTGGTGAAATCCTTCATATCTCTTCGTTAATTCTTTCAGCCAACTCTTGCAAATTTATAGGTCGAGCAAGATATACTTTCTGTTTTAGATAGCTCCACAAGAAGTAATCCAGTAGATTGAGATCGGAAAAACAGGCGGGATATTCAATTTCGCCTTTCCTTCAAATCCATATGTGGGCAAAAGTTCGATCTAACTGATCTCAAGGTGAGGGAGTGCTCCATTCCGCTGAAACTGGATGCTTTGTGGAAGTTGGCCATTTTTCTCTAATGCAGGAATTATCTGGTTATTTCAAAGTTCTAAATATCCTTGACCATTTAGAGTTTATTCTATAAAAAAAGAACTTATTCTGTTTCTACAAATACCTGCCCAAAAACATTAAGCTTTCTAGGGTGTTGTGTATGCGCCTCTTGTATCCGTGCCTAATATAGACAGTTATGTCTATGAATAGTACTGTTCAAATAAAAGGTTGTCTTAACCGAAAATATTACATTATTTACAAAATTGTTATCACAATTACAAATGTTCATCATTGATTCACAAAACCTTGCCTTCTGTCGAAATCATCGTCAGAGAGTTCTTGATTGAGGCAAATTTTATAAGCAAGTAATTTTTCTTTTTTACAAATTCTTCTTACTGAACGACAACTAATATTATGCCTTTGCACCAGCTCGTTTGTAGATAAATGGAGATTTTCCTCTACAGATTGGCAATATCTTGCGTCTTAATATTATTTGTAGCAGAATTTGTACTATGAATTCTTTGCAAATTGCGAACACCGCCATTTATGTTGTACCTTCTTAAAGTTTGGGTAACAACAGAACGCGAAATTGGCTGTCGATTGGGATATATAGTATTAAAAAGGTTACATACTTCCTAGTATGTTTTTGGCCTATCACCAAAACCGATCATCATCATTATTTGTATTCTATCTCCTTCATTTAATTCAACCTTTATTGACAAACATGTAAATATATAGTACGTTACATTTTTTGGAACAATATGTATATTTAAAAATACGTCAAACGATGGTTCTTCATCCCTAATTTCCATGTCTAAAATTTTATTTCAATATCTTTTTGAATTTAACGGATATTTGCATAGTTCCACACATTTGTCCATTACTATATATGCGCATGCAATAAACATAATAAGATGTCGTCAATGTTCTATATTGTCAAAAAGAATGTGCAGTTATTATCTTGATTATTTCTACATGTGTGTAAACTTCATTAGTGTCGCATTGGATAAATAAATATTAAAGGTCTAGCACAATTTTTGACAAAAAAATTCAAGCAAGAATAATTTAACCTTGTCAATCAACATTTGCATATTTTTTTAATTTATGTAAATAAATTAAATATTACATAACTACAAAAGGAATTTATGTGTACTTATGTCAACAAATCTTAAAAGTTATGTTTACTTCATCGTCATCGCTGTTTTCATTAATATTTGTAGCTATTTGGTTATCCAAGTGTATTTAAAATAGAAAATAAATTTTAATTTCTTTTTAATTTTGCCAAACGCATTAAAGTATTCATTCAAGTATACAAAACTGGTGGGGTTTACCTACTCATGTATGTTTCAATTATTCTGATACATTACACATGCGGTTAGTCCGTAGTATGAGTGAAGACACAAACAAAATGCAGTTTCTAGAGAGATGGCTGTGCCACCTTTGGAAGGGTGTCGTTACTTCACATTGGTTATGTGGACGGGGCGAGGTACTTCGGCTGTCTGACAACAGGCAGCGCTGAATTTACTTCTATGCTCGGTCTGGATAATTTCTGTGATGTGGCGATGTGGTTCTTTTTGTGAATGTGTCTGAAGATATCCTTCTCCAGCAGGGGCGTACCGATGAGCCTGTAGAAAGGCGAAATACTTATCTACGTCTCTGGGGGAGGGATATGTTCGGAGACGTTCACAAAAATATTAATAGTGAACCTGTATTTGTGTTCTTCACACCAGATTTTTAATAATATTTTATATTATTAAAAATACCTTTGTATTAAAGTATTCAAGTACATACAATGTACATACTTACATATATATATATATATATATATATATATATATATATATATATGGTAAACCTAATCAGTAGGCGATTAAAGGTCTGTATATTACTTCAAAATATATGTATTTAAAAAACTCTACATGTTTCGGCTGTATACGCCTTTTTCAAGAGAATACAAAATATGAATGTCATTCATATTTTGTATTCTCTTGAAAAAGGCGTATACAGCCGAAACATGTAGAGTTTTTTAAATACATATATTTTGAAGTAATATACAGACCTTTAATCGCCTACTGATTAGGTTTACCATATCATACCAAGGTCACGAAGTTATTATATTTATATATATATATATATATATATATATCATATCTACGTATAAAGTATACATACAGCAATATTCATAATAACTAGAGACCGAAATTACGATTGTCCATATAAATAGTCTATAACATCCCTAAGTACAACACGTAGTTATTGAATAGCACTATTCATTTGGTTAACCGCACATCTGTTTTTTGTCGTTGAAATGTGACGCAATTGCTTCAATATTACAGTTAACTTTCTTTCTTCATGGGTGTAGATAGAAGCGTGAGAAGTTTTTATAAATTATTTTATTTATTAATTTATATTTCGTAAGATAAATAAAGTACGGTGAGTAAATATTCCATTAAATAAGCCTAACAAACCCACCTTCAAAACATTTCTCCAAAAATATGTGCACCAAAATGTGCCTGGTGAATCCACCTTATGCAAATATTATGTTTCTAAGTGCTACACCAAACCACTAAAACGCATTAGAAGCCATTTTTCAAATCATAGTGCCGACGAAACTGTCGATATATTAGGGCGCTGTGTGGTAAATCCAACTATTCCATTAATAGCAACAAAAGTTATCAATAAGTTGATGCGGAAGCAGTAGCTGAATCCATTTACGAGAATATGCACCAAATGCTTCATTCGGACGACAGGTACAAAGAAAAAATACCTTTATTTGTCGTGATAGTGCTGTATATATCTTAACAACAGGCAGACTATTAAAGGAAACATATCCTAATATGCTGCATATTACTTGTGTAGCACATGCTCTCTACAGAATCTGTGAATATATTAGAGACACCTTTCCGGAAATTGATAGACTTGTATCTGCTTTTAAAAAAGTTTTCAGAAAAACTTCCATCCTTGTCACTGCCTCCCTCTCCAGTAATAACTAGATGGGGATCATGGTTGGAAGCTACTAGTTTTTATGCAGAGAATTTCGATAGTTTACATAATTTCGTTAAATGACGATGCTCGAAGTATTTCTGAGTACACAAATCTAAATTTAAAAAATCAGTTGTACTTTCTTCGGGAACACTCTCAAATTAAATGATGGATTAACCACATTAGTTGTGGCTATTAATAATTTCAAAAATATTCCGAGAACTTAGGATGTGGGCAGTTTTTAATAGAAATCCAGATTTAATAGCTTTGCGGAAATTGCGTATTGGGACAATGCCTCAAAATTTAACTGCTAAATACACTGAAATAAAAGAATATTTTCAATATGCACCTATAACCAGTTGTGATGTAGACAGGACAGTTTCTACGAGGATGTATTTCATTCAAGAGAACAAATTTTACTGAAGAGAAGCTTGATAAAGTATTGCTAGTTAATATTAATACTCCTTTACTCAACTTGAACTACAAAATGAACAAATAAAAATGTATTTCGTATTTTATAGATCACCACCCAAATTAAAAGCTCTTTAAAAATACAAATTTTCAATAGTACGCTCGTGGGCCAAGAGTCCTCGGCCTCTCATATCCGGTCTCTAATAATTACTTATCTACACCTATGTATTTTTATACATTAATGTGTACAATTTCAAATATATTCGAGTGAGAAAGACCTCAATTATTCGTATGAAAAAGAGAACTTTTCTTAGTAATAACAAAAATATTATTAAAAAATCAGGCGCAGAGAACCCAATACAAGTACGAAGTGCTACCCAGAAATTCCCGAAACTTGAATGTGGCGCGCGAAAGGAGTACAGCTCTATAGCGCCAGTTGGTGTGAGCTACGTCTGTACTAAATTATGTTGTCAAACGGTACTCTGCTATAGTCTATTTTTAAACTAAGAGGAGTAAATGGAAAAGCCACATTTACACTGTAAAAGTTACCAAATCAATGACATTCTGAATGTTTTTTTAAATTTTCGTATTTTATTAGTTTTTCTTTATTCATTGAGCTCAAAGGCAACGTTTAATTTAGCGTTATTTCCCGCTTAATTTTGAATATAAACTCTACATCAATAAAGTCACAACGTAATTAAACATTTATTAAAAATTATTTACATTAAACACAAAAATAATATAAATAAAGGATTTAAAGAAATCAAAGGCTCCGTTAACTACTTGTTACAAAAATTAAACAAAATAATCTATTCTAAATCTGAACTGTCTGAGAAAGTATCACTGTCACTATCAGCATTAATTAATTTGCTTCATAAATTTGTACAATGACGAACGGGACATTTGTGGTAAATCTGGACGTTTCTTTATTTCCATCAAAATTTTGTCCAACATAGGTAATTCGTTTTTATAAAAGAAAGCTTGCACTATTTGCCGCACAGACTGTTTAACTACTTCATCGTATGCAGCAACATTACCAGGTCGTCCTCCATAGTGTTTAGATGCAGTAACTGTACCAGTCTCATTATACTCTTTTATGGTGCGATATACTGTCGATTGTGCAACGCCTAAAAGCAGAACATTATCAAATTGGTTACATTATTCAATCCATGAAAACTTACCCACGGTGTTACTAATTTTAGAAACAATAACAGTTTTTTTAAGATTCGGTTCATCAGTTCGCAGCTGTTTATACATATTTAAAACACATTGCTTTTCAGCAACAGATAAATGCCCTATATCTAAACGTTTGCGTTTTTTCGGAGGTGAAAATGATGCTGAACTTGTTGCAACAGTATTCATATTTATATGAATATTGAATAATTATCGATAACTTCAGAAGGGTATCTTAAAGGTTTCGCAAATTCTAAAAAGAACGGATTTATTTACGTTAATACAACAATACAACTGAATAGAACAACGGGAACACAACAGAAAACAAAATTTGACAAGCGTTTGACATCTATAGGTCAGCACGCAATTTTTGCATAACGTAATCCTACCTCTGAAGCAACCAATCACGCATAGTAATTTTGGCGCGATTAATTTAAAACGCTCCTCTTAGTTTAAAAATAGACTATAGGTCATGACTAGGGACCAAATACGAGAGACCCATGACTTATGGCCCACAAGCGTACAGTTAAAAATTTGAATTTTTAAAGAGGATTTAAACAAACGAATGGTGATCTATAAAATATGATACACATTTTTATTTGTTAATTTTGAAGTTCAAGTTGAGTAAAGGAGTATTAATATTAACTAGCAATAGTTTCTCAAGGTTCTCTTCTGTAAAATTTGGTCTCTTTGAATGAAATACATCTTAGTAGATAGAAAATGTCCTTTCTACATCGCAACTGGTTATAGGTGCATACTGGAAATATTCTTTTATTTCAGCGTATTTAGCAGTTAGATTTTGAAACATTGTGCCCATACATAATTGCCGCAATGTTATTAAATCTGGATTTCTATTAAAAACTGCGTTTAACTTTCGCCGAAGGTCACATCCGAAGTCCTTGGAATATTTTTCAAATTATTAATAGCCACATCCAATGTGGCGAATTCATCATTTAATTTGAGATTTTGATTTTTAATTTTCAATTTAACAACAAAAAACAGATGTGCGGTTAACCGAATGAATAGTGCTATTCAATAACTGCGTGTTGTACTTAGCGATGTTATAGACTATTTATCTCGTCCATCGTAATTTCGGCCTCTCGTGTCCGTTCTCTAGTCATGACAAACAGTTGTTGTGTTTATATTTGCTGAGTTGTGTTTGAGTCATTCCGCGACACACAATGTCTGATGCAAAGAAGATGCAAGAGCAAAGAATGTACACTAAATCTACTTCAAAGTTGGTAAGACGGCAGCATAAACCTTGAAAATGCTTAAACAAGCATTTTGTGAGGATGCTTTAGGTCAAACGCAAACTTGTGAGTGGTACAACCGTTTTAAAAATGAGTGTATGTCGGTTGATGATTATGGGCGTTCCGGTCGTACATCGACGGAAAACGGCAAAAGTGCGTGATGCTATCCTGCAAGACCAAAGGAGAACAATGCATGACATTTGTAACATTGTCGGCTTGTCGTACGGCGTTTGTTAGTATATTCTGGCTGGCGAACTCAACATGCGACGTATTACTGCGAAGTTTGTGTCAATGTTACTCGCTATTAAATAAAAACGGTACCGTATTCATGTGTGCATAGAGTTGAAAGAAAGAAACTGTCGACAGGTATGCCGACTTCAGTACCAGACTCATTACTAGTGATGAATAGTGGGTATACAGGTATGATTCCGAAATAAAGTAGCAGTCATCGCAGTGGAAAATACCATCGTCACCACGATCGAAAGCACGTCAGGTTCGAAGCAATGTCAAGTCGATATTGATTTGCTTCTTTGACATTGATGACATCGTGCACAAAGAATTTCTCTCACCAGGTGAAGCAGTTAATGGACGATTTTATTGCGATGTTCTTCGGCGTCTAAGAGAAAACGTTCGACGTAAGCAGCTTGCTAAATGGTGCAACAATTCGTGGATCCTACACCATGACAGTGCACCAACCCACACCTGTGTTGTGCGTCAGCCTCAACGAAGACGGCAGTACTACGCTCCCCAGATCTTGCCCCTTGTGACTTCTTCCTGTTTTCGAAGTTGAAACTGAAGCTCAAGTAGCGCCCTTTTGGAGACGATTGAGGAGATTCATACCGAATCGCGGATGTGTTGAACAAGTTAACACGCGAAGACGTCCAGCTCTGCTTCCTGTCATGGATAAGTGGCTGGGATCGGTGTATTCATGTGGAATCAGAGTACTTTGAATGGGATGGTAGTGAATAAGTTGTAAGAACAATTTATTGTGTTTTTTTTTCATTCCGCGAATTTCTGGGTAGCACATCGTACATATTTGGGTGAAAATTGCTAACAGGATATACAGATACTTGTTTTGGTCTACTAAGGACTGCATGATGTCGGAAAGACAAATTTTACAAGAAGACTATCTTACTGCATACAGTCAAAACATACAAGGAAGCAGAGAAGAGGGCTCCCTGCTGCTGTTTGACTAATGTTAACATCACGAACACCATCGCAACCAGAGCCATCCCAACAGCAATTATAAAACTGCGCAAGTGGTTTCCTCAGATGAACAGTTGTAAGAGACGGGAACCTGTATTAACTCCTACAGCGTACATACTGTATGTGGTATAGAGTTTTGTTTTGAAATTTGTCTAACCGGCATCAAGCACTGGCGAGTCCATAATAGGACGAAAAACGTGTGTGCATGTCTGGATGGCAATCTTCACACATATATGTATTTTGTATTGCGTTCTCCACATCTGATTTTTTAATAATATTTTGATATTAAAAAATAAAATTCAAAACTAAACAAATAAATTCAAACGCCTTTATTTATTTCGTTAAATTATGTACTGATAATGTATTAAATAAAAAACAAGGAAGTTGATGACGATAACTTAAATTTTTTAATTGAAGACGACTCTAATCAACAAAAATAAATCATTCTTGCTGAGCTGACGATGGCATATCATTTAATAAAATATTACTAATCATTTAGAAGTGCAGATTGTACTTGAAAATTACATAGTAGAATGTTCCAAGACCTAAAAATTGCGCAAAAATTTTTAAGTGGACGATGGAAAACTATAACTTTAGTTAAACATATTTTAGCGCTATATATTCTGCAAGTGAAAAGCTCTGACATAAATAAGATTGATTTTTTGGGGATATCCACTGATGGCAGTAACCATAAGTCAAGCAAAATGTTTCCTCTTTTGATAGATTATTTTATATAAAATAAGGGTATCGAAGTAAAAATAATGAAACTTCCAATGCAGTTGTGTTATATATTGTTTAGATGAAATAAACAATTCAATGAAGAACTGTGTTGCTTTTTGAGCATATAATACTGCAATCTTGGTGGATTAGAAGGAAAGGGTGTTGAAAATATTTTCTATAAACTGAAACAAAAATTACTGAATATTAGTGACTCTAGTTGTTCAGATCACGTTTCATATATCAGATGTGAAATACTTACCGTAGATGTAGATGAAAGAAGAGAAAGAAGTGAAGTTTTACGTAATTGCGAGTTAGAATCGCAAATAATTGATGATTTCAAAAATAAAATTCTTAAATGTTATTTGATTGCAAAAACATCTAGATATACAAGTCGATTGAACCAATTTTCGTTTCTGCAATGAATATTAGAAGAATTACTGGAAGGGATGAGGTTGACATGAATTGGAATCATTAAAGAATGTAATTTCCCTCACTGAAGATGTATTCTACAACCAAGTCTGTCATATTAAAAATAACATAAAGAGTGAAATTGCTGCTAACAATGATACATGGAAATATCATAGCTGCGTAGAAAAATGGATGGGAATATTTGAAAAGTTAAATATCTGGAGCAAAAAATGAATTTGTTCGCTTGTGCAGTTATGTATTTTCTAATGTAGGCTGTAAACTTGTGTTTTCATTGATAAATTGTCAAAGGACAGATGAGAGAAATAGATTAGATATTAGCACAGTAAATGCTATAAGAAGTTGTGCATTTAATATGCGAGACAAAAAGTATATTGATTTTTTTAAAGAAATAGAAAGTAATAAGGAACTTAATACTGGTAGCCGTAACTTTGTGGTAATTCATTTTGAAAATAATAAAATAAAATAAAACAATAACTTTGTTAATACCACTTTATTCACATATAATCGTGACCGCGGTTTCGACATACAATGTCATTATCAAACGGCCCGTTTGATAATGACATTGTATGTCGAAACCGCGGTCACGATTATATGTGAATAAAGTGGTATTATCAAAGTTATTGTTTTATTTTATTTTATTATTTTAATAAGGAACTGTTAATTGCAGCAAAGAGTTCTGAAAAAGGTTTTTTTTGAAGAATTTCTAGCTATTGCTATCTCATATGGTCAGTTTACCACATGCATTCGTCGTTTTGTGCATTTATTCAGGGAAACAGGAAACGTGGATCGCAAAAAGACAGTGGTAGGCCAACAGTTAGAAATGAGGAAAATGTTGAAGCGGTAAGGCAATTGGTAGAACAACGTCCTTAGCTTTGCGACACTTACACCAAGAATTAGATCTTTCTTATAGCACTTGCAGACGTATTCTTAAGCATGATCTAAATATATACCCCTACCACTTGCAAGCGACTAATGAAATACTTCTTGTGGACAGACCGACACGATAGGAATTGTGTCAAAGATTTATTGACCATTTTGTTGCTAAGAATGGAGGCATTGAAAAGGTTATGTTTACTGATGAATCTTGGTTTCATCTCTCTACCTACATAAATTCCCAAAATATGAGAATGTGAAGCGCAAATAATCCGCACTGTGTTAATAGAAAAAATTAATGATAGCTTCAATGTCATTCCTGCTTGTTTTGTATACTGTATTAATAAATTGTTGTGCTTACTTTAATTATTAATTCAACTTTATTCTGAATATTATGAGATTTTACTTACATAATGTTACTTAATCTGATTTGGTTTTCGATGTTAGTTTTCAAATTTTATTTCTCGGTATTTTTTCATTTGAAAACAGACTGCACTCCAAAGAAAACTATATTTTTTATAATAAATCATTGTAATTTACACATTTCAACAACCAAAACTTTCAAAGAATCGTCTTTTACCTGAAATTCAATTTTTCCGTAGACTTAAATATTAGGTTAGCTTAATGAATGTCACCTGGCAACTTTTATTTAACAATTTAACCTTTTATTAGTATTACGACATGTAGGTTAAATCACTTAATCAATCTAAGATATAACGGATATTGTCGATTCCTGAAAAATGAGACGATCTTCTCACGTAACCCATTCACAGTTCTGGGTGGATCTGTACCACTGAACACTTTCTCCTTTAACATTATTCATAGGTAGGCGTCCGGTGGTGTAAGATCAGAGGAATGTGATGAGTAGTTGAAATCAATCCCGCGGGATATGATTCTCGTCTTTGAAAAGTTTCCTGCAGTACTGCTATAGACTAATGAGCGATGTGGCTGGTCGCGCACAGTCTCACGAAATTTCTTAACAATAGAAAGCAGAGCTGCGTTGATTGGTGCCGCTTTATGAAATTGTTTGTGATATTGTTCCGCCACTAACTTCAAGTGCCGTTTCCGTCCGAGCGAAAATAATTCTCCACAATAAACACTTTTTTCTCCGTCGTGAGACCCGTTTTCAACTCAAACCTCACAGCACTATGTTCTTTGCACTTTTACGAATACATAACGGTGATACAATAATACGCCGATAAACAAAAATGCGCAAAGAACCCTGCGAAATCTAGTACTGTATATTTTGGCGCATATCGTACAACGCTCGTGTTTACCGAGCGCTTTGTCTCGGCGATGTATAACCCTACCACACGAGCATGGAATTCTGTAAATACCATTGAGTTCTGGATGATTGCGGTCCTTAATGTATGTAGTTTGGGACTCGAACACGGTTTTGATGTTACGATTTATAAGGATTTTGCTGATACAGTCAAGGACACCTGAATATAAGGTAAATGGACTTTAGAAATGTCAGAAGTGTGTTTGTTGAGAAACGGCTTCAGCCCGGAATCTCAGAAGCAATCATGAACAACCGTAGAAGCAAAACAAGTCAGATATACTGTTTGAATTCGAAAATATTATTTTGTTGAATTTTAATTGACAAGGAGGATACGAGCTGAAACTCCGTAAGATTTTATTAATGAAATACACCAAACCGCAAGCATTAAAGTAAAAGCTAGTCATAAAATAGTAATAATTAATCCAATTTTTTTAAAGTAAGTTAAAAATAAACTATCTAAGCCCAAATTTGTTTTTTTTTAAATTAATTATGGAACAAAAATTGTATAATTTTGAGATTACTACGTTTATTTTTCAAAAGGTATTTATTATGTAAATACAAATACAATAATAGCTGCTAAAAATAGTTATTAATTTTAAAGAGCACTTAATAACTCGGTCCTTTGCAAGGAAATAGTGGAATCGTTAATTATCTTTCACACAGACACGCTATGATCATATATTATGCAATAACATGCTTAAAAAAACACAAATACTATGTACTTGTTTATGATTTTCTAATCAACTAAAAATTCTAAAGAAACAAATTTCTGTAATGACATCTCAAAATTCTGAATTATGATAACAAAGTTACTTGAGACGATTCAAAGCGTATACAAATGGGTAGGTGCTGATCAAAATTTCTTGCAATGGATGAATTATTGGATTTATTGTCTGGGAGATTGTCCGACCGTGACTGTTCCCGAATTACTGCAGCTACTTGGGTTATGGATTCCCTTAATATTTCTAGCTGCGGACAACAGATAGAGTAGGTCGTAGCTATATGTTTTCAGGTCTACTTCAAGCACAATATAAACCTAATCAGTAGGATCACTTCTTGTCGGCACCCTTTGCAACCCTTGTGCACCCTGTTACAATTATTGATTAAGTTTATACTGTGAGTTAGGTTGTCGAATTAAGGTCTTCACTATACATCAATTTGATTCAAGGGTGTATTACCTGCGAGGTATTTTGCTATTGATTTCTCAACAGTAAAGGCTTTATAATGTCGTGTTTAGGTCTAGTCTCCCAATACGTGTGCCGCGGCTTGGACCATGTACTTATTCATTTCCGGATAGTGGATTCATGCAGGCATTACTAGTACAGGATTTAGTCCAATAGACTGTGGGAGCCATTCTTTTATATTCCGCTGTACTAGCTTTCTTGAATTCTTGTCGGCATTCCCATACTGCGGTTTGACTATTATGACATTTTTATACACGGTATTTTTGAAGCACTGGATACAGCGTTGGCACCTTAGAAACCAAATGTTCGTAAGTTAAACTACGCATTTAATCATTGACTATCAGAAAAGGGAAAAAGCTGCAGAATGCCAGACCGAGACTATAAAAGAGCTCTATTATTTGAGCTGCGCCGTATGGTTTGGTGCGCCATCTTATGATGCGACTTTGAAGTCAGTTCTAACGCACTTCAAACACTTGTCATGTGTCATTGAGGATTTGCTGTACGACAGTTTTCTAATAGAATCGCGACATGATTCGGCCGACCAAGGCTACAATTTTCTTGTCAGAATTTGTTGGTTTAACATTCATCGTCTTCTATTCGTATGTGAACGTTTACCGTTTCAATCGTCGCCCGTTTTTTTGCATACAATAGCAAATTCATGTTTTATCACTCGTTACAATATTAAAGACGACATTTAACTGTTCGAGATTGAGTTTCATGGATATTTGCTTGCCAGCGTCAAATTACGCACCATCCATCGATCGCAAAGCTTCCTTACAATTAGATGATCATGTATATTGATGTTTAAAGATATATGAATACCAGTGGTTCTAATCTGGCTTGTAGAATTCCGTGGTCGTTGTCCATGATTACTTTTGGAATTCCGGACTGGAACAACGACGACTGGTTAATTCTTAATTCTTGGCCGACGTTTAGTTAACAATTGCAAGGGTCATCAAGCAGCAGTAGTAGTAGCCCTGATGTACATTCCGATTGTTTACGAAACGTCGGTCAACAGGAAGGAAACAGTGCCCAGAGGCAATTTATCAGTGTATCTAATTCAATTATTTTACCCAATCGCGAGATTTCCAACATTTACGTTTCTGTTGGTGATTACCGTGGGAGACCCTTTATCATGGAAATATGTACTGAAGAATATGCATCAAGAGTTTTTTGTGATGATGCATTAATCCCCGAAACCAAACAATAAGATTGCAACGCAAAATTTTGCGTTTTAAAATGGAAGAAAAATACGTTCTCGTGTCAAATTTATTTACTCTACACATGTCTCACAATTAAGTAAAACATATATTAAGAGCGTATAATTGGTATTACATGTTTTAACGCCTAATGGCATCTTACGTAAATTTTCGAAGTCACCTTCGTATTTATTTTCAGATTGATTACGCTCTGCATTACATTAGTATCTAAAAGAACATGATTTAAATAAAATAACAGTACTTGTGCATACAATCGATGTCTCTTTTCGTATTGTACCAATAATGATATTCCCTTTCTTATTAATAACAATAATAACATTACCAATGTGAATAGATACGTGCCTGTTACTAAAGATATTGCGGATACTTTTGAAAACAACTTGGATTTTAAAGACCAAAGTTAAAATAATTAACTTTCTGAAGGTCAAGACTGCAAATATTAGTGTCATTTATTCCACAACTTCTATATAATTACAATTATTCATTGTGGCATCTTCAGTAATCTGTTATCTCGATGATGTGATAAATGTTAATAACAACATAATTGTTCGCCTAATAATAGTTAATAAATTATTATATTGGAATGACCGATACCTATTTGAATAATTACTTTGTACAATTTAATAAAAAAAATGAAGACTATTTATAAGTTATTTTGTGTTGTTAAAAAAATTGCCATTATTGCAATCTCCTGAAAATATGTTTACAAACAAATGTTAAACAGAAAATTATTAATACAAATATCAAGAGTTTGTAAGAAATGTAAGTTGTTTTCGAAATATGTAGTTTGCTCGGATTCCGGTCGGGAAGCACGGTCTTGGGATTGCTTTCTTCTTGGCCGACGTTTCGTTCACGTTCACTGGAGACAGAAGGGTTTGCCAAATATTGTGTAGAGGATATTCATCATTAGGGTTGATATTATTGGGATGCTTTAGGATTTTTACGAATTCACGTATTTTCCGGTTAAAGTAAAAGCGGTTATGGGATGGAATCTACGCAAACTGGAATTCAATTTGATTTTCAGTTTGCAATATGTTCAGCAAAACCAAACCGCGCGGCGACTAAGTACCTAGTGTATACACTACCACACGACCATAGACTTCTGTGGACATTAGGGGTTTCTAAATGGTTGCGGTCCTTAACAGAAAAGTTAGTCGATAATACGGAGTGGTCCTTAAAGATAAAAACCATTTTTATAGTCCGCTCTCGTATTATCGTCGTATTATCTGATATAAAGATAGTTTAGTTTTGTTTGTTATGTTTACATTTGCTATACTCCGATGCGAGTCATCCGAGTCTACGTCAGGCGAAGACCTGGTGATGATGCCACCCGCCGACCGCGTCATCAGTCTCGCGGATGTTCTAGAGCCTGGAATGAAATTCGGAATATTCTCGAGTGTGAGGCAGGAGTATATATAGCGCTCGAACGGGATTCAATTCATTCAAGTAGCAGTCGCGACCTCGCTAATGTGAAATTAAGATGTAGACTTTGTTATATAAATGTGAATATAAATAAATGTTGTTATTGTTATAGTTATTAAGTGATTTGTGTATTTTATTATTAGTGTAGTGTGTTTTTAGATGAACCCAGGACAAGTTATATTACAATACGATAGATTGTATAATTGTGTGTAGTGGTACATCTCAATGCAACAACATAGATTCATGTCGGACAGACTTTTACAAATCTGGAAGAGATTACCCAATTTATTAGTTCCTGTATTGATTCACATGACCAAGTTGATGTACTATACACTGACGTTACGAAAGCATTTAACACTATAGGTCATGTTTACTACTTTCTAAGTTGAGTTTGTCCTGCTTCAATTCATATACCATCAACTTAATAGCATGTTACCTAGACATTCGTTACAGTTTTGTTTGTAATAATGGGTTTTACTCCAACACATTCACTGTATCCTCATGCGTTCCACAGGATTCAAAGCTAGAACCGTTACTGTTCAATATTTACTTTAATGATCTCGTCTCCGTTGCCGTGTCTAAAAATATTTTCGAAAATTTCTTCTATATCTATACTTATAATTTTTTTTATTTTTTCTCTTATTAATATACACTATGTATATCTATGCTCAATTATATTTACACGCATTGTACACAAGTATTATTGTTTTGTCCTGTTATTGGGGAAATCTTTTGGGCAATAAAGATTATTATTATTTATATAACATCAACTGGTAAACCAACATATTGAGCCTCGGATATAAATAAAACACATGACTTGATTGACTTTTGCGTAACTAGGGGAATACCAACGAGAAATGCACTATTTAATGAACTCTTGGATCTGCCATCCGACCACTTAGGAGTCATGGTAACTCTAAGCACTAAATTACTAGATAAATCTAAATCAGCATGCCTCACTACCAACAGAACTGACTGGTCAAAATTCAAAGATATAATTCACGAACGCCTGAATGTGGATATTCGTTTGAAATAAGAGGAAGATGTTGACTTAGCTGTCGAAAATTTAACACGAACGATACAGACCGCTGCCTGGCAGTCCACACCACAGGCTCTACAACTTTCTAGCACACAATAATATTGCTCTTATGAAATTGTAGAGGCAGTACGTCAAGAGAGGAGATTGAGAAGAATTTGGATGAACACCAGAGCCCCCAAAATAAAGCTAAACTTAATAAGGCAACAAAAAACTTGAAAGAGATACTGTTAAACGTGAGAAATCACAATATACAGAAATACTTGGAAAACTTAACACCAACCAAAGCCACAGAATATTTCTTATCGAAAGACACAAGGAGATTAAAGAATATGTCTATTGAAATACTAGAACCAATCAGGAAACCTGCCGGAAGCTGGACTAGGGATTTGATAATGTGCCTTTCATAGTGCCTTTATCAAAGACACTATAACATCAAAACCATCTACAAATTATCGTCTCTCTTTTCTGTTATGGACCGCAACCATATTGAAACCCCTAATTGTGTGTATATTGGCGGAGCAAAGTGTTTAGTGGACACTCATGTTGCTGAACACGAGCGTTGTACTAATGAGCTGCAAATAACTGAGACTCACTAAAACTGAGACGAAACGATTTAGAAGGATCTAATTGACTACCTAAAGGTGATTTTCAGTTCAGAATTTTTTCGAGCTAGCAATTATTTATACAGGTGTCTTTGAAATAAAGAGACAACGTATGAAAAATGGAAATGTGTAATTATGTAGAATATAAATTTAAAATATTTTCCCAAAATTTCCTTCTATAAGCGAGAAAAGAAAAAATGACAATGATATCTAAAAAATATTTGTCAAGCCACTGTGCGACCGACTATCATAAAAAGTATCTAAGACGATACTTAAAGGTGACCGACTATATCAAAAAAGTAGTTTTGTTATTGTTGGTCAGTTTTAAGATCGTCTCCGATTCAGTCAGTTGTCGATCGCTACATGTGTACATGTATACGTTCAATATGATGTACATCTCCGATTGAAGGTAGATTGTTGCCAAATGGGACGTGAAATGTCCCATCTTACATCTTATTTTAATACACTTCTTTTAAAAATTCACATGCAAGAATAAATTTTTAACAAGTGACTTTTCGTACCAGGTTATCGAACCCTTAGCATAGCTTAGCAAACCTTAGCAAAGCTGTCTACACAATGTTATTTTCGAGAGTTTTCATAAACATAAACATTGCAGTGTGTGTTTACATGCAAATTCAATAGCGGTATTTTTCTATAGACATTTCGAATCCATATTAATATTTTATAGTTGTTACTTCTCGTAAATAAAAAAATATTCACGTAATACACAGGAAATGAAGCTGAGTCAGGTCAGTTCTAAAAGTTCTGCTGATTCTGTACGTAAATATATGCAATAAGTAATGGGGTTATTGACCTTAGCATACAATAATGTTATAGTTTTTATAACATCGGCAGCTGTCACGTATGTAAATATACGCTGTAGCATATGTGTGTGTGTAACTTCAATAGGGGTATCTATTATTTATACACATAATACAATTTTCAGAGGGTTTTTAATTTTAGGCTTCGCGTCGTACTTGTCTCACAATATGTTGGATTTATATTATATATTATTACATCGTTCCAATGTTTATACGTTGTCTCTTTTTTTCAAGGACTTCTGTATATATGGCTTGTATATAGAGAGATTAGGGTTAAATGTTACTTCATCTAATTGTATTTCTTTTCTTGGAAAAATACAATAATTAATTTTTCTCTATAGAATTTGGAAATGAAATGTAAGTTATCTAAATAAAAAATTTTAAACATTAAATAGAATGCCATTATTACAATAGCTTTAATTTCAAAGATTAGATTTTAATTTGTTCTTGCTGAAGTTAAAATTAAGTAATTTGCGGTATATTTGGACAAATAACGAAACATCAAACTATTTTTACATGACTTGCGAATTCGTTCTATTACAGAGTATTAAAAATAGATGTGCTAGATTGATGAATAAGTTTGTCGCGTCTTTATTGAACTAGAAATTTACTATTTTTTTGATAAACAAAATACATGAATTAATCCAGAATATCTGGTAATTTTTCGATTCTAAGTCTGAATAAATCCGGTGGTTTGGAAATGAAGAAGTGGTCAAACTAATTTTGAAGAACGACATCGTTATGAAAGCAGTTTCTTCGAAGGTTGTTTGATAGAGAGCAAAAGAGATTGAAATCTGACCGAATTAAATCTAGGAAACTCCCAACCGAGTTCTTGAAAAGCCGCTATGGTAAGTTAGCAGTATGAGTGGTATCGCGCAGCAAAATGAATCGATGATGTCTTCCCTGTTTTTTTTCTTGAATTCTGGCCTCAAGCGGACAGTGCTGTTGGCATTAACTCTCAGCAGTGATGCTTAACGTTGTGTAAGTATAAATAAGGCCCGAGAAGAAGGGATATACATTTTACAGAACTAATAATTTTAATTGTTAAGAAAGTCTAAAGAAAGAACCAAAACTTTAGCATTTTTAATAAAATTAAAAGTATCTAAACACTGACAACTTGAAAAATTTTTAAAGCGCCAACAACTGTCATTTAAAATACGTAAAACTTAATAGTTGTTTATTTTCAACAATTTCTAAAGAAAGAATAAAATTTTTAACGTTATTTAGCAAAATTAAAGATACGGTTTTCAAAATGTCCCGAAAAATTATGTGATCCGAAGCTTTCCAGGTTTGTGAAAGTTCTTGGTGGGAAAACATCTCCACTAGTCTGATACTGTAACAGAGTTTAATATCATGCTGGGTACTCTATTCTTAGAAGAAATGCTTTGCTCTATGTATCCTACTGCTGCAGATGTACTTTTCCATTTCCCATTTTTCCATTTTTCGTGAATACTAAAATATTGTATGAACCACTGGCGTTACGGCAATTATATTGCTCTCGGTCGACATTCATCCCTCGGGCCAGAGGCCCTCGGGCTGAATTACCGTCGACCTCAGAGCAATATAATACCCATAACGCCCTGGGGTGTATAAATATATAAAAACTATTTTGCAAGGCATACTCATCTTAGCAACCAAAAACGCTACGAATTTATGGATCAACCCGAAATATACAGGGTGTTAGAAAAAGTAGCCTTATCGTCAGAAAACATCATAATCGGAGGAAATCGATCCCGTAGAATCTGAATTTGGCATCAGAATTTACCTACAACCCTTAAGGACGGCTCCAGGGCGGTGGTGACTTTGTCGATATGGAGGGGAGCGTGCGAAGTATCGTAGCTCCAGATCTGGTATATCTAGTGACTTGAAATTTTGCAAACAAGCTTAGAATGGATGCAGCTACTAGAAAAAAACATCCTAGTTTTTCCCATTTATCAGCAGCGGCTGTGCAAATTTAACCTTTGCGAAATGATCGCAGGAATATAAGTCGGGTTTGAGCTGGCATAATTCCGATACCTTTACAGCTAGGACGTTCGCAATTATTTTTTTTCCTAGTAGATACATCTTTTGTAAGTCCGTATACAATCTGGTGCATACATGTACCAGATTCGGAGCTACGATTCTGCGCGCGTCTCCTCTTCCTTTACGATAACGTCACTGCCACTCCATAGGGCTGTAGGTAAATTTTGATGCCAGATTCGGATTTTACGAGGTCGATTTCCCCCGACAATGCGCCCGATCGGGTTACTTTTAAAAAGTTAACTTTGACACCCTGTAGATTGACGAAAAGCCTTCAAATAGTTTAATTTTTAATTTATTTAAGCCCAAAGAATATATGTTTAAAAGGTTGACTTACTTTTTTGTAGCAGTCTGTATAAGTTGCTATAATTTTTTTTTTACTATGCTTCATAGATCATAAAATTTTAAGAAATAGAAATGACACATTTTCTTACTATTCTTTATTTAGAGCATCTACAACTTGTAATCCATTTTTTTTTTGTGATTAGGCAATGATCTTAAGTAATAAATAATAGAACATACCTTTATTTATTTGTTAAATGTCTCTATCTCTCTCTACATATAGAACACAATGTTCGTATGTGTGCCCGTTATAAACTAATAAACTACTGGACCAATTTAGGCATGTTTTTTTGCAGAATGATCCTCTTTCTCCGGAGCAGGTTTAAAGCTATTGAAATCGTCGATCTTACCAGTAGAAAAACACGTTTATGATGCGATAATACGAATAAGAAATTATTGATGAGAGTGGTGGAATGTATTTCTTGGACGCGCCAGGTGGTACATGAAAAATATTTCTTATTTCAATGATACTAGCAACCATACGTGCACAAAATAATATCGCATTGTCAATCGCATCATCTGGAATTGCAGCGATTCTTTTGGATAGTTGCCGAACAGCACATTCACCATTTACCAGTTAATATACAAAACAGTGAAACACCAACTTGCAAGATTTCTAAAACATCAGGAATAAGTAAAGTACTGCAGCAATGCGAGATAATTATATGGGATGAATGCACAATGGCGCATAAAAAATTGCTGAAAGCATTGGATCAAATGGATGCCTTTCAGAAGAAAAGCACCAAGTCACGCAAGGATCAAACTGAGAAATAAACAAACAAACTTTTCTCTATACTAAAAATTCTGTATCAAAGATGTTTAGATCAAAGATGTAGCCTTGAATGGATCTTCATGACAACACCTTTTCTTATCTATTCCATAATCTGGAAGTTCTGCAAATTGTATATATATTAGACAGAAAAAATTGATATTTTGTGGGTTCTATCTGGTGTTGCGAGATCTATTCAACAGACATTACCTGTTATTCCACATTCAACTCCAGCAAATGAACTAAATGCGTGTTTAAAAACATCACATTTGCAGAGACACATTGACGACAAACATGTGTGTTACAAAACAATCCTTCTGCAGAGTATTTTGCGATACAATTATTTAATATTGGAAATGGGAAAACTACAATTGAAGAAACAACAGGCTCCATTATATTACCAAATGATTTTTACAGTATCACTCAATCACAAGAAGAATGTATACTTCCAGATATCAAACAAAATTACAAAAGTCATCAATAGTTAAGTGGACGTGCTCTATTAGCTGCAAAAATGTAGATATGTAGATGTAAGTTTAATTAATATCAGTACTCAACATATTGTTATGGTTTTTTCCCCAATTAATATTAAAAATTGATTTAAAAATGAATGTACTATTATTTTTGGATATCTGTGTATATCCGTATGTATTTCATGTGTCACAAAAAAAAACTTGTATTTTTGGAGGCCGCCTTGAGGTGCATGCCACCGCGATTGATGTGGACCGAGGTCAGACATAGTTTAACAGTAAGACAAGAACGTTCATTTTATTTAAAAAATATTAAATATATATATTTAAAGTAAAAATTCGGGTTGAATTTGAATTATTAATTAGTTGATGGTGTTTTTATTTCAATTCCCGAATATTCTACGAGATTTTATTCTCGTAATTTTGATTATATTTAATTTAATAACGTTTTCTTGTCAACGTGTACACTAATCAATAGATACTGTTATGGGTCAAGATAAAGCAATAAATTATCCAAATAAATTCTTAAATTCACTTGATTTATCTTGATTGCCACCCCACATTATTAATCTGAAGGCTGGTGTTCCTATCATTCTTCTTAGAAACATTGATCTACCCCTTCTTTGCAATGGTATGAGGTTGGCAGTCAAAAGATTACTAAGCAATGTGGTGAAACGTACGTAGTGTAATTATATATTTTATTTGAAACTAAAAAGTAATTGCGTTTTATTTTATTCGTTAAAAGGGAGTTTCAACATGTATCTCCTTCGTCGATTAACATAATAAAATGTTGTTAAGATACAAGTTTCCATCGTCGTCAATGTGCCTAGGCTTATGTGCTGGTTTATTTCATGTCTTAGTTGAATTTTGTAAGCATGTAATTTAAGACGCTTATGAAGAATATTCTGAATAGCTGTTTTAGCCATATCAAGTTCCCAACTGGGTCCCCACCCTATGGACTTCTTAGGACTTCGGATACATGACTGTCTTACACGCTCAACATCCTCTTCCGATGTGCGTGGCCGTCCTTGAGATTTCTTGATGTCAACACTTCCAGTTTCCTTGAACTGATTAAACCAACGATCAATGGTTTCGTCTGCAGGCGGATTTTGTCTATAAGTTCGTCGAAAATGATGCTGCACTAACAGAAATGATTTGAACTCAGCGTACCACAAAACACACTGCGCTTTCTGTTGTACGGTAGTCATGATGGCTGTGAACTAACTGATCAGGTCCAGCCGCACTGAAATGGCGGCGCGCGGCAAGATGGCATCATTAATAATTAAATTTAAGATTTGCTGCGTCTTTTGGTGTACAAATAAATCTTCTACCATTTATATTAAGATTTTTATTTCGCTTCAAAATCCCGGACACCGTTTTCGATTACCCTGTACATATATAATTATCTTCAAGCCAGTCTTTAAGATCATTTTTCTAAGAAAAATATGTCAAAGTGTTATATTTGATATTAATTTAGTCGTTACCATATGTGAATAATATTGTATTATATTACTTGAGTGTTAAATTACTTCGTCACGAGAAATAAGCACCGCGTATTAATAAAATAATTATGGGCGCAATGTGTAGTTGCGTTATTTCGTGTTCCTTACCGCATAGAAATGCTTCTATCCTGGTCCATTTCGGTAGAATATGCACTGAGACGAAGATCCTGGCAGGAAGATTATTCTTTGAAAATGGTAAATGATATTTTACTCAAACTTTACACTAGTGTTTTTTTTACAGAAGCATTTCTACAAATATTCGTTAGTCATGGGTAAAATAATATACTGTATGAGAGAGCGTCCTATAGTCAGCTGATGTTACGCGAAATTAGCGCTTCCAAATATGCCACGATATATAGCATGCCTTACAGAACACCCAACAAATAAGCGTTAGACGCATTTGCAATACTTATTGATAAAGAGGTGTGTTAAATTTTCTCTGCGTACAAAGAAAAACTAAATACTGTAGTAATATAACGTAATATTCAGTATAGTTTTATAAAATTAAAAACGACGTAGTCGTATAAAAATAAAATAATCAAATATTATTTATAGGAGAATATAAAATAAAAATACTTCTAGATAACTCTTCTCAAGAAACCAAAGAGAATTAAATAAAAATTTTGTTTTATACAAAAAAAATTATGAGATTTTATTCACTCAAGTATGTTTAAAACTGTTTTTATTTGTTTTCATATTTGAAATTAAATTACACGCTTCGTTAATATGGAATCCACCTTACGTCTCTCACCAAATTCAATTGCGGAAAGTTCAGAGGCGCTTTTTAAAGCACCTATCATATAGAAGAGACTGTTCGTATCCTGAGAGAAATACAATTCATACTGCATTTACTGCATCACAAGCCGAATTTTCTACAAACGCGCAGGGAGACAACTTTTGCAATATTTATGTTTAAACTTCTTCACAACTTTTATCGAATATTGGTTTCTGCGTCGCGAGACATATTGACATATTTTACACGACTTTTACAGATTATATGAGAATTATTTAACGGTTTAAGGTGAAACTTAAAACAAAACACTTGAATTAAGGCAACATTCTTTTTTTGATTTTTCAATATATTTCTCTTCAACATTAAGACACTCAAAGTAGCGGTGCGGGAGTGCCATTATATCAGTTTTATAATACTTAGGATCGAGGTCGTCAAAATACTGCTCTACTTCTGCAATAACTTCCTCGTCTGTCTTGAATTTCTTTCTTTCAGCAAACAGCTTGAGTTTTGGGAATAAATGGAGGTCTGAAGGGGCTAGATATCCGGTGAATAGGATGGTTGATATACAATCTGAAATCGTAATTCATCCAGTTTTCCCGAACAATGCGAATTGTGTGTGACGATGCATTGTCATGAAGGAATAGCACTTTCTCGAACCATTTCGGCTCTTTTTCGATATTGCCACCTTTTGTTTTGTCCAGAAAGGCAGTACAATAAGTCCGGTTGATAGTTTGGCCCTTTGCAAGATAGTCGACTTGAGATATTCCCTTGAAATCTGAAAATATCGTGGCTATTACCTTACCAGCCGAAGGAAACGTCTCGGCTTTCCTTGGCGGAGGACTGCCCACGATGCCTTCAATTCTGGCAATTCATTTAAATTAACACTTTACCAACATTTTACTTTACATCTAAGTTAAATAAATCTGCATCTAAAATAATAATAAATGGTTTTTAATAGTACGGAGTTTTTGTCTAACTTGTCCCATCATGTTTTGGCCGATTGTTACATCAATAGTCATGCTTTATTTTGAGCTTCTCACATATTCTCATATACTTCTCTGGTCAATGTTTCTCAAAAATCGATCGGTCGAGCCTATAGCACATTTGGCGGATTACCAGCTTTTGGCACAAAATGTATGTTTAGAGCTTCTAATCATGTTGTAATCGTTTTTGGATAATGACAACTTGCTAAATCTGGCCAAAACATTATTTCATCACGTAGATGAGTAGTATTACTAAATTGAATTAATTTCGATAAATATCTCTCGGTATAAACGTTGCCATTAACTGCTTTAGCCCTCACATACCCAACAAAAGGTCTTGAAATTCCGCTCTTCAGTACGAGTAGCACACCAAACTAGAATTTTGGAATTTATTGTACTTTGTATTTAATACTATCTGGACAATTTTCTACATTATTGGTATAAAAACCATCATTGCCTTTCATTTCTGAGTGAGATAATGTGAAATATTTGTCATCATCCATTATGACAAACAAATTGGAATTCTTCGTAACTGATCCTCGGTATTACGTGGACATCTAGGTTTTTTACGGTACTTTAAGCTTTTTTCTGCAATATCCTTCTAACAGTTTCATGAGGAATATTAAATCTTCAGGATACCTTTCGATGATATTTCAACTTCGTCTTTTGCACTTTAAAGATACGCTTAACGTAATTTTCGGTCAGGAACTTCGGACATCCACTTTTTGGTAAATGGAGTCATGGTGTATCCTGTTCACATTCTGCGATTTTTCTAATGGTTGTAAATGCTTTTACTAACGATCAGTTACTAAACTGAACATTTATAACCTTCAAACCGGTTAGAAAACGCGCTATTACATACCGAGGTAGGTAATAGCACTTCACCGGCTAGCTTATGGCACTTTACTGGCTAGCTTATGCCACTTTCCTGGCTAGGTAATGCCATTTCAGTATTTATGAATCATCAGTGTCATTTAAATAATTGTAAATGGTTACGTTACCTAGCAACAGTACTTATTACAAACATTTGTCAAAATGCCATGTAATTTAATACTTAAGTAACTTTAGTGATTTAGTAGTTTAAATAATAATTAATTACCAGAGAGCGGATTGAAGCGATTGAATGACCAATTGCCCCGATAAAACGTTGTGGCGGTATCAGGTATAGTATGCATGTTATAACAGCCTGACTATTTGCTTGCTCGATTGCATTCGTCTAGCAGATGTTATTTCCATCGCTATGAATAGTACATTGTGTGTATTCCTCCATAAATTTAATTTAACAGGGGCGTGTAAGACGGAATATACATTTATATATTATTTCGATGACTTCGCTGAAATATTCGCTTAAAAAAATATATCTGCTAGTTTCCAAAGTGTATTCTCGCGTTTCCATGCTGTTATACATGATACATATAAGTATTTATTGTTCTTAAGATAGTATATTTTCTATTCTCTTCTATAAGGCATTGTTTCTGGTTTTGTTTCTTTCAGTGTTATTTGGTTACAACATTTAGAATTTTAAAAAATCCGTTTTATATTTATACTTTCAGTATATTTATCCTATAATTTTTTTATAAATATTAAGTTTAATTTACTACCTTATTTTTGGAGTAGTTTTCGTTTCTTCCTTTTGGTCCATTTCTTTCTGTTCTTAGTATTTCTCTTTATTTTCATTAACTATGCAGAATTCTCGTAGGGCAGCCCTGGTAGGATGGAATACAGGCCATACAGATTGGTTGTATATTCGTAATGATACCGAGATATATTGCAGTGTAATGTGCAGAGACATGTATCTTCGAAAACTCATCAAGATAACATATGACCTTCTGCACCTGACACTTTTAACGAAGAACTGTGTGAACCTTTCATGGCGGTCAATATCCCATTCAAAAGCTTAACAATATAGTACTCAAGAGGTTTCTTACAAAATATACTGATCGTCATATACCAGATGAATCTACTTTATGTAAATACCACTTACGAAAATGTTATTTCAGAACCATTGAAAAAATACGAACCAACCTATCTGGTCATTATCTTTGGGTAAGTGCAGACGAAACAATGGATGTATTGGAACGATATGTGTTAAATGTAGTTGTTGGTATTTTTCATTCGACAACTTCATAGTATTCTGTCATCGGATAACAACTATAAAGACAAGATGCTATTATTTTTGACTGATGTCAGCTTATATGTTAAAAACATGGAAGTTATTAAAGCAATCTTATCCCAATATGCTACACGTTACCTGTGCAGCACATGCACTACACAGAGTATGTGAATACATCACGGTCATTTTCCAAATGTTGATAAGTTAGTTTCATAATTTAAAAAGACATTTCTCAAAGCTGAGACAAAATGTTGATGCCATATTTAGCAGAAATCCAGATTTGAATATATTATATTAATTTTGCACAGAGTCGATAGAAAAATCTACACGTTCGAAATATGGGGCACTTTTGCAACATTTTAATCACGCACCCATCATCAGTTGTGATATGGAACGGACATTTTCTATTTTTAAAGACGTTTTAACATCTAAAAGAACTAATTTAGCGCAGGAACACCTTGAACAAGCTTTAGTTGTTCATAGTAATGTTTTACACTTTCAATGTTTCACAGAAAATACATAGTTTTGAGTTTTGTTCTTTGTAAATTATTTTATTCAAAATTCGATACGCAATTCGCTTGTCAGCATTACTTTTGTTTCAGCAGTAGTTGCTGCCGGTTACCAAACATATACCAAATTGTTCGAAACTCACGGACCGCTTACAGAAACAAACCTATTACGAATACAGGGCAGATGCCTATGGGCTATCAATCATCAATCGCTGGAGTCCGCTCTCTGTTAATTACTAAGCGACCGTGACGAAATGTCATACGAGTTTGGGTATTGTAATCAATATTTGCTTACCATAGTTACTATATTGCAAGTCATTTACATTTATTTTTAAGGTGACGAAAATTTTCCCAAAACTTCTGTGACATACGTTTGGAATTGAGGCAAGTTTCATCGAACGTAACAAAGCGACTTAAAAAAATTACTGGGTTGATGTTAACGAACTTCAAATTGTCGTTGAAAATTTGCGCTCTTTCACGTTTTCTATCTACATTCAGTGAAAGCGGTACCTACCAGGCAGAGAGCTCAGGCATGCGTAATTCGACATGTGGTGTACATGTTTGGTAGACATGCCCGCAGTTTTGGCTCTTTCACTCTTCGGTCAACATTATGAACTTTTTCAACCATTTCTGGAATTTTAACGCGTTTTGGTAGTATAGGACGTTCTTCAAGTTTGAGACTCATGTCGTCATGTTTAAAGCGAGCAATCTAGCGACAAATCTAGCATTGTTGCCTAATATTTGCTGCATGTCCGCCAAAATCTCAGTTCTTGTGTTTGTCTTCTTAAAAAAACAAATGCTGAATTTCACGATGCATAGCGATTTTATCCATTTTGCAACTTTCACTAAACATGTCTTCTTTAAGCCACTGGGTTATTCTAAAAAATATCGATTTTTTTCACAAGCAAATACTGATAGGTGAGTCCCATCTTCCGTCAAATCATCCTCGTATCATACAGTGTCCCGTATAGCTTTCCCAACCGCTACTAAACATTGAAAAATCGCAATTTATTCTAAATAATCTTTATAGTGGTTGTATCGTATTTTCGATATGCATCTTAAATTTTATTCATTTCTTAATTAAATTGTTTCAAAAGCATACCACAGAAACGCAATTAATTATTACAACACCCGATGTTTAATATTTACTGTTTGTTACTAAATGCCATCGTATTCAGACAATTGTAATGTTTACTCTAAATTTGATCGTGTTTACTGAACAGGAGTTCAGTTACGTAGATTAGCTGCATAAAATTGGTGCCCTTAACAAACGTACAGAGTGTTATTTTTTCTCAAAAATTCCAACAGGTGGACATCGAAACAAATATTTCCCATTCTCCTTGTATATGATCTGATATAATTATGTACAGTTGTATGTTTTGCATAATTTTCATACATATTTTGTTTATTAATTTAGTCGATATTTGTTATTGATGTGCTTTTGCTGTTTTTTTTATTGTATCCTTAAAAAGTTATTATTAACATAAAATGTTAATTTGTATTCTGATATTCACTTTAGTTGTTTTTTTCTTTAGTAATATGAAACGCAATGTTGCCTCTTTATCTGTTAGATAATGCGTGTACAAGAAATCCAACAGGTGTTTTTAAAATACAACTTATATTTTAAATATCACAATTATTTTTGTAGAAATATTATTTCTGTAAAAAAAACTGAAGGTTATAAAATATGGTTTCAAAGACGAAGATACAACGTTACAATAAAAATAATCCAAAATCTAACATTAAATTTACCAGGTTCGTAGCATTTCAGTAGTAAGTTTAATTTGTATTTATTTATATGTAGGCTTTGGTAGTAATTGTAATGGTACCTACATCTATTTTACTAATCTTGTACATTTTAATTTAATTACGCATAATAGACAGAATGCTAATTATTGCATTATTTATTGTATATGTATTTGCTCATGAATATATTGGTTTATTTTTTATATGTATGGCCTTTTCATATGTTCTCCATGTGCCTGATAACGTGGCCTTCAAACATTACTTATGTGTGGAAAAGTGCGTTGTATGAGTGCTACACTGTAGAGTTAGCATAGGGGATTTTCTGTACAGACCATGTTCGGCGATATCGAAATTAGCGGCAGAAGAGATTATTAAATAGCGTCAGAGCAGTGTAGTTAGCGGTCCCGTACGCAACAGCGGGCTAGCCCAAAGAGGGGTTCCGAAATAACGTGGCGAATCAGTTAAAGGAGGGGCTTCAAAATAAAGTGGCGAACCAGCCCAATGAGCGGTTCCAAAGATGTGCATAAACCCGTAATCAAATTCGGTCTGCACTAAAGAATAATAAATTCACACGCGTGCAGCCTATGCGAAAGTGTAATTAAGTACATTGGCCTCTTTGTGAAATAAGACACCGAACAAATAAAAAGTGTTTTTTAAAAGGTTTTTAAAAAATAAGAACAAACCACTGAAGTGTCTGTATTTTTCCCAAGAATGGAGAAGAATATATTAGAATATATTGTGTCGACGACAACTTCGAAGAAGAAGAAATCCCCCTACGCCGTTCTCTACAAGACGAAATTCGACGCAGTGGCTGGATTTTAACAATTATTTACACCATGTTTAAGATAAATGGAAATATATAACTTTTGCACAGTATGGACAACAAGTGTTCATTTGAAAAGTCAATCTAGGTTACTTTGAAATTTTGATAGAATAAGACGCAAATATATTAATATGTGTTTGTTGTTCCGTAAACGTAAATCCAAATGACATTTGATAATGTCAATCACAAATATCAGTTATTGCATAATATAATCGTGCGTCGATTCTGGTCTAAATAAATTGGTTCTCAGTTTTAAAATGGCTTTCACTTTAGAACATAAATTTTTTTTAGTCCAGGCTTATTTTCGAAGTGGAAATAAAATTGATGGTTTATGGGTTTATTCAGTTCAAGATGGCATGGTAGAATTTCAAGGTGAATTTCCACATTTTGTAATAGATTATATACAATTTAAGAATACTTTGGATAGAACTTTAAAAGTTTTTTCTGAATCTGGTAGTCTCTTAAGAAAATCAGGCAGCGGAGCAGTTAAGAAACGTACACCTCAAGTTGTCAATCGTGTTGAAGAAATAATGGAAAATGAACCACAAACATCTGTTCGACATTTGAGTCAACAAATAAACCTTTCTGTTGGTACAACTCACAAGTTATTAAAAAAAGATATGCAACTTTATCCATACCGTGTCACAGCAGTACAAGAATTGTTAGAAATTGATTACCCACGTAGACTACAGTTTTGTAATTGGTTTGTAAATATGAACAATAATGGAGAACTTTCGCAAAGAGTCATCTTTACTGATGAAGCATGGTTTTCTAAAACGGGATACCTAAATTCACAAAATACAAGAATTTGGAGTAGTGAAAATCAACATGTAATTAATGAAGAATCGCTACATCCAGAGAAAATTGGTGTTTGGGCAGCGATAAGCCATAGGCGAATCATTGGACCAATATTTTTTCAGGGAACGTTAACTGCTCAAAGGTACCGTACGGAAATTTTACAACCATTTGTCAATCAGTTGCATGATGATGAACTTCAAAATGCATATTTCCAACAAGACGGAGCACCTTGTCACTGTACTGCAGAATCTTTGGATTATTTAAGAGAATTTTTTGATGAGCATATAATTAGTCGAAATACTGAAATTGCCTGGCCTGCACGTTCATGCGATTTAACACCTTGCGACTTTTTTTTGCGGCCTTATCTAAAAAATAACATATTTCGAATACCTATATTGAATTTGAATGATATGCCACAGAGAATCGAACAGAAATGCATGGAAATTAATAACAATCCAGCAATGTTGCAGAATATCATCAGAAATTTTGAACGGAGGATTTTAAAGTGCATTGATCTTGAAGGACAATATTTTCAACATTTGTTATAGTTTTCAATAAATACCTATTATTTGTTATTTATTTGTATGTATGAAACTGTCAAAATATACGACTTCGTAGGTTAAGTAGTAAATTTTAATTTACGACATACTTCGAAATGTTCTCAGAAAATCACATGCTACTAGATTGAGTTTTCAAATGAACACATGTTATATACATAAATGAACAATAAAGTAGCTCATCATTCATATTTTCTTTAAATATATGTTAATCAACTAATAGTAATTTCTACTTGTTCTGTATTCATTTGTAATTTTATTTTCTCCTTTTTTAAATTAAATTGTTTATTTATTGATTTACTATTTTGTTAGATTTATCGTATACACCGTTATACATTAAATAGTAAATAGCGTTTCAGATAGGATTTAAACGCAATTATTTATATTCTGTTTGTTATTGTCGCATTAAAAGGGGGGAATTGGTATTTTATAGTACTTTATTAGAACCTGAGATGATCTTAAAAGTTATTTACACGAAGATAAACAAGAAGGAAATCTATGTACAATAAGTAGTTAAGTCTGTTTATTGTTAATATACGTTTTAAATAAAGTCAATACACGTACTATATTTATGTTGATCAATATAGAAATTCTAATTATCTTTAACTTGAATGATTATTACCAGCATTAGAAGAATATCATAATATTTTTAATATGTAGTTACATTAGAACAATGAAAAATTGTTAATAAGAAAAATTTACCCATAATTAAAAATAAGTTATTTTAAATAAACTGCACATACGTACTAGAAAAATGGAACAATAGTCTGACATTCTGTTTTCTGAATTTGTATGTAAAAAATTAAAATTGAAAATTCATGTCTTAACTAGATACAAAATAAATAGTCTCGTAAAAAATATATGAATTTGATTATTGGTAGCAATGTAGAAAAATAATAAGACAGTAAAAATTTATGTGGTGAGATAAAAAAATAATTATTTGAAGTAAAAGAATTTGACGAATCAAAAATCAAATATTAGTTATACGAGGTCCCGTATCGTTATGGTCAAATTTTAGGAGTGTAAAGTAGACTTCATTTCAAGTAACAAAAACGTAAAACTTGTATATCCATTTTTATTTGTTTCAAAGTTACAGATCTATGAATGTGATTGTCAGATCATGAAAAGAAATTTAAGCCTAAAATCAATAAAAGCTGATTTTATTTAAAAAAGTTCAATTAATAATATTTTCGAAATGTCCACCTTCTTGTTGAATGCAGGCTTATACCAGTAACCCAACAGAAGAAGTACTTATCCGAATTTCATACTTGTTTTGTCGGATTTGCCCGGCAGCCAGGTGAATACGATCCAACAACTCTTCTCTTGTGCTCGAAACTTGCGCGTAGACTAAATTTTTCATGTACTCCCATAAATAAAAGTCAAGGGAATTAAGATCGGGTGATCTGGGTGGCCATGCAACAGGACCACCTCGACCAATCCATCTTGGATAATTGACGTTAACCCAATTTCGGACGGCAATTCCGAAATATGGTGGTGCCCCATCCATGTGAAACCACATGTCTCGTCGAACATTCAGTGGGACATCCTCTAAAAGACCTGTCAGTTCGTCAATAAGAAATTGAAGGTAATTGTCCGTATTTAACCTCCCAGGAAGAACGACAGGACCAATCAGCAATCTACGATAACATACAATATATGTATATATATATATATATATATATATATATATATATATATATATATATATATATATATATGTATATATACATATATAAATTCTGCAGAGATGTTTAAAAATACCTGGTTAAGGTAAGGCCACAAAAAAACATCACACTGTGTTAAATCCTATGATCTTGCAGGCCAATAATTGGTTATATTTCTATTTATTATTCGGGCATTCAAGTACTCTGTCAAATGCTTCACGTGTACAATGTTCATTCATAACAGCTCCAAAATTTCTTCACGGTACCTCTCCGCATTAATATTTTCTAAAGTAAGTAAAAAAATTTTTTTTTCTTCTAATAACATCCAATGATCATTTTAGTTTCCAAAAATATGGTACCAATTAGCCGTCTTCTTGACATACCTGCCCAAATTCCAAATTTTTTCCGGATATAATAGTGATTCAATAAAGATATATACACTCTGTTCGTTTTCAGTTTGCAGTCATATGATCAATTTTCATTTATTTTTAGTAGTATGAATCTAGTCGGTACTTTTGAGTCAAAAGAGGTTTAAGTATTTTATAAATATAAAATTGTTATTTCAATACATAATGTTTTCTATTTATTTTCTAAATGTTTTTCCTGTTTAATCAATCGATGTTATTGACCAATGTAATGGTAATGAATTGGAACGATGCCGTATGACATAACCTAAAATTTTTGAAGTATAAACACAGTAACTTTGGAAGTTTTAAATCTCAAATACGCATATAAAATAATATTCTTTAAAGACGACAAAGGTACATGTAGAAAATGCAGCTTTTCATGTATTGTAAACAGATGCTTCACTTCTAGCATTAATCGCATTAAATAAATTTGGAATAAGAAATAATCTGGAAATTGCAGAAATCATACGAGAAGAAATTCACTAACATAAATGAATTACAAAGCAATTCAATATAACCAAAAAGTAGAACAGAAAGGTTGGGAAATAAGAAAATAGGAAGCTAAATTTTGATTGTTTCATATGTATAATCAAATTTTTTGCATTAGAAATTAAATAAATAAAAGCTCACCTTGATTATATTGGTATTATTATTTCCAAGAAAATGGTTAATAATAATTACACGAATAATTCATTTGTTTACAAAAACTATAGAGAACTATTAGTATTATGTATAAATTAATTATACAGTTCAATTATTACATTGCTACGCTAAGTAAAACCATTGAAGATATAACTTCATTTGGAATCAGTATGTTAAAAAATTATCATAACTGTTTGTTAAACTTGCTCATATAAAAACTATTCAACTTAATAAAATGCAGATACTTTAATCAATACAATAAATACAAAATAGCGAAATTTGTATTATGTATTATTCTATTCTAGTGTTAACAGATATGGATGTGACTGCACAAGTGAGCGCTGATATTTTTTAATGTTATTCTGCATAAGACTATTAAAACCTGATTTTAAAATGCCATACAGCATACTAAACTCAATGAACAACAGTAGTGCAGTATGTGACAAAAGCTATTTTCTTTATCTTCGCAATTTATGTTGGTTGTATCTGCAAACTCTTGAGTTGTTCATATATTAACTGAGCATATTAGAAAATAGAAGTATGTAGAAATAGCAAATAATTCATCTAATTCATAATCGGTCTAATAAGAAATATTTATTTGAATAAAACATATTTACATGGAAGCTTAAATATATAATCTTTCTAATACAATCATAAAAACACTATCATAGACAGAAAATAATGTTGTCTTGTACTAACATAAAATATGACACCTTTAGTTGCAATTACATATATTAATCTGAATCAGAGTCTGATTCTGTACTTGATTCTGTAACATTGATTATTACTGGATCTATATCCAAGTCTACCAAGCAGTTTTCTCTTTCATACCATTGTTTTATTAAATTATCAGTATGCCTTATGCAGTTACTCCATGTATTACTATCACATGTATGTAATGCCTCCTTCCACATTTCTTTCACCTTTTCGTCGGTGTAACCAGCCCTACCGATGTGCACATTGTAATATGTTTTTGCTTTTGCCCAAATTAGCTCATTAGCATTGAAGTCACAGTGGTATGGTGGCAGTCTAAGAATTTCATGTCCTGCATTTCTTAACAGTTCATCAATTTCATAAACTTTCTCTTTACGGTTTCGATCCTTTGGAAAATATCCATGTTTCATCTAAAAAGACAACTTGACGCAAACTAGAATTTGTATTCTCAATGTACTTCCTTAAAAATACACTTCGCATTACACTAACATCAAGTTTTTCCATTAATGCTCTTCTATTATCATCTTTTTTATATTTGAAACCGATATGTTTGAGTAAAATGGAAAGAGATGTTTTTCCTATTTGCACCATTTGTTTAGTTTCCAGTTCAGTCTTCAATGTTTTCAATGTAACCTGTTTTTCTAAAAAAGTATATCGTTAAAAAATAAATCATTTATGAAAATAAAATTGCTTAGAATACTTTGATGAAACATGTCGTATAAAGTATTTCGGACTTCCATTTTCAAGCTTTCTGGCAAATCTTTGGTTTTTGGTTTACGTCGGGGTATTTGTTTTCCAGGTGATGATGTCCCACGTTTCTTGATATTGTAAACGGTTCGGACAGAGATCTTAAGAGCACTTGCTACTCTCTAAAAATATTTTTCCTCATTAATCTAAAGATATTAATTTGGTGTTATCTTACCTCATAAACTGAATCAACAGACAATAATGGACCTCTATTATATTTCTCTTCTTCAAAATAATGAAGAAGGTTGGCAACTAGATTTTGTGCCTGTGAGTAGACGTTTACCTGGCATATTCTACAACAAAAAGAACACAAACATGAAATTTTATATCAGTTCATATTATGAAAATTACATTTTGCGATATGCATATCAATTTATCAAAAAATGTAATTTGTCAGTGTCAAAGTAAAATAATTTAATTAAGAAATATTACGTTAAATACTTACGATTAATTAATCGAAACTGACTATTATTGTTGCAAGAAGAACAGATAAATAAGAAATCTTAAAATATCAACGGAAAAATACAAACAAGAAGTAGACCACACTAAACATAACCTGTATATGTCGATAAATATTGTACGTATTTTCTTTTTTGACTAAAACAGTTGTCGGTATCTCATATTATACAAGACATGCTAATATTATTTTTCTTTGTCTTTGCTACGAAGAAATTTCAAAGACGTATGTCTTGTATCAAATAACATACGTTTCAATTCTGAATATTTGTAGCTCAATATATCTGAAAAACAAAGTATATAGATTCTGTGTCTGAGATAGTATGACATAGTTAGTCATGTGACTGCAAACTGAAAACGGACAAAGTGTATATATATATATATATATATATATATATATACATCATTTTTTATATTAATTAAATGTTCATTTGATTTCCAATTTCATATTGTAATTATTTCTGTCCTGTCATTGGGGATCACCTGTTGGGCATTAAAGACTATTATTATTATTAACTATAATAGGGCTTGTATACTGAGGTGAATCATTATTGATACTTTAGATGAATAAATAAATAAAAATAAACAATAATCGCCTGTACGGTTTGGAATTACTTAAAAAGCCTTATTATCTAATAAGAAATTAATTTAATGTTGGAAATCTTTACATTCAATTTGAATTTTAAATTTGGCATACAATTTAGAAATAAACAAAGAAAATTATGAGCGAAGTATTAGGTGAATAATCTCGGGCGTTGCAAGTAACGTTGAACGTAAAGGCGACATTCTCGTAAAGCTCGCCCTCCATATAACCTTGAAGTTCCAAAGTTGAACCTAAAAACAAGTTTTCTGGGAATACCGTCGCTTGCAAATTATTAATTAGAACGCTGCACACAGATTGCACTCGAGGAGTAAATATTTAGTATCATTGTATAAAATGGCATCAGTCTATGAGAGTTTGTATATGTAGGTTGTAACTACATATATGTGAAGATGATTCGATTCATTCTAGGGTCTTTGGCAGATTGTGCACCGAAGTATTAATATATGTAAATTAAATTTATATGACCTTGAAATAAGGATAACTGGAGACAATTACAACTTCTTGCTATCCTTGAAGTGTATATATATATATATATATATATATATATATATATATATATATTAAAATAATAAGCTTTTTTTGGCTTAGCGACCTTTATTGAAATTCAATTTATTTAACTAACGACGTTTCGACTTTTTTGTATATAATTAAGTCTTTTTCAAGTTATTTAGAACTAAAAAAAAATTACAAACGAAAGGTAAGAATTATATTTACATTATATGAATGAATTAAAATTAAAATAATGATTAGAGTAAAGAAAGTTAAAATTTAAAATTTAAAGGATACAAAACTCACCAATTTATTTCGTGTTAAAACACATGCCCAGTGCAATATGCATGGTCGGAAACATGTTGACCCTTCACTACAGGGTCCGAACAGCGTATCTCTGAATCTTAAGTGTAACTAAATGTCTTGTTATAGAAATGAAATTTTTTTATATTATTTAGTTTTTAAAATTTGTTTCGTCAGGCCATGTGTTTGGGAAAATACAGTGTGTTTACTATGGAATAAAAAAAAAATTTTGTTTTTTTGTGTGGGTGGGGTTGTCTTTTATTGTTTAATGAGCGGATAATACAGTTTTGAAAGTCCATCAATCTCGTTTCGGTCGTTGATTGTTTTGTTATTTTTGAAAATGTGAATAATTTCTAATACCTCCCTAGCCTTTGTATTTTTTGCTTGGTTATTATTTTTGTATTTTCAAAATGAAAATTGTGTTTCAATGTTATCTGGTGTTTTTTAAAGCTGTCTGATTTTTTGCGTATTTGTGTCCTTTTAATCTTTCCTGTAGTAACTGCTTTGTTTGGTTTATGTATACTTTGTCACAGTCTTTGCAGGGTATGTTATATATTGTATGTGGTTGTTTTAACAGAAAACAATTATCCACCACAATTTATTCAAAACATTATAAAACAGAGACTTAATAAAATATATAACAAAACTAAGTGCCAAAATATAAATAAAACAACCAGTGAATTAACATATATCCCTACACCCTATGTAACTGGATTATCCGAAAAACTAAACAATATAGTTAAACCATTTAATTTTAAAATAGCACATCAAGGCGGAAAAAATCTAAAATTCCTATACACAAAACTAAAAGACTCAACACCAACACTTAAACAATCACATACAATATATAACATACCCTGCAAAGACTGTGACAAAGTATACATAGGCCAAACAAAACAGTTACTACAGGAAATATTAAAAGGACACAAATACGCAAAAAATCAGACGGCTTTAAAAAAACACCAGATAACATTAAAACACAATTTTGATTTTGAAAATACAAAAATAATAACCAAGCAAAAAAATACAAAGGCTAGGGAGGTATTAGAAATGATTCCCATTTTCAAAAATAACAAAACAATCAACGACCGAAACGAGATTGATGGACTTTCAAAACTGTATTATCCGCTCATTAAATAATAGAAGACAACCCCACCCACACAAAAAAACAAAAAAATTTTTTTTTTTCCTATTGTAAACACACTGTATTTTCCCAAACACATGGCCTGACCAAACAAATTTTAAAAACGAAATAATATAAAAAAAATTCATTTCTATAACAAGACATTTAGTTACACTTAAGATTCCGAGATACGCTGTTCGGACCCTGTAGTGAAGGGTCGACATGTTTCCGACCATGCATATTGCACTGGGCATGTGTTTTAACACGAAATAAATTGGTGAGTTTTGTATCCTTTAAATTTTAAATTTTAACTTTCTTTACTCTAATCATTATTTTAATTTTAATTCATTCATATAATGTAAATATAATTCTTACCTTTCGTTTGTATTTTTTTTTTAGTTCTAAATCACTTGAAAAAGACCTAATTATATACAAAAAAGTCGAAACGTCGTTAGTTAAATAAACTGAATTTCAATAAAGGTCGCTAAACTAAAAAAAGGCTTATTATTTTAATATTATGCACACGGTCAATAAAATAAATAAGAAATAAATTTTAATTCTTATTAACACTATATGTATATATATATATATATATATATATATATATATATACATATATATATATATATATATATATATATATATATATATATATATATATATGAAAAATTTTGTGAAAAACTTATCTGCGCGGAATGTGCATATATCGATATTTCACTGTTTTTTACAGATCATCAGTGCACCTTACCGAAGACAGACATGATATTCACTTCTATACTACGTGTATATATACGAACTGTAATGAACTTCATGTGTATGAGAATTAATAATTATTAAATCCCATTTTACATGCGATTGTCGCTATAATTTGTTGCACATTCCGCGCAGATAAGTTTTTCACAAAATTTTTCATGCAACAAATTATAGCGACAATCGCATGTAAAATGGGATTTAATAATTATTAATTCTCATACACATGAAGTTCATTACAGTTCGTATATATACACGTAGTATAGAAGTGAATATCATGTCTGTCTTCCGTAAGGTGCACTGATGATCTGTAAAAAACAGTGAAATATCGATATATGCACATTCCGCGCAGATAAGTTTTTCACAAAATTTTTCATTTGTACTGACAACTTGTACAGTTGATGTCGCGGCTTGTTGCGTCTACAATCTAGGGCAAAAGTGATTTGCCGATTTGTAGAATTAAATGCAACAAATTATAGCGACAATCGCATGTAAAATGGGATTTAATAATTATTAATTCTCATACACATGAAGTTCATATATATATATATATATATATATATATATATATATATATATCTTCGTGACCTTGGTATGATAACATAAACTTAATAAGTCGGCGATTAAAGGTCTGGTTTACTTCAGAGTATATATATTTAAAACAACTCTACATGTTTCGGCAATACGCCTTTGTCAAGAGAATACAAAATATAAATCATTTATATTTTGTATTCTCTTGACAAAGGCGTATTGCCGAAACATGTAGAGTTGTTTTAAATATATATACTCTGAAGTAATCCAGACCTTTAATCGCCGACTTATTAAGTTTACCTTATATATATATATATATATATATATATATATATATATATATATATATATATGGCAATTATTTCTGGTAGATGACTAATTATAAATGAAATTCTATATTGCTGGAGAAGAATAAATTAAAGTAATCAAGTATGTTTTGACAAATTTATTTGTCTTTATCAGATAAAAAAATACTTCTTTCTTCCTTTTCAACATTTGTATTGCATCAAAAAGATTTTTTATTCCTTGTGCTGTTAATCTTTTGGGACTATTGTGTTTTTTGCTTCAAGTACCTAATTGTCTTACAAAAAACGTTTTCATTTGCTTAAAAGTTTATATTTTCAACCATGGCATTAATTTATGACAAATAATTCTGATTATTTGTCATAAATATTCAACTAATTAACACAATTATTTTTACTGGTGTACAATTAATAATAAATTAAATTCCATATTTCCGGAGAAGAATAAATTATTAAAAATAAGTTGACAACGTTTTGACGAATTTAATTGTTAATTTATGAGAAGCAAGTGGAAAATGGGCTAGAAGAAGTAATACTGAAAAAGCAGAGATATTTGCAAAACATTTAGAAGGAACATTTTAACCTGTAAATGGATAAGAGGATAAGCCTCCAACAAGGCTCTTCCTCTTATCCTCTAACAATTACTCAAACTTCCCCTGAGGAGGATAGTGGCTTTTATCGAGGACACAAGACTAACTGAGAGATCTATTGGGGACGGTACAAAGAGCACTGTGCTTAAGTGGTTGGACGTGCTGACGTCCAAGAAGAGGAAGCCTCCAACAAATTTGGCTGTATAAGAATAGCTTAATATTATTATTGATCGAATAATTCGTCACCTTGAAATTGCCACCCAGACCACCACAATTAATTTTAATTGGACATAATGGTACTTCGATGATATTGTGTGGATTATCGCCGACCGAATTCTATAATTCTGCGAATTAACATAACCAGACCGGTGAAATCATGCTTCATCGGAATAGAAAGTAATATTTCGCTGGCCAATGTTACTATGCCACTGATAAAACTGGATTCTTTGTAAAAAATCGAGTAGGTAAATTTAATGGACTATTTAGCTGTTTTTCAGGTTCTTACGACAGGATTCATAGGCAAGTTCTAGAATGGATGTAGGAAAGGAGACAAGAATAGAATAATTGATAAGTGAAGCTCACCTATTAGTCGGAATACATGATGTACAGAAATATGAGGATTTTGTTTAATAATTTGATTCATATTTTCCAAAATACCGGGTGCAATAACAGTTGAAGGATCAGAAGGTTTACTTTCAGCCATATTACTAGTGATTAAAAACCGTTCGATAATTCCAACATTGTGTTGTGAAAAGTAACGATATTCAATTCAATCCGTTCAATTCAATTCGTTCTTCTGCATACATTTCAATAAATTTATTCTAACTTAGCTACTTGGAATATACCCAATTACCATTTTCATTTTGCAAGTCGCTGCTTAAATAGGCCATTACAATAAATGTATTTTACTCGAAAGTAAAGACTATTTTAAAAGTAAAAACAAGAAATTGTTTAATTTATTTACTTGTTTCACGTTTACATTGTCAAATATGCTAGAGTTGAAATTATTATTATTATTATGTCATTATAAAGTTGCAGAATTGTTTTCAGCTTAAGAAAAACATTTTTAATTATTTATAGGCTGTAAATTACTAAAAATGGTTTTCTTAATGTGACTTTATATATATATATATATATATATATATATATATATATATATATACAGGTGTCCCTGAAGAAAGGCAACGTATGAAAAATGAAAAGATGTAATTATATAAAATATAAATCCAAAATATTGTGGGTCAATTACGGTGCGAACCCCAAAATTAAAAATCCCCTGAAAATTGCGGTATGTTGGCGTCTATAAATTCAGAATGTGTATAAATAATAAATATGTAGCCCCATTAAAGTTACACACACACCATATGTTTACATACGTAACAGTCGATGGTCGATGTTATAAAAACTATAACCTCCTGCATTCTAAGTGAATAATTGAAAATTAAGATGTGTGTTACATTAATTTACAAACCCATTTTAAAAATCATACTAGAAATGATTTGAGGACTTTTAGAATTGACATCATTTTATGTGTATTACGACAATGTTTTTTCTTTTGTTAGAAGATGTAAGAAATAGAATGTCGTTCTTGAATTTAAAAGCGGCAATGTTTATGTTTATCGCTAGAAAATACCATTGTGTCTAAGTTTTGTTATGGTAAGAGTTCGATAGCCTGGTACGAAAGTCAGCTGTTAAAATTTATACGTCCATGTGACTTTTCAATGATGTTATATTAAAAGAATATGTACGGGAATTTAACGTCCTGTTTGGTAACACTCAATCTTTAATCGAAAAATTGTGTCGAACATACGTAACGATCGACAACTGAAGCATTTACAGCGAGATTGACAGAAACAAAACTATTTTTTTTTTGTTATTGGCATCTAACTTTTATAGTCCATAGCATTGTGGCATGGCAATTTTTTTTGAAATATCTTTGTCATTGTTTTCTCGATTATGATAGGGATTTTTGGGTATAATCTATATATATATATATATATATATATATATATATATATATATATATAATTGAAACGAAATTAACGACCGTGATATATTATAAAAAATTAATTTAAATTCGGGTAAGCGGTCAATTAAGAAAAAAAAACTCCTTTATTAAATAACCCTATATATCGCAACAGACTTTGTCGCTTCTTCTGGGGTAAAAAATGTAGAGTTGAAGAAAATATAAAATTGACGTACAAAATATAAAAATAATTTCTTCAATCATTTTTATATTTTGTACGTCAATTTTATATTTTCTTCAACTCTACATTTTTTACCCCACAAGAAGCGACACAGTCTGTTGCGAAATATAGGGTTATTTAATAAAGGAGTTTTTTTTTTCTTAATTGACCGCTTAGCCGAATTTAAATTAATTTTTTATTATATATATATATATATATATATATATAAATAGGTATATAAATTTAAAAAAAGGTATATAACCCCTTACCACAATTATTAGTTGTATCCTAAATACGTATTTCGACAACTAAGTTGTCATCATCAGTAGGTAAAAACTACTAATTAAAAGTCGCACATGGGGCACAGTTAAACAAGAGAAACGCTTCCGCACAACTATTATACACTGCAACCCTGTATAGACTGGTGCAGTGTATAATAGTTGTGCGGAAGCGTTTCTCTTGTTTAACTGTGCCCCATGTGCGACTTTTAATTAGTAGCTTTTACCTACTGATGATGACAACTTAGTTGTCGAAATACGTATTTAGGATACGACTAATAATTGTGGTAAGGGGTTATATACCTTTTTTTAAATTTTTATTTAACCACAGTCTCCATTGAAAGAATTTAGGTATATAAATCAAAAATATTTAATTTGTTATTTATAGACTCACAAACTACATAATCAATTTTGATAAAATTTTGTGTATGTGTTCTTTATGCTGAATAGAAGGTTGATATCATTTTTTTTTTTCAAATTTTATCGGCAAATATTAAAGAATTAACAATATATGAAATTACATGAATTTATATAAATTAAAATTAAATGCTGTTCTTTGGTTAGCGCATGACTTGCGAACGGCTGGCCCGATTTGGCTAATTTTTTTTAATGTTCGTAATTGTCCGAATAAGGTTTTTAGGGAACGAAAAATTGGAAGAATTGCTTGGAAAATTAGAAAATTCGAGAAAAACTGAAAGTGAACTCTAGACCATAACTCACGATTCGAAGTAATTCTTTTTTTGTTTTGTTCGTTATGGTCTTGGAAAAGTTTCATGAAAAAAAATTCGGAAAAATTACAATGAAAACTCGGAAAATTCGAGCAAACTGCAAAAATCATAATTTTTGTATGCACTCTCGATCATAGCTGACGATAGGAACGACATATTTGGTTGATTCTTTTTTTGTTTTGTTCGTTATGCTCTCGGCATGGAAATAATTTAATGGAATATTTTCAATTGAAAAAAAATCTGGAAGAGCTGGAGAAAAATCTGGAAAAAACGCATTCCAATCTAAATTAAAATATAATTACATTTGTTTTAACTTTTGTGTTGTTTCGTAAAGAATTCATCTCGCATGTAAAATTTCCCATTGGCGTACTTCTGAATGTACTACTCCTCAAATTGCATAGCCACAATCGTTAATAGATACAATAATAACTCAAAAATACGTTTTTTCTTCACTTTTACATTGTTTACATATTTGCAATAGCTTTTCACAAATTCACAAAACGATCAAAAACAAATTTATTGAAATTTGGACAGGACAACGTCCGTTGGGCCAGCTAGTTAATATATAATGTTAAATTTATTGAAAAAAATATTCAACTTTTTGTATTATAATCTCATTGCTCCTTAGGTATTGTCGATATATTAGCTGCTAACAAATCAGTTTTCAAATTATATTCACATTAAACAGAATGAACAATAAAAATTTTTATTGTCGATTATATTAATTTATATAATAATTCATTTATGTATATATTAATTATACACGTGAAGAAAAATTATACTTATTAAAATCCTACAAATTTAAATATCATTAATAAATAATTCAACAAAAGTGTTAATATTTTCTAACTCAAAAATATTTTTTTTAAGTTTCACATATTTTAACCAATTATAATACAAAAATTACCTTATTTCTTCGCACTTGTTAAAAATATTCAGTTCCTATTCTTACATGGGCTTGTTAAATCATAACTGATAATCAGTTTATATATATATATATATATATATATATATATATATATATCATTTACAGAATATTTAAATTTATTCTTAATTGCCTAATTATTATATTGTGACGCAAATTGTCAGAAATAATAAATAATAAACACTTTGGTTGAATTAAATATAATTTTTTTGTTACAGGAAAGAAAATATTTTGTATAAATAATTATAAACCAATTAAATATAACGAAATTAATTAGTTAAAGAGATAAGTACAATGCTCATATGTTCCATAATAAATGTACAGTCATCAAAAATTATTAAAGCTTATTAATACTTACTTGCTGTAAAAGGAAAACAATAAAAAATTCCGAACAAGAATCACTTATATATCACAGACAATATGTGTAAATTAAAAAGTTCTTTTTTGTTATATGTAAATGTAAACAAGATCACCGCAGCTAATTACATTATTTCTACGGACGTGTAAGTACAGATATAGAGATCACAGGAGGCTGATAGTTTGAAAATTCACGAGTAACTGTCTTAAACATGAGGCGAAGCTTTAGTTTTCATGGAGCGGCCTTCCCGTTGTCCATATAGTAATACAATTCCGGTAGATTGCAACTACGAACTCTCCACATGATTCGAAAAAGAGGTTTATAGTACTGTGTGTAATATATATATGTGCAATAATTATGTTTGAGGTTCTTTTAATCTGCCAAAAAAATGTTGCACTTCTGGAGAATGAAATGGTCGGATGGCATTCATTCAAATAGATAAACGATTTTCAATTTGTCAAGGATGAATTGGAAATTAAAACAAATTAATTATAATATGTCTATAATTGATTATAATTAGGTATATCGAAGCATATATTTGCATGGCCATTGCCGTGGCAATGTTATATTATTAAATTGTTATCACACGTAAATATAGAATGTCATTTGAAGAAAGTGGGGTTTACATAAAGTGGATAGAATAATATATCTACATAGAAACGAATGATTTGTTTAGTTTGAATAGACCTCATAAATAGTTTTTGATGAATGTTCCTATTACACATACAATTTAATTACACACATTACAAAAAATATACAATCTCATATGTGTGTGTGTGTAACACTGTTTAAGGTTATTAATAGTTTGTGAGTTTATGTGTCTATTATATTTATGTTATTTTAAAGTAATGCCAGTAGTACATTACAAAATATTTACTACTAATGTTCAATATACTATCGAGTGACTATAACTGGCACTGAAATTTGACAACCATGAGAATTTAGCTTGCCTGGCCATTCGCTTTACATTTACATTTTTGACTTGAGAATATTTTATGTGAATATGGATGACATATTGCTGTGATTCTTTCTAAGCGAGACAAATTTAAAAATAAGATAGAGCTGAAAACAGCAGCGAAAAATTTGAAACTGGTAAATTTTGAATGCACCCTATATGAACATCGATATAACAAATTTAATGTTTATTACGTATAGAGATTCTTTATTATTTTCTGTAATAGGTTCAAAAACGCAACAACACAGATCGTGTTAGAAAAACATATCTGTGTATACTTAGTAAATTTATATTCAATGTTAAATGCCTTATAGGTTATTATCTCTCTACGATTTAGTTTAAAAATATGAATATCTAGAATTTAAGATCATATAATACGTACCAAACATAAAAGGATATCTAAAGTATTATAGTAGTAGTAAATTTCATAATCAAAATTTAAAACTTGCAGATTTCTTCAATAAATAAACATTGTTTGTTGTGACAGTCATGGTGTGCGTAAAATTTTAAATAAAGATATCCATTAGATATCCAAGCCTTAGAATATAAGGTATTACTACATAATATGTACTTTGCGATTTACCACTTTCAATCGCTTCAATAATTTTTAACTTTTCATTTAATGAAAATGATTTGCGATTTTTAATATGCTTCTCCATGTTATCTAAATATGTATTATTCATTCAAAAGCGCACACACGACTGAAAGCACCTTTTCAAATAACGATTTGAATATCAAATTTTATTGTATATATTTAGGGGAATTACCAAAACGTTCCGTTTATAGTGGATTTCTCGTGGTTTTATAGTCCATTTTAACCGAAAGTCCATTATAAACGAGTCCATTATAAGCGAATTAAAATACACATGTTTAAATAGGATTGAAATTGGGACCTATAAACTTTGTCCAATATATCCGGATTTACATTATATCCGAGTCCATTATAAGCGGATTATACTGTATATACACAACAAATTAGAATAGCCTAAAAAGACAATAACAACTTTGTAATGAAACTATATATACATGATATAATATGTGTTTTAAAATTGGCATTTTGTAAAACCTACTTATAAGAACGGTATGGCATTCGCTTAAAAATATGTATAATTAACCAAAAGAAGGATCAATACCAATGATAATAACTCAAAAGATTCTATAAAAATTCTATTAAAATTTGAGGTTATATTTGAAAGTGCCGCACATGATGAGACGCTGGACGGAAGATAGAGGAAGATAGTCAATTAGTTAGTAAGAGAAGAAAGATATGGCCCGTGAACGTGGAACACTTTAACGTGCAAGATAGAAGGCATAGAGGCATAGAGTTGGATATAAGAGAAGGATAGAATACGTAAAAATTTAAATACTTCTTAACAAAGTTTTATTCCGTTTTGAAAAATATTAAAAATTGAAATAAGAACAAGTTTTAAAATATAAAAGACTATTTAAAAGAAAACGCTAAGAAACTTGAATTAATATAAGAACAAGAGTTTTTAAATATAGAATATAATTTAGAAGAGAGAACTTTTACATTTGAAAAAGAATTGAGGTTACCAGTCATATATATATAGGAAATTATTTCAAAAAGGAGGGACTTGCTTAAAATCCATTGAAAGCAGCGGTTAGATATTTTGGTATGATATATATTCAAAACTTTGAAGCTCATAAATTAAAATTTTTAGATTACTTATTTCATATGGATATTTGATTGATCGTGAATTAATTCTAATTTCTGTTTTATAACGGAAGAAGTAACAGTCGTTATTTAAATCGCAAGTAGAGGAAGGTCTCACGAGCATTTAAAGATATCTGGGTTTTGGACTCGTAATTAAAATCCTCATGAAGGAATTGAGATTTCAAACAGTACAAACTGTATAAAATTAAGTATCTCATGTGGTAGGGTAAATTCTCGTCACATGAATATGATACATTTCCTTTAAAAGAATATTACCATTTTAAAAATCTATAAAATCCATAAGCTTCGCTAGTTATTAATTTAAAATTGAAACAGAAAATTAATGTATATTTTTGCAAATGATGAACAATAAATGTATCAAATTTGATATCCTATCGTATTATTACTTACCTTTACATTGTATTGCTAGGCCTAGTTGCAAAGAACTCCTTTTGAAAACAAAAACCCTGAGAACATTTTATAAGTTTGATAATTTGATAATGTTTGAGAATTGGAGCCCATTTTGGAAATCAAAGTACACAGCAATATGTATATGGTTCGAATTAGTAGTAAACCAATATTAGCCGATATCGGAAGTGAGATTTATACAAGTTTATGAAGCAAATTTTAGAAAACTATATTATAAATAATACAATTGAAGGAATTAGTATAAGAAATGTAAAACTGCATTTTTTTAAATTGTAGGTTAAATGCATTTTGTTAAAAGTAAGGTGCATATTTATTGGATTAAAAAAGATATAAGACTTTTAAACTTATATTGCAACATCTATAGGTTAGTAAGAAAATGAGGTGAATGAATGTAAAAATTTTATTAGAATAAGAACGGTACAAATGTATTTTTATACCAAGATTACCAACCAAGTGGATTGTTTGTGAAGCACGTGTTCAAGTAAACGGGCTTCTTAAATTAGTGGCCGTTCAAGTATTACGTAAGCAGAATTTTAGTAATTTTTAATCCCTCCCCCCCTTGCCAGCAAAAGTAAGCAAAGCTGTTACCTCCTCCTATGTTTACGTAACCATTGGTATAATTTTTACGAAATCTGTTCAAGCTTCTTTATTGTTATTCATAAACAACTGTCTATCATAGTTATTAAGTCTATCATAATGAAATAAGTAATTTATAAACTATAAAGGAATTTAATGCACATTTAATATTTATTCAAGCGAATCTAACATAATATTTAAATATTATAGTCGTGAAGTTAATAGGGTCTTAGTACGCTATTAGTTAGTAGCCACTAAGAGCGTACTAAGATGCTTTTATCTTCTCGTATTCATAGTCGCGTATTTCATCCTATTTAGTGGCTACTAACTAATAGAGTCCAAGCAGAAAAAAATATATGGCAACAGTGAAAACGAAGGTCGCAGGCATGCGCATTTTGCATACAGAAGAAATTTAAAATTGTTAACCTATTGGAATTATTGGTTATTTTAAATCCGATTTGGGTAATCTTATTTTATTATATTATTATATGTATTATATTTTGTGAATTTTTGCTTTTAAATTTGATATTTCCTTGAGATAAGAATAATATAAGTATAATATATAATTTTACTTAAAGTTTGTATTACTGAAATTATATAATTTTGAAATATGCAAGATTTAATTGATGTACAAGGGGGGTACAAGAAGTTGAGGTAGATATCATTCGAAATTTAAAAGTCTATCTGGAACAATTGAATCCATTTGACGTATATGACAATGCTCAATTTTGAACAAAATACCGCATGAGAAAAGAAGTTACTCAAAGAACTTTTAACCAACAATAATTGTGGATTACCAATCCTGAGATACAAGGTTCTTGCAACAATTAGATATTTAGGAAAAGGAGCATATGGTGATGATATAGGTGTATACATATTTAACTGGCTTTGTAACATATTTATTACTGAATTTATTTTAGCGGAACAACATGGATTTACATGACAATATCCACAGCAATTTTTTTCCGTCAACAATTATATATGAAGATATTTTAATTAGTAGACTTTAACAATGTTAATACATAATTTATTATTTATTGAAATACTTTAGGGATATTTTGATATAATTTTTATTAATATTAAATATAATATACACGTTATAAGTATCCACATGTAACAAATATTTATACCTACTTTATACATGATGCAGTATTTACACGTAACTTAGATATAATTATACCTAGAAATATAAATAAATAATAAATATAAATATACCAGAAGATGTTGTGTGTCCGCTCACTTTTGTGTTCTTTCGAGATACCGACATCGTTCTCTTCCAGCCATTCAATAACTTGGAATTCGTCTAAAGTTTGTACTATCCACATCAATTCATTAGCACGACGAGCAGCCACTTTTATAGATCTCACTCTTGCTTCGGTGTGTGTGTTTTTCGCACTAATTTATTAAGATAATTAACCGTAAATGTGTACCACTGATAATTTTGTATTTTATTATATTTTAATGGATCTCTTTGCTGTGACAATTTAATGATTTGTCAGAGGCATGATAAAAACCACATGTTTTGCATGTTCGACTTGATAGTTTCGATTTTACCGTTGGAGAAAAATAATTGTTGGGCATGTGTAGAAACTATGTAGGTGAAGAATTTAAGTGTAGAGCTAATCTGAGTGGATGGACAAAATGACGATATTACAAAGGATTCCGTTTTTTTTTGTCATTTCGTAACGATATTCTAAAAATATCTACCCTAAAAGCACGGGTAGAGCAAGTTAACAGCAAACAGAAGGCTAACTTACCTTGGGGAAAAAGCTTAATAGATTCGATTTGTTCCTAGTTGCTGCTTGTAATTCTTCTTCAATTCCCTTAGACACAATAATATCGAGTTCCTTGACGGACTTTGCTCGTATCTTATAGCCACGCCAAACTTTATTAACTAACTTCTGCACATTTTGGCATTTTCTGTTCGGGTGAGATTTTTTAAAACTTTCGAATAATTTTGATTTGTTTACATTAGACATTTTAAACTATTTCAACGTTGGCAAAAGTCAATCAATAGTAAATAAATATTAACTTAGAACACGTCAAATCCAATGGCTAGACCGGACAAATGCAGACAAGTGAATAGCGCGCGCGGTAATTCCCCTACATCTGTTCTTTCCTATTTAAGTATAAAGCAATAATCAATTATTTCGGGGAATCCCTGAACATGCTTTTCATTTTCGAGCATAAGCAAGTAGGGTTGCCATATGTGTTCAAATCAGACAAGAAAAAAGAAAAGTAAACAAATCAATATTGCTGACGTAATCACCATTCAGACCCCCTTGTCTCCCATGTCATAAAAAATAAGCAAAGCAAAGATCTACACTTCACCTTTGGTGCTTACGTAATACTTGAATGGCCCCTTATCTTTTTTGTGTTTTATTCATTGCTATTTATTTACAAACAAATTATGGAGTATGATGAAGGTGAGTTTAGATTCATATCAAACCGATGAAGATGAAGAATGCATTCCTTCGTCAACTTCAGATACTGATGAGGATAAAAATACTGACGACAATGTCTCAAATAAGTCCACGTCTCCAGTAACTTCCACTCGTCAGGTGGGGCCGCCCATTCTACACCAACCAAAACCAGAAAAGGCAAAGACGTTAATCGAAATAGAAGATTAGCAAACTGAAGCGCCTTAGAACTGGTGGTAAGGAGTATGTCTCTAATAAGGTTCATCGAAGCAAATTATTGCAACCATATAATCATGTCTGTCGATAGAAGTGTAACATGGATATAAATCAAGAATAGAGACAAAAATTTTTTGGAGGCTATTATAATCTGTCGTCTTACGATCATCAGACCGCTTTTATCATTATATACTAAAAAAGTCAACGTGCATAGGAAAAAAGTCGACAGTAATATTGAACGAAAACTCAGCACCAATACATTTTTGTCGAACAAGCGTGTTAGCAAATAATTTTTTTAAATATTCGATATATCATATAAAAGATTTACATCTGCTTGTGCTTGTACTGATACAAACCACCTAGGCGTAGTAGAACCTGATAGACGAGGAAAAAAGACAAACGCATAGAAGAATTGAAAATGAGCACCGAACTTTTGCAATCAGACACATTAAAAAATTTTCGAGATATCAAAGTCACTATTGACACCTGTTTTTGTTGTGATTCTTATCCAAAATAATAAAATAATCAGCAGATGAACCTAAAGTCACAGAAAACAAAGTTCAGCTAACCGTCCATCAAATACGAGCTGAAAAAGCCGTGACAGTCAAGAAAAATTACATTGAAAAGGCCAGATTTTGGACAGTATGCTTTGATCTTCAACAGTCTTTAAACAAGCCTCTCCTTATAATCTACAAACAGTTTTTGTTTTTGCTAAAAGAACTAAACTCAAAGCATACCACACCATAAATTTTTGCAGCCTGGTCATACATATATGGAGTGTGACAGGTAATTTGGACTGATAGAGAAATGTAAAGAAAATTCCCGCAAGTATTTGTACCACAAGGCTGGAGTAATGTCATAAAATCAACATATACATGATTTCGGGTACATAATATGATTAAAGAACCTTTTTATTTATTTGTTCATCTCAATGCGATGATAAACGACCCTAAAACAGATGTAGACCCATTTTTCACTTCAAATATACCAAAGATTCGGAAACATATTTTTTTCAGTTTAAGCTTACCATTGATGATAATTTTCCATTCTCAATTTGCCAGTGCCCTTTTCTGGGTAATAGTAGACTATACAGAAACTTTCAGAAGATATTTTGCTCGACGTTGAATGAGAACTCTGTTAATATTTCAGAAGAAAAATTGAAAAATTTGATGATGATTTTTCTTTTTAACTTGCCAGTGCCCTTTTCAGGGTAATGGTAGACCATCAAGCAACTTTCAGAAGATATTTTGTTCCATGTTGAATAAGAACTCTATCAATATTCCAGAAGAAAAATGGAAAAAGAATATTCTAGAAGAAAAATTGAAAAATCACAATTACACTTAACGAATATATACCACCCATACATAATAGCTTTTACAGTGGGGATAAGAAAATAATAATTATATCCAAAGGGAAGAAAAAAAGGAGATGAAACTGGAAAGCTACCGCTTCTACATCAAAGAACACACAAAATAATGATGTTGATTTTAGTGATACGGAATCTGAATGTGACAATGACTTGGACCATATGCTTATCGTCAACTCTGATTTTGACAATAATGAATAAATTTGTTTTTCTACGGCTATTGAATAATATATTCATTCTGCATATTTATTATATAAGGGCTTCACCCTGTGTGTAATGAATCATTATACACGGCTTGTTGACCAATCACATCACTCGTATTTTCATTATTCAACGGGCAGTACACCATTGATGCAGTATAAAGTGTGAGTTACCTAGCAACCGCTAAACAAGTCAAAATTTAAAACGTCAAATATATTTTCTGAGTATTTTACGTTGTTCGCATATTTTCTTTCTAAAAAATGAGCTTTGTCGCTAATGAAAACGATAATACACAACAAACATTTTCAAACAGTCATACTTTGAATGAAGTGAATTTTGATAAAAATTCAACACCATCAGTAATAAATATTAGTAATTGTACTAATTTTAAGATAACATTTGCAAACAAATAAATTAAACTGTTATGTACCTACGTATTCTCTTTTTTATTTAATCCTGTAGCCGTAGAGAAACTATAGTCTTTAATTCGCGTATAATATGCTATTATTAACTCGGGTGATTACAACGCTCGCCTACAGCTCGCGTTGTAATTTTCACCCTCGCGAATAATAGCCGTCATTATACGCTCGTTGAAGAATTTACTATTATCTACGACTAAACAATAAAGTAGGTATTATATAAGTGATTATTAGTTAATAATGGGACTCATAGTTCCCCTAGGGAATAATGAAATGCGACCGTTTTTATTGGCGCAATGCAGGGAATAATGATACCGTTATGTTTCATTATTCCCTGCGTTCCGCCAATAAAACACTTATTACTTATGCTTTCATTGCATACTCTGATATTTTTTTCTAAGGAATAAGCATGATTATGTGTATGTATGACAACTGCTGAGAATATTTCTGGAAACGATATAAAAAAATCATATAAAATTTAGTAAAGGATAATATTTTCCATTAAGATCAATATACTTTTGCATGCGCTTGAACCAATTTTCGAAGCACTTTTTCCACTCCGATTGATGTACCTCCAAAACATGCATTTTAAAAGCATCAACCGCTTCTGTAGGCATCGGAAAATGTTGAGCTTGTAATTTATTTTTGATTTGTATGAATAGAAAGAAGTCATTGGGTGTCATATCGGGGCTGTACGGCGAATGACCCATGAATTCCACCTTTTCAGTTGTCAAAAACTCTCTTGTTTGAGCCGATGTGTGAGAGCTCGCATTGTCCTGGCGGAGAATGATCCATTTTTGGCGATTAGTTTCCCTTATTTTTCCGAATACTTCAGGCAAGCAGATGCTTATGTACTATTCAGAATTGACTGTCCGACGTTACACTAATGGTACAGTTGCCACCATGCTCGGTTTTCTTCCGAAAAAAACGAGCATGGATTTGGCTCATCTTGAAAAACTCATACAGTCGACTGCTATTTACTTTCGGGCTCATTCGCGTAGATCCATAATACGTCACCTGTTACGATGTCATACACGTGTTTGAAGCACTCCAATCGTATTTTTTTAACATTTCTTTCGACTAATTGACACTAGCCTTTGTTTCAGCGATTGTCAAATTATGTGGGATCCAACACGAACAATTTTTTTGGTGGCCAAATATTCATTAAAAATTGAATGAATGTTGGTCCTACTGATGCCCTAGGATACCTCTATCTCACGATAAATAACATGACGATCTTGAGATATCAGTTCATGCACAGCAGCAATGTTTTACGAAACAACAACCGATTTTTGACGACCCTCACGAAATTCGTCAGTGAGTGAAACACAGCCACGATTGAATTCAGTATACCACCGGTATGCGCTGTTTTTTTTATGGAGCTACATCGCCAAAAGTCGAATTAAATTCATGGATGTACTGTTGTGATAATCCACGTCGAAAGTTGTAAAAAATAATCGCACGGAAATGTTCACGAGATAATTCCATTTTTAAGCCGAGATTAATTTTTTATGTCACTGTAAGCAACACAAATAGCACCTGTACATCAAAATGTTCTGAGTAAGTATTCCGTCAAAAATATTAAACTTTACAAGAGTGATATCGGTTGTCTGATGGCAGCACCAGGATCGCCTATTCGCGAAATATAAAAGGCATCCCTCGTATAATAAGGAAACCAGCCGACAGACGCATATTCTAATTTACTAAGAACAAGAGCGAAGTATAAGGACTCCAAAAAACGCAACATGATTGAAATATTTACAAGTTCTCTTAGTAAATCTTCACATTCTTGAAGTAGGCAAACAAATTTTTTGAATATGATTATTGAACGATAAAAGTGAATCAAACGACACCCTAAGATCCTTAATTTCAGTCATGCGGTTGAGTCGAAAATGATAAATTGTATGAGAGTACAAGCCTGGATGTCTTTTTCAGGTGAAAGTTATAGCATAGCATTTGTTAGCATTTGCAACTAGCTTATTTCTCTCGGACCAATTGACCACTAAACTGAAATTATGTTGAAGTAAGCCTACATCACATTAATTACACTGGTCAAGACAGTTTGGTTTTCTTATACACCAAGATATAATTGTGTTGCTTGCTTCTTTTGTCATGCTGATTATAAATCTGACTTAAAATTTGCTCTATCACGTCAGGATTTTGAGATATTTTCTTAAGTAGTTTTTTCAAAAAAACGCATTAAATTTTACAAAATTTCAATGTTACTTTTATATAAGAAAAATACTACTTGAAATATTGTTCTGTCGAACATTGAGTGGAGATGTCTGAACATGTCCTTACATGCTTTCTACGTCAAAGCACTTAAACCACTCCCATTTTTGCTCAGGAACGAATAAAATTAACAATTGGTAGATATCTGGCTATGTGGGTATATAAAGTGCTACACATGTCTCTTTCGAGTCAATGTAAGTCGGTCTGTGATAGCTGAAAATCTTTTTATTTCATAATGTCGCGTATGTGTATAAATAATCCAAATAGTTTTTGTTATGTATGTGGAGAATTCACTACCCACCAGCATAAGCGGAATATTACACTTTTAATAGAAAAGCTATATTTTCACTATTTTGGCTTAACCATTGAACATCAAGACAAGCCATGCGCTCTCAGCATTTGCTTCGCACGCTGTACTGTTACTCTGAGGAGCACGTCGAACGGTAAGAGAAGCGTTATGGCATTTGCAAGACCTATGATTTTGCGTGAACCAACAGACCATTCGACTTATTGCTTTTGCTGCACGAAAACTTTCGGGGTTTCCAACAAAAATAAGAAAAAAACAGTTATGCTAGTCTGCTTTCTGCTACTCGTCCAATACCTCATTTGGAAGCCTTGTCAGTAAGTACCAAGACCCATAAGTGAATAATATGATGTTGCAGAACCAGAAGAAGCAAGTGTCAAGTTATCGACCAGTGAAGTACAAAAGAAAAGTTAAAAGAAAGACATTTTAAAGAGGACGATACCATACAGACTCATCTAATATAGATACCTAATTATTACTATTTCATTTACTTTTCAATATTTTTTTTCCTAAAATTTGACGTGCCAGATAAATTTGTTGTTATTACTATTGTTAAAAGTATAAAAGAAACGAAAATTGTGCATAGTTTCCAAAGAAAAATTAAAAAAATGACAATTTGTTGACCAGTGTTATGTATACTATTACTAACCGGTGGCTTTGCAGGTTATTGGATGTGGGTTGCTCTGCTAATAATAATGAAATTATTCTAAAATAGAATAATTGTGGTGCTGGTGAAGTTTCATCACGTGCGTGATGGCGGTTAATTAAATAAATATATTACAACTTACTTACTAAATAACACACAGGAGCGTTGTCCTTAAAGTTTGTATTTATTTGTACATACATAAGAAAGAAATCGAAGTTGATATATTTAAAAGTAATTAAACAAAAGTAATATATACACGAAGAGCGGTAAATACGTAATTGAAAATTTACACAAAATATATTAAAACAAACGTTAAATTGAGCAGTAAATTAAATGTTAATTAATTACGATTAATATAAACTAATCTCTGTATCGAACAATACAGAGTTACCTTGGAGTGGCGAAGATGGTCGGCCACGTGGTCTGCGAAGATATACTTGGTCAAGTATATGTAGAGCGATGTTTGGCCAGAGGAACAAGAAATCAATTAATTAAATCAATGTGAATTAATATGGATTCGCTTAAAAGAATAATATATATTGAACAATACAAGATTACCTTCTAATTGCGCTGAGATGAAGGGGCACGTGCATCGTGGCCAGCACTTGAACAGCACGGCGGGTAAGATGTGTATCTTACGAGGGTTCTAACGAGAAGAAGTCTGATAGTTTGTGTCGATAGAACACTGGCATAGGAAAAAGGTCTGTTTTATGACCTCGAAGTCGAAGGGAGGGTCGATATCTTAAATAATTATTAATAAGAAGCGTGATCAGAAGATCTGTCGATGGCATAAATATTATTAAAATATCCCATGTGAAACAAGCTTTCAAATTATATGACCATAGGAGATGTACGTAATTAAATTAAAACAATTTAATGAAATATATATAGAAATTCGCCGGTTGTTGACGGGTCAGGTAGAAGACCAAGGGTCTCTCGGTTAGGGATAGAACAAAAGAAATGCTTTCTCTTTGTACACGAATATGTACAGAAAAAATGTCTTAAGTTACTTGAATTGATTCGGCATTTACTTGATGAAGATCCATAATTAAGAATAGAAATAAAACTACAGTTTTAATCTTCACTTTTAATCATTACTCGTAAAACGACAATTGTTTCGCCAACACAGTGGCTTCCTCAGGTGTTTACCTCTAAACAGACTGTGTTGGCGAAACAATTGTCGTTTTACGAGTAATGATTAAAAGTGAAGATTAAAACTGTAGTTTTATTTCTAGTCTTAAGTTAAGTTTTATTTTAAATCGAAATATTTAAAGAAGAAATATAATTTAAAAATAAATTAAAAATATTCTTATATGCGAAGCGTAACAATACTATGAAAGAGTTTCGTCTGCATATGCTAGTACTTGACAAGATAATTGTGGAAACAAATCATTGATGTAAATATTTAAGCAAGGGACCTAAATTAGATCTTTGTGGAATTCTAAATAATTCAACAAATTCTAATGACTTAAGAAAACACCATAAAAACATATCTATGTCTATTGGACAAGTAAAAGTTGATTAACTTACAAAAGGCAGCATACAGACCAAAAGAATCAGATTTCTGTATAACAAGTTTACGATTAATTGTATTGAAAGATTTGAAAAAATCTTTGTAAATAACACTAACCTGTCTTTGACAATCTAACTTTTTGAATATGTATTAGGTAAAACTCACAAGATTAGTAATAGTCGAACGTTTAGTCATGAAACCATGTTAAAAAGATCATATATAAGGTTGAACAGATTGAGTTATGAATAACTTGTCAAAAAATTTGGTCAAAATTTGATAATATGGATATAGGTCTGTAATTGCAAAGATCCATAGTCTTATCCTTTTCGATGACTGTATTATATGCGCCAATTTCCACCTTTCGGGAAAAGTTGACGATCTTATGGCCAAGTTAATTAGTTCAGTGACCGGATTCGCAAAAATGGAATTAAGATCTTTAACCAGAAAGGTCTAACCAGATGCCTTGGCATCAATTATTATTGACCTGGTAGGATATGAGTTACGATTACGTCGGATAAGCGACTTAAGATACATGATTGTGGATATTCGCCTTAAACGAGAAGGAAGACCACGAAAACATGCTCCGTGGTTCGACAAGCCTGTAATTTACAGCTATGTCTTCGGTTGGCAAGAATTGTATAAATGTGACAATGGTAACAACTTCAGCAGAGCAAAAAATTGGCATATAAGAGATTACTATTCTTTTAAGAAACTATATAGGTTACTGCAAGGGGCTAAATCTGAACTGAAGAGAAAGTGAAGAAATGTGTCCCAATTGACAGAATGATTACTGAAATTGTCATTAAATAGTCGTATAATTAGACATTCCTTTTCGATTGAGCTTACCTGACAGTGAGCATTAATTATTCTTTGTCGTATAAGAATATTTATAGATACAATCTTGGCTCATGGCATCATGTCCCGGCAGGTGGAATTGTTTTTGTATCTATTTAAATGTCGGGGATAGCTTGTGTCTGGTATTTCCAAGATGCATCGCATGTAAATATGTACTCTAAGAACTCATTCGACCCCGTATATGTTTTGCGGTAAACAGAGACGAAACACAATGTACTCACACTTTTTTACCCAAGTTTCTCGTGAATAATTTCCTCCACATAATCGACATTTATTCCAAGAAATTTATCGTTTTAAAGTTGTTATTTAAATATCTACGTTATTAATCCCTAAAATCGCCAGCTGTTTGTCGAATGTGAGGAGATATCAAGCCACCGCAAGCCCACGTCTTTGTTCGAAACCATTACTCGGAAAATACATTTCGAAGTAACAAGAAAAAACATTATATTACTTTTACGATACGATACGTCATCAATGTGCGCCACGCAACGTTGGCAAATCTCTTGTTTACATCTTGAAAATAATTGCCATTCGGGTTATAGGTTATAGTTCGGTTAAAAACTTCAAAAATTTTCTTTCCTACAGATGTCATTTAGGTTATACCTTGAAACTGTTTACAATGTTAATATGGTATATTTATCACTCTATATTTAAAAAAATACATAATATTTTATGTTAATTAATAAAAGCAATTATTACATTAGCACTTTTGTTTTGTATAATTTATAAATATAGTATCAATGCTTAAGAATAAAAAACAGAAGGAATGGAAATAGTTTTATTACAATCAATATTAATAAACATGATATAATATAACAGTGTCACTAAACAACAGAATGTAAAGTTTTATATTTTTTATTTTGTATCACATTACGTAATACCTAATTAGTATTGTATTCGAAGTACTCTTGCCAAGCAGATATTAGGCATTATGGTAGGACTTTTATCTGGTTGAGATTTTATGCTGGAGTCTAAAGCATATAAATTTGGTATAATATAAAGTCAAACAGATATTAAAATAAAAACACTATATTATATATTGGCTCTTAATTTCTCAAATTTTTCAACCAGAACAAAATAATTCATACATAAATCAATGTAAAGAGGTAAAAGTGCAGTCGTAAATTATAAATCTGAAACCACTATTGGTATGTTATGAATTTTCAATATCAATCATAATAGTTCTGTACTTCTAAATACATTAATGAAGTACAACTTTTTCTAGATTTTCTTTTTATTCTTGTTTACAAGACAAAAGAATGATTTCATATGAGTAAATACCGAAAAAGTTTAAATTGCTTTAATTTGTTAACTGTGGGGCCATGCCTATTGCTCTGCTAATTCATCGGCTTCATAAGTAGCTGCGGGTTTATACCTTTGAATAACAATTATTATCTATTTGAACTTAATTTAGTAATTATTTTATGTACTAACAGTCTAACTAACTCCAGTAACGGTATTTTTAAAGCTGTTCAAAGTTTAATTGATTGTTGGTTAACCAATTAATTTGGTATTTTGTTGAAGATAAAGTAGGAGACTTATTTATTATTGTAACGGGTGTTCAGAAACATTCGAAGTCAAGTAGGCTCTGAACAAAAAATCGTATATCTTTACTTAAGTATCTGATTTGTAATAATTACTAAATAATTGCTAAATGTTGTCTGTCAAAAATTGTCAGAATCTAATATCGAAGATACTAATTTGATAACCTATAAAATTGTATTAAGTAAATGTATCAATCTATCTCAGACATGACTTCATATTTTCAAGGACTACTTTGACTTCGAATGTTTCTGAACACCCGTTAGTATGATAGCTCGCATTATCCGTAATAATAACTGAGGGGCTGTAAATTTTTAAGCAGCATTTTCGAACCATTCTACAAAATTTTCTTTATTCATATCACCGTGATAATCCATACTTTTACGATTCATTGCGAAGGTTTAGATCTACAGATTAAAAGTCAATAATATATTGCCCATGCCAATACTTTATAAATAATTACTACCTCTTGCCATCTACAAGTTTTGCTTTTATAGATTTAATATTATCATCTTGCCATGATTTTAGAGAGCTTCCATCTTGAAAAACCCAGGTTTCATCAATAAATACAAACTGGAATGAATTTTCATTTTTAAGACGCATATATTGTTGCAATAACGTTAGTCGTTTCAAAACAATATGAAGCAATGTAACGGTGACAGGGGGATATCACACGATGATCATACGTGACAATAATGCACGGAATAGGTAACATTGAAGATACAAATTTTCTAAAATGTTAGAACAATTGTATCTAGTACGTTAGTAGATTGAATCACTTAGATTTATACTGGTTATGACTTGACTGATCTGTTATCGTAAATATAGCAAAACACTCGAAGCAATCCAGTTTCGTTATCAACCATAAACAATGACGTTTGTATTGCCAGTCTTATAACAACGAAAATAACTGTGTTATATATTACTACTAAATTTATAATTTTATTATTTTCGAATATATTAAGTATATGTACTATGTAATACAAACTGTAGGACTATTTAGATGAATAATATTAATTAAAAATTGTAATTTTGACGCCATATCAACTTGTTTTATTAAGGATATTAACATAAGATGTTGGCGACCATGAAAAATCATTTACATGTTACTGCCGAATCATTCATTCAACAGTAGGTTAACGGTGTTTGATTGTTAAATAGTGAACTTAAAAATGTGATTTTATTTACTTGTAGTCATAAAATACATTAATTTATTACTTATTTTCTTTAATGAGAATGTATGTACTTAATTTGCCTTTAGAAAGTTTGGTCAAGATATAAATATAACCTATAAACTTCGCCATAAATTTTATAAGTCGACACAAGGCTCACATACGGTACTACAACCATTACGTCATGGAGTTTAATGACGAAAGTGGATTAATTGGTGCGCTTTGCTATAGACTATAAAGAACATTCGATATCTTTTAATGTGCTTTTTTGCCGCGTTCCAATATTTTGCCTGAATAATTAAAGATGCAAATTTAAAGTACATTATCTATGCATATAGTTAGTAGATTTATTTGTTATTCTATTGTAGAATTTTCCTTAATTGAGTGCTTTAATTCATAGTAATCAAATATGTAACTAGTATTAAAGTTCAGATTAAAATCTCTGTAAACACTCGTGCAACCATATTTATTACAAAATCACATCGAAAATATCATTAATCGTTAATTTTTTTATTGAGTCCACTGTTGGAACATAATTCTCGGAAATAATTTTTAAATTTGCTGCAACTTGACTGAGCCTTATTGCAGCTGCTTCTTTAGGGTTCAGTTGTAAAATCACTAACTTTGTCTTGTTAAAATGTTTAAAATAATAAAATGCTGCCTCTAATTATGTACCCCATTGCGTGAGAATTAGCTGCGGCGGTTCCGGAATGTCAGCACATTGCGAATGAAAGAGCCGAATATGTTTCGAAAACCGCTTTTGTCAGTCTTATTAGTTGATCCGCGGCGGGATAACATTTTCGTATAGTGTCTGCTACAAGTGTAATGTGGGCCGTTTGGGCGGCCACATAGGGTAGCAGGTTTGGGCGGCTTATAGTACTAAGTGATACACACACGAAGTTCGGGTAACATTCTATAATTAATATAACTCTTACAAACTGGATAACAATGTATTTACATGATGTACATAGTTTACTAGGTTCAACTCAGACAGGGTAGAACGTGGTTATTAAGTGTAACATAGTTCGCACCACTGACTGGTTGTAACTCTCTATCGTAACTGTTACTCTGACTGTCACTGTCTCTTACTTAAACTATTGTCTATATATACTTAGAGAAGATCCTTGTCTTACTTATGATGCGTTTCTAGAACACATCCACAACCCTGACACATAGTCTTGTGTATGCAACAAATACAGAGTAAGGTCGTGTTTATATAACACGTTACCGTTTGTATTAAAAGACGAGGCTGTAGCCTTGCTGAAAGTGTTACGTATACACATGACTACGTATCGAGTTATTACACCATCCCTCTTGGGGAGCAAAGAAAACTAACACTAATATGTTTGTTTTTCTTTCATCAAGAATCTCTCTATCTATTTAACCTTCCCTATTTTCTTTTTGAAAATATGGTAAACATTACTGGGATTACAAATTTACAATGACATTATTTAAACAATAAATTTGCTAAAATTACACTGACTACAATTCTAAAGTGAAATCGTTATCAAATATCACATAATAACAAGTACATAGTAAAATGATGAATAGTCTAATATATATACAGTAATACGTAATAAATATATGATAAATAAATATATAATATAAAAAAATGATAAATATTCTAATATAAATAGTAATAATAAATATATACTATAGATTGTAAAACTTTAAATAGTAAATGATAATTTTAAAGGTAATGCTAAATAGTAAGTTTTACATTGTTGATGATAATACAAATAATAATAATCGGGCCTTTGTACACTGTCTCAATTTTGCTAGTCTGTTCGCTTTTTTATATTTTATTTCTATATCATGTGTAACTTACTTAGAATAATTGCCTTGTTTCGCAGTTCGCCATTCTTGTCTTTCTTTTTCGCGTTTGGTTCTTGTTTCCGATTCCTCATGCTTGATCTTGTGGTTTCAATTCTTGTGCATGATTGTTTGCTACCAATTCTTGCGCTCCCTTTTTAACCATACTTTAAAATAAATCGACTCTCTGTTTTTCTATCTATTTTCCTCCATGGGAAAAATTATTTTGGAAATCACTCTTTCGTGCATTTCCCTGGACAACACATATTCCGTGTCTGTCATGTTCCTGCGCAGAACTATCTTTTGAAGCTTATTCTGGCTACAGTAAGGGTGCTCGTACAGCGGAAATGCCCTTATACTGTAAGCCTTTTCTTCAATACAGAAAAACTTGAGACCAGTTACTAAAACACACTTTTGTTATAACTGTAATCTCTAAAAAAAAATTCTGAGAGCGTTTTTTGTCGTGTAGGACTATTTCCTGGAAGCGCATGCTTGCTTCCTCACGACCTAGGGCCGAATTGGAGTCTTCCTTTGCCTTTCTTCTACTTTTGAAGTTCGTCTGATTCGGTTGGTTATCGTTTTCGCCAGTTCCACAACTCTCGGATGATCTGTCCTGGGGGTTGGTGGAAACTGCACTGTTGTTGGTGTCGTAAAGGTACAATCGATAGGTCTCTGTCGCCTATTGAGCTCTTGACGTGATTAGGATGCTATCGAGTCGTCCCGTTACTAACCATTATATCATTGGAATCAACTTCTAAGGCGTTTGTGACAAAATTTTCGGAATTCTTACAAATAAAATTAATATACTACTCCTCGTATATTGGTTTCTTTTTTAATTTGATATTATTCTCTTTTGTTTGCGAAAAACTTTTTTTTTTGAATATGTCAGCAATAACTTCTGTTCAATATCACTATGCGATCGTTTACAAAATAAACAATGCTCGTGCATTTTATAAATGAACTTGACTTTGTGAATTTCTAAACTGTCTTGTAAGTACATATATATTTTGAATCGATAAAATACACATGTTATTGCTTACACTTTTGTTTATAAACAATATGAAATATAATGCACATTGAGCGGCGCTTATTTAAAAAATACAAGCGTGTGCATTTTTTATATGCATCGAATGTAAATGAACTTATGAAAAGGAAATATAACATATCTTCACTGTTTCATGTAGGCGGATTTTTTAAAAAAAATATATATATTTAAACTTCTGCGTTAATAACAAAATTGCGACATGTACGGCCAAATGTAGCATTTCTAAATTACATTGTACATATCAGTTTTCAAATAAACTTGACCTTTAAATAAAGAAACGTGTGCTACGCGCTTTGCAACTTCTGCATTTTTGCGTAGGTAGACATAAATAACATTGTATGTACGCATTAAATCAATATTATTGTCTCTTATAATGCAAATAAACATTTTCACTATCGAAATGTACATAGTTTATATATATGAAAGTCTTGCACTGTTCATTCACTTTTATACACCGTATTTGTCTGTGTGTAAATTTATTTTAAAAGGAATACCTGTGTTTCTTCTTTCTTTTCTTCTCGCCGTGTGGAGCTTCTGCTTGCTTTTGGAGATGATTTCCTCCATTCTTTGTCGCGTACTTGCCCATTTGTTACTCTGACCTGCTAAACTGTAGGTTTTCTTCGTTGGTTCGTTCCGGGTTCCTACAAGTTCCCTGCAGTCTTAAACGACTGGCAGAATGGTCCTAAGCCGTAGATCGCCATGTAATACGGTGGGCCTTATGTGCACGTTCGTGGCAGGGCGCCATGTAATAATGTAGGGCCCTACGTGATAAGGTCCCATGTGCCTGGAGGATCGGCATGTAATGTGGGCCGTTTGGGCGGCCACATAGGGTAGCAGGTTTGGGCGGCTTATAGTACTAAATGATACACACACGAAGTTCGGGTAACATTCTATAATTAATATAACTCTTACAAACTGGATAACAATGTATTTACATGATGTACATAGTTTACTAGATTCAACTCAGACAGGGTAGAACGTGGTTATTAAGTGTAACACAGTTCGCACCACTGACTGGTTGTAACTCTCTATCGTAACTGTTACTCTGACTGTCACTGTCTCTTACTTAAACTATTGTCTATATATACTTAGAGAAGATCCTTGTCTTACTTATGATGCGTTTCTAGAACACATCTACAACCCTGACACATAGTCCTGTGTATGCAACAAATACAGAGTAAGGTCGTGTTTATATAACACGTTACCGTTTGTATTAAAAGGCGAGGCTGTAGCCTTGCTGAAAGTGTTACGTATACACATGACTACGTATCGAGTTATTACACAAGATGTAAGCCATGAAGCAGACATGTAACGTGTAGTAAGTTTGGCCGAACTTTGTATAATTGTCTTATACGATGCATAACTGCGGCAGCGTCGGTAACAATCATTAATACTTGCTTTGGTGAAATTGCAAAGTTGTGTAGTATTCTAACTAATACATTATGAAATGCTTCAGCAGTACATTCTTGCAGTCTTTCACAGACTAACAAATAAGGGTGTGACGGTCCTTGCGAGGTCATTGTCCGTACAAGGATCGATACAATGGCATTTTTTTTATGTCTGTAGTTTCATCTATAGTGAGCCACAGTTTTTTATTTTTTTGCTACGGTTTTTACATAATTTCCATTTTTTCGCGCATCGTCGGTATATACCTACGTAGCGTCCTGAAGAAACATTCTTTGTCCTATTTTTTCAACCAGTATATTACATGCACTTAACACATAAAGAAATTCATTATACAGTCTCCGTTTTTTCTTAGATTTGTCTGTTGCACTATACATGTTTCCTACACAAACGTGGATTCCAACATAATAAACTTTTCTCACAAAGTAAGCACCTCACTACTTTACTATTATATCTTAAGTCTGGGAATTAGCATAAAAATCCGCTTACCCTATTAGCAAACAGGCGACTTGATGCATTTCTATGAACTTTGGACATTTTCAATGCTTTGCGTTAGAATTACACATACGCGTATTCGTAAATACATCTGCACATTATGATAGCTGTTCACGTACTAAAGTGGGAAACGCGAGACGTACAACTTGAGCCAAAGCAGCTCTGAATCATTCAAAACCCTCCCTGCTCTACGCCTGTGCCTTTCTCTACTCATAAAAAATAAAAATTGGTTTGTCAAAAATTTAAGTTCAACACCACCTTCAAAAACTCATCGGCAGTTTAATTTTCAACTCTTTTGGAGGTAAGTAAGATGGCGGCTATTGTGGTTCCATTGTACGTACTATTACATTAACTACATAATGTTTTTTGCGATCAATTGCTCTATCCACACATAACCACAGTTTTTGATCTTTCGATTCATATTTAATTCGAAAAGTAGCACGTCGAAAAAGCACTGGAGAAGAACGGCCACAGCAATAAAGAGATAAGAAGAGCTCCAGGAAAGCCCAGAACTGTAACGCCACCAACGGAAACGGAACCAGCCAGATAATTCTCCCTTCTACATTACATCTCTAGAGTCCCGAGAAAGTAGGAAGGATCTTAACTAAGAAGAATGTAAAAGTATATTTTAGTACGAGGAATGTTTCCAGAGTGCTGGGAATTTAGCTATTATTTTTTTATTTTGTCAATTTTCATCTATATTATAATGTAGTTTTTCAACATAATGGCTATTTTATTGAATGTATTTTTCCAATAAATTAATTTTTTTAAGCCGTCCTCAAAGGACTTTTTCGGTGTCTCCTCAATCCACCTATTTATGGCACGTTTTACGTCAGTTAAACCCTCAAAACGAACACTCTGTAAAGGTTCTTTCAAGTCTGGGAACAGATGAAAATCACTTGGTGCGAGATTCGGTGAATAAGGTGGACGCGGAAGCAATTCCAATCGTAAATCATTGAAAATATCCTTCATTTTTCTTGCGGTATGCGGTCTTGCATGATCCTGTTGCAATAACGGACACTTATGTAACTTCCCAAGCCGTTTTCTGATAAGTGCCTGTCCAAGTGGCCCGGATAATAAGTTCGAATAATATTCTGCGTTAATTGTAGTACTTTGCGCCAGATAATCCATAAAAATAATCCCTTCGCAATTCCAGTATACAGTAAGCATTATCTTTCCAACCGACGGAACTGCACTGATTGGACAAAATTCATCACCGTAACGGGCTAACAGCTCTTGAAGTTGACGACAAGTGTTAGACCTATTGAGTTTCTGTTCTGATCCCAACAGCCTTGGCACCCAGTGGACTGAAACCTTACTTACGCCCAAAAAATTATGTAAGATTTCATGAACTTGTCGTGTGCCTCTTCCTAGGCGTACACCAATTTGAGAAATAGTCATTCGTCTGTCATCTTTCAGTAGGTTCTCCACGGAAGTAATGTTTCTTTCATTTACCGACGTGCTCGATCGCCTTCGAATGATGTTCTACCACTTTTAAAACGATCGATCCGACGACATACAGTACTTTTAGATTCTGCAGACTCACCAAATACTCCTTGTAGACGTTTAATAATTTCTGAAGTTTTCACACTCTCTTTCCACAAAAAGAAAATTATTGCTCTTCGAGAATTAGCCGTGTCTTCCATGGCTACACAAACAGTGCTATATCGGTCGAACACATGAATCAGGCTGAACGATATTGCACTGGTAGCTGCATAAACATGTCAAGACTTGCCTATCACTAATAGGATTGCCTATAAGTTCTGCGTTATTGAATTAGAGCACAATTCCCAGAACTTTGGAAACATCTCTGGTACTACTACTGCCATCTAACACAACTTTTCTGGGACCAAGTATAAATTACCACGAACTAAGGGGGAAGGAGTCTGTAAGTTAATGTTAATGCAAGTGTGGGAAGAGCTACGCCGGAACATCAGAGGGACACACGAAGAAAAAGAATTGGACAATCACCATTTGCAGAAAATGTTGACGAGAACGGACTACAACGAAGAATTATTAGAGAAGTTATCGAAATAGAAAAACATCCCGACTTCAACCGCAAGAATGGCTATAGACTCTGCAACACCTGGAAGAGCCTACTACGAGAATCCTTCACGACCAATATAGCAAGACGGTCACACACCAGTGAATCAGGGTCACATATAAGGAAGAACGACAACGAAGAAAATTAGTCTGATACCAGATCCTGAAGACACTAATAGTATGAACAGTAAAACGCCGAGTGAAACTACGACAACACGGCGAAACCCGCAAGAGGATTGTACTATAAGTGACAATGGCCGTTAAAGCCTACGGAATTTTATTCATATTCTCAACATAGTAAACATTTGTACGAATCTGGTTTAAAAATATATACTTTTACTGTGTGATTCGTTTTTTTTTGTCACATAGCATATTTTATACATATTGGCACGAAATTTGGTTTACAAATACATATATACTTTTACTGAGTGATTCGTTTTCTTTGTCACATAGTATATTTTATACACATTTGTACCTATAAAAAATGCCAATAAAAATTACGTATAGAACAACATGAAGGTGTATACTTAAAGCGTAGATTAATCGAAATGGGAAATAAACATTAGTTGGATTTTGTAATTTAAATTACTTTTTTTTTGTGTATTAATTATTATTCATTCATTAACAAAGCATTTGTCCATGTATTTCCGTCGCTAAGTGTTGTGGAACAACCTTTACAAATATAATAATTCTTATTGATCAGCATATGTAAAAATCGACAATCAAGGTGATTTTAAATACAACAGAGATATGAACAAGTCCGGCAGAACAAATAAATAAGAAGCAACTTTGTGCATAGTACATTATCTGGTAATATTTAGCGATATGATGACATATACGTTTTTCATAAACATTATTTAATCATATTTTAATAATAATAGCATTAAATCCAGTAGGTAAAAAACAAGCAATTACAGTAGACGCAAATATGCATGATGACTGATGACAAACCGAAGATTATACATGATTATTTAAATTATAATAAATACAAGACAGAATAAATAATAAATCAGCATAATATTGGATTTATAAGATGTCCAATTTTAAAATAAGTAATTAAAAATAGCAGAAGCTTCTGTTAGTTCTGTTTTAATAACAAATTGATTAACACTATCTCATTGTCAATTACTTTTACAACTCAAAATGCTTTTTGTTATAAATTCCATTTTTATACTTAAAAAAAGAATACTTGTGCATCTGTCCTTTCTCATGCACTAATTTTTCTCCATTCTCCACTCTTGAAAGCTTTTTTAGCTGCAGCACAGCCTTTGTATATATCCTTTTGTTTTCCAGCTTCAACCTATAATTCAGTATAAATAAATACTATAGAACCAAATATGTTTGAATTTGGTTCAATTAATGAAATTAATATTTTATTTTATTTCACCACCAATTTCTATTTTCTTCTTCAGAAGGTGCAATAAAATATTAATTTAAATATTATTAAAAATTAAAAATAGTAAGATGTGTACATATACCGGGTGTATTTTTGAACTAGAAGCTTTCATATTTCTCGAAAAATAAGAAGTTTCCAGATTTAAACTTTATTAATTCAATGGTGGAAATATATTAGCGCTAGAACTAGTCTCTCTATCTCTCTTTATGTAGGCAGGGCGGGGGTAACTTTGAAATCTTAAATAGGAACCCGTATATTTATTTATTTATTTATTTTATATTTTGTGTTTTATTACAGATTCGAATTCTACTGGAAAAAGTACGTAGGATTTAATTAAGAATTGCTGAAAAAAACAAGTCAATCAACGGGAAACGTACAGACGCGTTTCGTTCTAGTTGGAACTTTTCAATGCACGGCATTCCTCGAAGACGGACATTGCATTTCATTTCTATACTTTCTGTATATATAGTTAACATTTGGAACTTACTGCAAGTGAGAATTAATGAATATTAAATCTCATTCTTACATGTAAATGTCGACTTATGTGATGCGCATGTAGTTATGAACGCATGTGTTAACGCATGTGTTATGATGTTATGAACATGTAGTTATGAACGCATCACATAAGTCGACATTTACATGTAAGAATGAGATTTAATATTCATTAATTCTCACTTGCAGTAAGTTCCATACGTAGGATTTGTCGGAAATATTTTTTTAAATTCATGATAGATGGCGCTGTAATCCATGAAATTAATTTTTTTCAATTTCTCGCACTGAGAACCTATGCATACGATTCTGTATTTTGTTTTCAATATGAAGAATACCACTAAAAATGACTTATCAAGATAGTAATTGCATACGCATGCATCTGTATGCATATGATTCTGCAATACGTGTGCAATAAAAGATACGTTTTCTTTGTAAATAGTCAAAATTAGTCTTAGAATAACTTTATTGATTGGGAAAATGTCACCTGTAGAAATGTAAATTGCTGGTAAATAAATTACTTTTAGCGTAACCCAACAACAACGACGTATAAGTAGTACCACCTTGGGGTGCTTGATTAAGCTCCTCGCCTTTCACGTATCAGCATGCTTCATTTATATAAGTCCATTCGCCTATCACTTAGCAGAGTGTTAGATCGCCTCATTATCTTTCAATTAAAGTAACTGCTCAAAATGATGGCCTTCAACTTCAATACACTTATTGATTCGCATTTCAAGTGAGTGTAGACAACTGAGAAGTGTATCTTATTCAATTTCCTTTGGTAAATAGTTTCCGTTGGTTACAACTGTGAATGTGTGATAAAAAACTTCTTGTCATGAAGATAACAAGGTTTGGCGATTGTGATGGGATGTAAGCCATTATTTGCTGTATGAAGAACAATGTGCATTCGATCCTTGTCGAAGGAGATTATTAAATTAAATCAAATAATATTGTTTGTTATAAGTACCTAATACGATGTTGTAATAATAAAATTATTCATTGTTGATAATTATATATAGCGCTCTTTTGTACTCTGACAATTCCTAGGCCGATATCAGGAGCGATATATGTTTCATAGTATTATACAAGAGTATAAGCAGACAGTTTGATAGGAGACAATATAGTTTGGTATTCAAGGTAACAGTGTTACAACTGACGTAGTCAAACAAGTATTAGCGTGGTCACTTGGTGGACGGGTGACCGGTAAAGAAAAAGATACTATAGATCGGTTCGTTCAGTCCTTCAGCACCGAAATAAAAAAAATTAATAACAGAATAAAGAAAGAAAGAGAGATTCTTAATATATAGTACTATTTTGGTACATCAACTACAAGAATTCCTTCGCCGTATGGTGTCTTTTTTACCGCTACTTCTTATGGCTATTCTTTCACAACTGCATTGCAGAAGCAACCAACAATTTTAACCAAGGTTAAAATTGTAGTAATCTATAGTATATATTCCTCTCGCTATGCTTATAAAACGAACCTATATTTGCCTTATCTAGCTTTCTGTGTTTTTTTTTGCATTTCCAAATTCTACGAAATAGCTCAGCGGGCAGAGATTTGCATTAAACGATGTGGTTATTGCTGAAACAGAAGTTTACCTTGTAGAATTTCACAGATTCTACTTTTTGGAGGGCATAAAAAGTTGTAATATACTTGGTGTACGTCTATAGAATTGAAAGGCGTTTTTGTAAAAAAATAAAACGTTTTCGATACCAATAGTAGTTTTTACGTTTCCGTCAAATATCCTTTGCAAATATGTTCAATTCTGCTAGTGTTTTGCAAAGTCTGCGAGATGCCACTCACTATAATGAAAAGAGTCGAACAATAGTAGACAGGTAGTCGCCCATGGCAATTTTACTGCTACAAAACCCATATTAGTATATAGTGTAGTAAGTCTTGTGAAAAGATTATTTTTTAAACAAAAATGTAACGAACAATGGAAAACACTAATCACTGGAAGAATGACACAATATCTTCATATTAATTCTCAAATAAAGTGTTTTTTCTCGCTAACAGCCAGAACGAAATTTGGTCTTAACCAATATCCAATATCTTTACAAAATAGGTATTATAGATGAATGTGGACTCCAATATTCCGATTTAGTTTTGTTTAGCTCGTCAGTTACATAAATATGAAATACAGCAATAAATAGTTTAACTGAAGAAAATATACCTCTGCCTATAAGCATTGTCGTTCTGTTGAGTTAGAATAATAATTTAAACATGTAAAAAATATAACGATTAGAAGAAGTGTGGTATCGAGAGTATGGTTGTTTAAAGTAAACATAACTGGTCACCCACTTGAATACTTTCTTTCGATAGGCCAACGTGTTTTTTAAATTGCAGGTTAGTATTATTTTAACCTATGTATTTTATAATTAATAATCATCGTCTTTAGTAATCTCGAATAATTTTCGCAGCCCTTTGATTTGGCCGCCTCCGTGCCTTGCACATGTGCTTATAATTACGGCACGCGACTGCCTTTAAATACTATATACTTGATCGCTAGGAATTAGTAACTGATTTGCAAACAAATTTCGGTGCACTATTAATCTTTTACGACAGCATACACTATATTCGTTGATCACTTGTTTAGTAGAAGCTAGTGGGATATCACGTTGTATAACATTGTCGACACATACCAAGGTGCATTGTTTTGGAACTGTTGATAGATATCTAGGCCGGAGTTGGTAGCAGACCTCTAAATATGGATCTTGTACGTGCAAACGAATTTAGGTATAGTTTTGTATAGCACCACTTCACTATCATTGGTCAATTAAGATTTTCGCCCTATTAACCGATGTATTTAACTTAGTTTTAAGTCTTGTTTAAGTCTCCACTCTAACAGAGTGGAATTGAGAGATATATTGGGGACAGTACAAAGAGCAGTGTGCTCAAGTGCCTGGACGTGGTGGCGTCCACCCCAAACAGAGAAGAAGAAGAAGAAGAAGAAGAAGAAGTCTCATTGTTTTCTTTTGACAAAAACATATTTTCGGCTTGTTAGTCTTCGGTCGAGATGTATATTAAGATATTTTAAATAATCTGTTACATGTTACATGTACTGATTTAGTTTCGTTGTTTTTTTGTTTAGTTACTAAGCCAATATCGAATTTTGTTCAAGTTATAATTAAATTTACGTAAAATGTTTCTACCGACAAAAGTGCCAACTGCTCTACATATTGTGGTTGATAAATTACTGGTATATAATAAATAAAGGGTAAGTTTTAGGATACTTTCCTGTGCTATACTAAACCGAACACTGGGTGCTTGATAACGAAAGGTCTGTTAAGGTAAGATGTAATAATATGATAACAATGATAGGGCAGATTCTTTTTTAATTTACAGCGTAGCCCTTTATATCAATACTTTATCGAATGTCCGGCAGATGTCCAGAAATGCGGTAGAGCAAAATCGTTTCATTTTGAAGACTCGATTGATTTTTTTGACTATACGATGAACTGTTACATGGTGCTACGTTAGTTTCGAAGTTCAAGTTAGTGGTTAGGGACCAACATTAATTCCTCTTTAATTGTACTAAAGAAATTTGAGTACATCAAAACGTTAAGCACGCATTACGTATTAGTTACAAATGAAACAGACATACATTACACACATCTATATGCAGAGCGTATGTATCTGCACTTGCACATCTGTTTCATTTATAACAAATGCGTAATACGTGCTTAACGTATTGACGTACTCAAATTTCTTTGGTGAATTTGCTGCCATCTGACATCGTATTAATAGACTTACACCTATATATGTATTTTTTCCCTTTTGTACGGGCGTAGCTGGTCGAGAGAAAATCGCTATTTTCGGCATAGTCTCTTTTGTCCGTCAGACGTCACTAGATTATCTGGTACCCCCTGATAGGACAAAATTTGCTATACCTATGAGGCGTTCCATCAATCTTTACTTCACTAGCCACACTGACGAAGTCTTTTGTGTGATAGAAACACGTGTGTTTGGCAGAAGTAAATGTTGGAAAATGCAATGTGTATGTCCATATGTAATGTATATATGTTTCCTCTTTAATTAGTTTAAGCCATAACATGTGTAGACGATTAGTTAAAGAAATAATAAAAAATATTTTTATCCTTACAAAATACAATTACTGCAAGAATTAAGTGAAGATGGTTTTGACCGTAGGGATAAATTTTGCGAAGTTATAATGGAAAAAAGAATATCAATCCTAATTTTGTTTCAAATATAATTTTCACGGATGAAATATCTATTTTGTTCAAATAGTAATGTTAACAGACACAACTGTAGATACTGGACTGACACAAATCCGCACTGGATGGATCAGGTTCATACACAGGATCCCCAAAAATTTAATGTTTAGATGGGATTCAGTAGCAACAATATCGTAGGACCTTTTGCCATTGATAGTAACTTGTAAGCAGATAAGTATTTAGAACTATTGGAAGAAAATATCATTCCTCAGCTTAATACAAACCGGGAAATTTGGTTCTAGCAAGATGATGTACCAACATTAACGTTAGAAATTTTCTTAACGCTACTTTCCCAAACCGATGGATCGGCTGACGAGGAACTATTGAATGGCCGGCAAGGTCACCAGACTTGGTACCACCGGAATTTTTTTGTGGGGGTGTTTAAATAGTCGGTTTCACTTTAATAGGCCAGAAATTCTCAAAGATCTCGAATTACGAATTCGACAAGGAATTTCCGATATACCTTTGGTGGGAAAACGCAATTCTTGGCTTCTTTTGACGTATCCATCACTGCCAGTAAGTTAATGGTGGACACTTTGAACACCTTTTATAAATAGTTTCTTATTTGATAAATGTTTTTTTATTGTTGTTATCCCTAAAGAGACCGAAACACTGTTTATCCGTTTTCTTTTAAACTATTTTGGAAAATGGACATACTATATTTACATCGCTGACTTCGGAAAAAAATATCTTTCCAACGATGCCAAATTCAAGCTGTTGCCCTAAAAAAAAGTCAAGTTAGCCCTAGATTTCAAATATGCGACAAGAAAAGAAAAATGAAAATATAGCCAAAAAGATTTAAACATTTCCTTATGTTCGTGTACGGAATGTCATTAAGATATCTTGAACCATTCAGATACTCGACCGATACATGATAACTAACCTGTATAATCCACAATTTGCATTTATCTATTCACTAATGAATCGAGATTCAATAGGCGCGCAAGTTTAAACTTACACAACACATATATGTGGCCACATGCCACTATACTATCTAGATATAAATAAAAATCTTCTGAAAATATATATGATCCAATAATCCACCTATTTGCGTAATGTAAAACAAAGATTACATAGGGTAGGACCTGCCTTTATTCTTTCTGTGCGGCTTTCCGATGGTTGACTTCATGTGGGTTATTGTGTCATTTCGACAGGCCCCAAGATACAAAATTTGGTTTCTATTATCTCCCAACCTCTTCTCTATTTACTATTAATTTACAGTCATACACTACTGAGGTATATGGGTATTTATCACGAGGCCGGAAATTTGAAAAAATTAAGAAACCATATTCAATATATGTAGTTTATTAGGAACTTTTAAGACATGACTGCTATAGGTTAAGTATGTGTTGCTGGAGCAATTTCAAGTAAAAAATGTCTGATACACCCAAAATTCTTTTGTAACCTGAGCTACAAGCATTTTAAGTTTTTGATAACCCTAGTAATGCAGGGATTTTGTATCGCTGTTGATTTTATTGTTAATTGTGAAGCCTGGGCGGCTTCATCATTTATTATTCATTATGAGAGTAGACGTAAATTAAGTTAATTTAGCGTGTTTATTTCGTTGTGTTTCATTAAAATATAAAAATATGTTAATTTTTCAGAATTAAAAATATTCCGGTATTCTCTTTGTTTATTGAATGTTTAATGGAAATCGACGAGCGGCAGTTGATCGTTGGCGAATATCGAGGGCGATTTCCTACACGCACAGTGTCTTGTAGAATTGTTTTTAGCAATAATCATCGATGTTTAAGGGAAAGTTTCCTGCAGCTACTTCTGAACGTCCCGTGCGACAAGAACTTGCTAATGAAGAAGCAATACTTAATGTGGTTGACGTCAAACCTCCTACTAGTATCCTAAAGATATCCAAGAGAACGTAGGCCGTATGAGGGTATCGAGAACTTTACACAATTTTGGTTTGTGCCAGCACCATATCTTGCCTATACAAGCTTTAAAACCTGGCGACTAGGCATCAAGACTTGAATTTAGTCGCTGGTTATTAAGAAAATGAAAGCCTTTGCCGGAAAATATTGTTTAATGATAAAACCTCTTTGACCTGAAACGACATCAACACTAGAAATTCACATTTTTGGACACTTAAAAATCTACTGCAAACTAGGGACTCCCATTGTCAAAATAGATTTTCGACGAATGCGTGGTATTATTGACGACCGTCTCATAATCGAAGAACGACTTAAGGCCGTTTATTATACGTTTCCTGGAAAATGACTTTCAACATTACTGGATGACATTTCTCTTAATGTAAGATGACGAATATGGAGACGTAACAATTTTTTTTAGTCAAAATTATACAAACAGCTGGATTGGAAGAGGTTCAGCAGTTGCTTGGGTAACAAGATCACTGGACTTAAATCGCTTAGATTATTTTTTGTGGGGAAGGCTGAAAAACTTCGTTTCTGCAGAGAAACCTGAAAACAGAGGTCTTCGTTGCTAGGACTATGGATGTCGCAGAAGCTATTCGTGCTGCTTCTGAAACTATTAGCAGAGCCACCATTTTGAACAAGAACTTCAATAAAGCGATTGACTTTTAAATTATTTTCAATGAGATTTTGTTGCAGCAGTACAAAATACCTGCATTAGTAGAGTTATCTAAAATTTAAAATGTTTGTAGCGGTAACGAAAGAATTTTGAGCATTTGTTCATTAGACATCATTAACTTGAAATTGCCTCAGTAACACATCCTGAAGCTGTGACAGTCACGTCATGGGACACCGGTATATCAATAGCAAATATTTCATATATACTGACTTTCAAAAACATCCGAACACCCAGTAGGAGTAGATCAATTTTAATAAAATTTATTCATAATGTTTGTTTAATTAAACTTAAAAAATTATTACAGTTTCAAACTAAAATATTAAAAAAAAAAACAATGTTATTTAATAATGAGTGGGTCTACAGAGTTTTCTCATGCAGAAATTTGAATGCAAATGATTACATAAGAAACGTACTACAGCTTGTTGTACTGCCATATTTACGAAGGTTAATTTAACCCCTTTTCTAACAAGAGAACGTACGCCCTCATACAGCAAGGGTTACTACATGGTTCTTACAAGAAAATAACGCGACCCCGTTACCATGCCTTCTCGCTTCACGGACTTGTCACCAATCGAATATGTGTGGGATATGATTGGTACTCGACTGGGTAATTTACGCCAACCACCAAACCACCTACTTGATCTACGTCATCGAATTCAAGAAGCCCGAGATGACATTCCCAAGGATACCATAAATGATTTAATTTCAAGCATGCTTCGAAGAGTTATGGAATGCATAAGAAACTGCACTGGGCCCACTCATTATTAAAATAACATTGTTATTTTTTAATATTTTAGTTTGAAAATGTAATTGTTTCTTAAGTTTGATTAAACAATATATATATATATATAAATTTTATTAAAATTGATCAACTCCTACTGTGTGTTCGAAGTATATTTTGTATATATTTGTATACTGTTTCCAAAAAACTTTGAATAGCTATTATTATAGGGATGTTTGCAAAGTTCTGAGAATTATGCTCTAATTAAATTACGTAGAACTTATAGGCAATGTTATTGGTGATAGACAAGTCTTAACATGTTTATGCCGCTGTCCAGTGCAATATCATTTAGTCTGATTCAGGTGTTCGACCGATATAAACGCATTTTTGTAGCACTGTTTGTGTAACCATGGAAGATGCGGCTAAATTTCAAAGAGAAATAAATTTCTTTCTATGGGAAGACTTTGTGTGAAAACTTCAGAAATTATTAAACGTCTGCCAGGAATGTTTGGTAATTCTGCAGAATCTAAAAGTACTGTATATCGGTGGATCGATCGTTTTAAAATTGGGTAGAACATCATTAGAAGACGATCGCCCGAGTACGTCGGTAAAAAAGAACCTACTAAAAGAGGGCAGACGAATGACTATTTCTCAAATTAGTGTACGCCTAAGAATAGGTACACGACAAATTCATGAGATCTTACATGACTGTTTGGGCGTAAGTAAGGTTTCAGCCCGCTGGGTGCCAAGGCGGACCCAAAAACTCAATAGGTCTGACACTTTTCGTTAACTTCAAGAGCTGTTAATCGTTACGGTGATGAATTTTGGCAATAGATAATAACCACTCACGAAACGTGAATTTCTTATTTGAATTCTGTGACCAAAAGTCAATCCAAGGAATGGCGTAAACCCGAAGGAGAGCCTCCACTTAAAGCGCGTGCAGTTCCGTCTGTTGGTAAGGTATTACTTACTGCACTCTGGGATTGCGAAGGGATTATTTTGGGAATTTGGGGATTTGGGAATTGCTTCCGCATCCATCTCTATTCAGCGGATCTCGCACCGAGTGATTTTCATCTGTTCCCAGATTTGAGAAAAGCTTTAGAAAAAGGTGTTCGTTTTGAGAGTTTAACTGATGTAAAATGTGTCATAAATAAGTGGATTGAGGAGACACCGAAAAAGTTCTTGGATGACGGTTTAAGAAAGTTAATTTATCGTTGGGATAAATGTATTCAATAAAATAGCGATTTAGTTGAACAACTACATTGTAATATTAATGAAAATAGAGAAAATAAAAAAATATATATAGTTAAATTCCCAGAACTTTGGAAACATCTCTCGTATTATTAGACGGTTTCTTAAAAAATTAATATGTTTATACGAGAGCATAATAACATGTTACGTGAATGACTCTATGTTCTGAAACTTATAAATACAAATATAAGGATATTTAGAGCAGTGGTTAGTGTGCTTGATTTAGTTCAAAGTTTCGAATTTCAGACCTGTTTTGAATCTTACACGAATACATTTCGCAATTAAAGAAATTCGGCAGTAGATTGACTGCCGAAACGTCAGATTATCGAAATCCTAGAAATGATGGAAATAGCCCAAACAACTACTTAATTTCTGAGAATTAGTTAGAAATGAACGATTATAAGGTATGATATACAGATATACAATATTTTCCCAAAATTCTCACTTCTTAAGTGAGAAAAAAATTTAAAAAATATTTTAAAATATTTGTCACGCCACTATGCGACAGACTATATCATAAAACGATATTTAAGAGTGAACGACAATAACGAAAAGAGAAGTTTTTTTATTGAACGTCAGGTTTAATTTTTCAGTTGTCGATCGTTACATCTGTACATAAGTTTTTATAAACATAAACATTGCATATAATAGCGAAATTTTTTATAGACATTCTAAATCCATATTAGAGTAATATTTTATATTTGTTACTTCTCGTATGAGGAGTTGTTTTTATATTCCCGGACTAGGCATGAAAAAAAAGTTTGGAACAGCAATAAAAAATTATTTTTCAATATAAGCCCCCTTGCTATTGTATACAAGTATTACATCGTTTTAATAGCATCTCTAATCCATTATAACAAATTCCTTAGGTTTGTCTGCAAAATATATTTCAACGGCCGCCATAAGTTCGTTAGCGTCCATAAATATTATTCACGTTAGAGTTCTTTTGAGATTAGGAAACAAAATAGTCACATGGAGCGAAATCTGGACTATAAAGTGGATGGTCTATTTCTGTGAAGCCACATTCGACAACGGCAGCTTTTGCGAGTCTTAATTTGTGGACTGGTGCATTATATTGAAGCAACAGGACACATTGCGTCAGTTTTCTTGCCTATTAGCTTTAATAGAATCTCTTAGGCGATGTATTAATCTTGCCTAATATTCTCCTGTTACCGTATTACCCTTGCGTAGATAATCAATCATTAGTATTCCCTAACAATCCCAAAAAATCGTTGCCATTATTCTTCCTGCGGAAGGGGTGACTTTAAACTTCTTGGCGGGGGGGGGGGGGGGATGTTAGAACCCTTAATATGCCACTGAATTGATTCTTGTTTTGACTCAAGGTCAAAATGATGGACCCAGGTCTTATCTGCGGAGACAAGTCGATTGATAATTAAACCTGGTTCGTCTCCACAAAGCGCCAAAAATTGTTCACACGTCTCCATCCGCACACGCACTTGGAATGGCGAAAGCATTCGCAAAACCTATCTGCCACTAACTTTTGACATTCCAATGTATTCGTGTAGAATTCTGGAAACCATGCTTTCGGAAACTCCTAATGAAGCTGCTAATTGTCGTTTCTTTAATCTCATCCTCTAGTACCAAACACTTGTTTTTTTTCAATAACATCAGAGGTGATCACGTCAACAGGCCGACCTGGACGGTGATCATCATCCAGTGATTCTCGACCATATTTAAACAATTTTGAACATTCACAAATAGTTGACTTTGAATGACAATCATTCCTGTATACAGCCAACATTTCTTCATGAACTCTGCTCGATATTAAAGTTTGTGCATTTTGATACGTGACAACACAAACTGATAGATATTAGAACTAATACTGCTGCAATTGTTTTGTAAATTGTCCAAAGTCGTTATCAAGGCATGTATGATAATAAAACACTATAATGAAAAATTATATTAAAATTGAAAAATGTCTAGTCCGGGAATATAAAAACAACCCCTCGTAATACACATTTTTTTAAATTTTTAATAATTCACTTGAATGTATAAACAGCTGATTTTCTACGTAAATATAATGAGATTTTTTATCTTAGCATACAACTATATTATAGTTTTTATAATATCAACAGCTGTTACATATTGCTATGAATTGTGGTTTATATATTTACTGCACCACCATCCACAACTAATCTACCCAACTAGGATACTCAGCCGGTTGATTTCCAAAAATGGGACTGCTTTCTTCTCAGAGTTCCAATCGGAAATACGTGATTGTCTCTACAAAATTTTTAAGGCGCCAGTAAAAGATTCACTTTAAGTACGTTTATATTTTCTGAGTAACTTTTTTAATTAATTCAGTAGTAAACTTATATCAAGAATAAAACACAGGATAAAATTTAAATTAATATTTAATACAAAAAAAAAAAAATATCTTTATAGAGTATAAAGATTGTGAATTATACAAATTACAAAGAGGTAAAACAATCCACTGAATATGACCGCTACGTAAATTAAAACTTCCTCTATTGACTTCCGATCAAACTTATTTTTTTTAAAAATAATAAAGTTTATTTTTAATTTCTCCCCAGAGAACCAAACTGTATAAACTTGAAAACACGATCAAAATCTACCACATGCACGCTCACATGTAACAAAATTGGAAATCCCTTGATTTCCAAACAAAATAAAATTTCACCGTAATAATTTTTTTACATAGAAATTTTAAATATATTCTTTATCATTTAATTCTTCTAATAACAAATCTCTTAATAATAATATTGAATACAATATAAATCTCTTATAATATTAATAAAAATTTTATGAATTCATAAAAGTATCAAAAAAACTTACAGATTTTTAAGGAGACTCACAAGACCCGTTGTTAAATCTTAAAACATCAAAATAACGAGAATAACAACTCTCTAACAATATACGGGAATTAAATAAAAGATACAACAACCAATTAACACAATCAAAACCCGAATTTAATTAAATATATAAATCTATATATATTTTTCAGTGAAATACAACTTTCTTGGTATAAACTACGTCTGCCCCTCAACATCACCCGCAATCGCTTTCACATAAAGCCGACCTTCAAAAATACAAGTTTTTGCTCACGCAGATTAAAATACATTTTCAAAAATATACACTGCAATTCAAAAATAATTGTACATTCATTTTAAATAAATTTCAAATATTTATTGGGGAAAAATCCATAACAATATGTAAACATACGCTGTAAATATGTAAAAATATGTAAACATATGTGTGTGTAATTTCAATAGAGGTATTTATTATTTGTACACATTCTTAATATTTTGAATTCACAGGCGGAACATAATACAATTTTCAGGGGTTTCTAATTTTGGGGTTCACGTTGTAATTGACTCACAATATTTTGGATTCATATTTTATATAATTACCTCTTTCCATATTTCATACGTTGTCTTTTTATTTCAAGGACAGCCTGTTTATAACATGTACATAAAATAATAAGACAAGAAGCAGATATATATGTAACCATTTTTATTTACATAAAAAATCACATCGATTCTTTTTTCTTTAATAAAAAAAAATATTTTCCTGTAAAAATAGTACGAAATATGGTACACTCGGGCAAAACAGTTATTTGACGTCTGATGAACAATGCACTTCGGTAAAAAGAAGCAATGATTCTATCAAATTACCCCAGCAGGTAGTAGAAACCCTCTGTCATGAGATTTTCGGAGGACTACTTATTGTACAACACATTTAACCTTGAACCGTGGTCACCAGTGGCTGTTGGTTCCGTTGAACCGAGGCTCTACTTCTCTTGGTCCTAAGAATAATCTGTCCAGTCAATTAGTGAATATACAATGTGAATATTATACTAAACGACTATTTTCCAGCTGGCTACATATTTATAGAAAATAGATTTTAAATATTTGGCAGAATTATAATAAGAATCTCAATTTCTTTATTTGCTGATCAAATATATCTGAAATATATAACAGGGTCAAGTAAGTGTTACTACTTAAGTAATTTCTAAAATCAGAAACTCAAATCAATTAATGATTATGATTAAAGCTGGGAATTATATGCACATGGAAACTGTATTATATGCGCATGTATGTTTCTAAATTCGTTGAAAATATGCAGAACTTTTATTAAAATATGCAAAAATATGTAAAATACAAGCGATAGCTACACAACTAAATTATTGTCAAAATGTTAAATAATGTCAATATAAATTTAGAGATACCACAAGTTTGTACTATATCAATATTTTATTCGAAATTTTTCAAAATACAGTAAAGGGTCTATCAATAGAGGCTTGAGAACTTTATTTTTTAATAAAAAACTTAATGTGTAAGGTACAATGCTAATTTTTGTATATATTATAAGCTGAAAGTGTGCCATTTATGTTCGAAATAGGACATCGTGTAAATGTCCACCTCTTCCTCGTATGCAAGCACGCAATCGCTGAATCCAATTTTCAATTACTTTTTCCAGTAAATCCGGCTGAATTTGACGAATTTCCCGTTCGATGTTTGTTTTCAAGTAGTCAATCGTACGTCATAGCTGTTTCTAAATCTTTTGGTTGTCTAGTTTTAACGCGAAACTTATTTCACCTATTATTTCTAATCTCCTAATATAAACTCTGAGCGCTTTATTTTTCTAAAATTTGTTTTTAAATTCCCTACTGTTCGCATCTTTTTCTGTGAATTTAACTTTAGATAACAATAGATTTCTTAATTTTTTTATTCTAATACCGAAATTATAGGCACTCTCATTCTTGTTGGGATATAAATTTTGAATATCTTGTTCCAAACGTTGGTCGCTAAAGTTTGTTTCAAATAACTGTTCTAATTCGTCCCAAGTAACAATATTTTCAGTTATATCTAATAATGTTTCCGCTCTACCCGTTAATTTAGATAGAAATATTTGTAAAAGATGTGAATTAATTGAATCTTCTGGATCTTCGTTCGCGAAAATCGTAATTAAATGTTCACAAGCAGCGATATATCTACTTGATGTATTTGGATTTCCCTGGAAATTTGGTAAAACACATAAATGAGCGGGTGTAATGCCTTTTATCCTTAATATCTAAGTTACCAAACGCTTGTAACACGTCGTTTATCCCGACTTCTGTCATATAATTTTATTACAGACTTGTATTTTAAAATATCGCTTGTTACCAGGATAGTTTCGGTGCAAGGAATTTAGTTAAAAATAAAATTGTACTTAGTATGTAAATTGCAGAATTCGTGTTAATTTGAATTGTTTTGCTTCTTGTTTTCTTTTCCTTAACCTAGGTGGATGTCGATGCTAGACTTCCTTCGGTACCGATGCTAGGTGCCGTTATCGATATGAGATCCAGCGTAGAAAATTGTATAAACCGTTGAAACGGAACACTTTTTCACAAAAATTTTATTTCCAAAAAAATGTTACAATTTCCGACTGACTGCGCCACTTAATAACTGATAAAAAGAATTTTACTTTTTAAAAAGTTTATTAAGACAATTTTTTGACAACTAAATACGTCTGACCAATTTGAGGTCTGTATAAGAAGTGTTCTTATAATTTAATAATAGTATAAAACTCTTAAAACTAACATAATAATCACATTGATAACTTTATCAATGAACGTGCCGTTTCCCGGTTGACGGTGATCTTCTACGGGAACGACCTTGCGTCGACATATAACTGGCGCATTCAAGTGATATAAATAAGTCACGGTATAAGCTATATACGAGTATTTTATTTATAGGTTATTAGGGGATGCCTTATCAAACGAAATGATATTATCTTATGGAGACATCATTATTTGACAAATATGAGAAAGTTCCGTACAGAAAAATCTATTATTTAGTTAAAATATTGGATGAATGTAGTCATAAAAGCAAAAACAAGGAAAGATATAATGGCGATTAATTCAAAGTCAACATTTGTCGAAGGTCTTTTACTTTTTTTTTGCGACTAATTGTGCTTCACATTGGCAGCGGAACTGGTTTCGTGAATAGTAAATTAATTTTAACTGATAACATTATGATAAAGGTCGAATTGCTTGAGATTGTAAAAAAGGAAGCATCCTGTCATCCAGTTTTGTACGTGGTTGATGAAATAGCTAGAGAAAGTGGTTTTACGTTTACCTCCATATCCTAGTAAACCATCATTGAACTTGTAAGTTAAGCATTACGTTGCGGCCAATAATAAGATATTTAAATTGAACGACGTAAAAAATTTATTGTTAGAAGAATTAGATATGGTTGATGCTGATGCATGGAAAAACAATATTCATCACGTCATCACAGACAAAACAAAATGTATGATTTAGATAATATTATTGACAATATGCCAGAAAATTTAACTTTTATTGCACATACTGAATTATCCTTAGAATTTTCATTTGATTCAGATTTTGATATGGACAAGAGTAATTTAAAAATATACAACATATTGCTGTAATAATAATTCGAAACAGAATTCAAATTTTTTCATGTTTTCCAATATGTAAATACTTATTTTGTAAAATAAAAATATTTTTAAATAAATACGTTACAAATTATAGGTTTAGCAAAATGTTTATCTAAAAAATGCGAAACGAGGTGTAATTAAATGGATTTCCTTATCGTTTTCTCATTATAGGTACTAAAATAGCTGTGTTATGTAAAATGCAATACTTGTAAAGCAAGCAGTAATGTTAATAGGTACATAAACAGTCTAATAATTATAATAACGAGCCATCGAAAAAATTCATAATTGGAGTAGACTGTGAAATTGAGTAGGTACTTTAATCACTTCCACATAATGACATTTATTATTTGACATTGAAACTATAAGTTTGTGTCAAATTTTTCAAAACTCTTATTAAGAAAATTGTTTGTGTTTAGATGTAAATGGACAACATTTTCAACAACTTCTGTAGCTATATGTAAATTTTGATTATGATTTCGATATTAAATAAATTATTTGTTTTCTTTTTTGTTGTAGTATCATTTCAATGCCATAACCTTTTTTTTACAATGAAACCAAATGAAACTCTCAAGCATCAATTAATGTGTCATTATGTGGAAGTGGTTAAAGTATCAACCCAATTTCACAGTCTACTCCAATTATGAATTTTTTCGATGGCTCGTTATATATGTTACTATTAGTCCATTAAATTTATTAGTTTTACATCTTCTGTGTGTACAATTATCACCTGAATGCCAACATTTGTTCTATCAGATATAAAAATTTATTAAAAACTTCTCGAAAAAAGTCTTGAGTCATGTCTTAGTGTCAATTTATCAGTTTTTGGTAAATTTTTACAATAGTTTTGTTCGCTAGTAAATTAAAGTAAGGTAGATTATTTGCTGTAATTTTAAGACATTTTTCACATTGCCGTTGTATTTATGCAATACTGTCAAAGAATAAATAACAATCTATAAGATATTGATAAAAATATTTTATACCTGTCTAATATCTTGCACTGGTATATACGAGCCGCTTCTTGTTTAAATAAAATTATCAAAGTGTGTTCAAGCTTTCTTCGTAATAAATATGTTAATAAACAAACGTAAAAGTCAAGAAATAATCTTTTAATAGATATATACATAACCTCTACATATGACAGCAAACCATATGTTTACTTTTTTGAAATTACTAAATTTATCATGTGTCAATTGCAGTAGTATCTTCTTTATCTCTGGGGTATAGATCCAATTTATTTCCTTTTTCGTATATGGGGAAAAACGTAACTACTAGTTTTATTTCCATAAAAAAGAAACAGTTACAATAACTCTTTTTTTTAGATGTTTTGGGTATTCTCCATTCAAAATGCTTTTGTTAATCAGTTTGGTTTAATAGACCAGTTATATTTTGCTTCATTACATTTGATGGCATTTTGCTACATCCTGACGTTTTATATTCTAGTTCAGAACATTTACTTTTTTTAATTTGATGTAATGGTATATTTCTTTTCGAACCCTGTATATTTTAATTTAATTATACATAATAGACAGAACGCTAGTTATTGTTTTATTAATTGTATTTGTAATCGCTCATATACGTATTCGCTTACCTTTGATATGTATGAAATTTATTATATGTTTTCCACATTCCCGACAAAAAACCTTTCGTACATATTTATGTGTGGGAAAGTGCATCGCATGGATCCTAAACTATTACGATTCGTTGGTCGGTCCCTGTATGTTCCTGTCATAATATAACGTATCGCAACGTTATTGGCTTTTTGGGCTAGAATTTAGTCGCCTGAAACGTTACTCTAAAAATCGATGGATAATTATTAGCGGTATGCTGAGTTTTTTTTTCCGCACTTCTATATGTTGGGTCGTCGTGTTTGACTAGGCTATTTATTAATTGTACCCTTCGATTATCTGGGGTTTTTGTAACGGGTTGTACCTCCGGATGTCCGATGCATTTTGCTGCTTGAGCCGTTAAATCTTCGGAAGGGTAGAGATCGTCTGGAATTTAATATCAACAACGTGTACCAGATCCGACTCCATTCGTCGCAGAATTCTCTTACGCAGCAAGGACGCAATATCTACATAATTAAGTGCAGCTAAGTAAAATTGCAGCTTAATTATTACGATTCTTCTGTTTTATTGTTAAGTCACCTCGTCTTTTTTTTTGTTTTGTCGACAGTAATTTTTATGTTCAAATATTTTTAATAAATTACTTCAATTTATATTTAAATTATCATATTAATTAAACATAAACACTCTTGAGGTCGTTTAGAGTAATCAGAAATTTGTGCAATTCAGTTGTGTAAAAAGTTAGTGCAAAAAAACGCAAATACTTTGATTTTGTGCTATATTTTAAATGCGTTATCAATATATTTAGTCTTAAGTTTATCTAATTAAGGGGAAAAATTAATTTGTGAACGATTTACATAAGAGCTTGTGTACACGTACTCCGTCTCTTGTAATTATTTAGTACCTTACTTTCTGTCTGATGTTCAATGCTCAATATCAAAAATTCGTGTATACACTTCGTACAAGAATTTTTGGAAGCTAGAATTTTGCACTTCATTCCTTTTGTAATTAAAAATTTAATTGAGGACGAGTCCGAGTTGAAATTCATTCAAATTTGGTATTTATTAATTTAATGATTTCACCCTTTATTAATTTTGTGGGACATCCCTTACATTTTCATTACTTTTTGTATAGCTTGAAGATTATTTAGTGTTCCAGCATTTATAATAAACTTATGTCTTTTTCTTTAATGGGGAACGTTTTCTTTTATTTGTCATTAGCTCCTGGTTTTCCGCAATTACTTTAGTCCTTCTGTGGTGGGTTCGTTAGCACGAATACGAATTCCAGGTGACGGATAATCTCCTCGACAAGCAGCTCCTAAATCGCAGTGGCGTCCTTTTTAAAATTTATAGTCTTACGCCGTTGGCAGTGGCTGGCTGTTTTGTCAATTTAAGATCTTCCCATCCACGCAAGGTAAGTTCGAGTAAGATGTTTATATTGAATAACAAGTTAACAAGCCAGTTTTCGTGGTCTTTTATTACTTGCACCTTTTGTAGGTAGCAACATCTATATTGTTGGTGACGCGGGAATATGAGTCAACATACCAGATTTTCAGTAGAGAATATGTACGACGAGATCGCAATTAGCGGAAGAAGACATTATTACTTCGCGGCGGACTACTGGAGCGAACGGTCTTAAAAGATTATTAAGCGTTAGACCAGCGCAGTGAGCGCTCCAGAACATAGTAGCGGGCCAACCCAAAGAGCGTTCCAAAATAAGTGCATATACCATGTGAAAGTTATGTCTGCACCAAAGAAGTATAGATTCGTAAATGAGCAAAGCCTGTACGAAAGCGATTAAAATACATTAGCCTCTGTGTGAAATAGACTACCGTATAAATTAAAGGAGCTGGGTCTTCAAAAATAAGAACCAACCAGTGAAATGCATATATTTTGTCAAGAATAAAAAAAAAGGTACATATTAGGACGTATATAGTGCCAACGACTACTTTGAAGGAGCAGAAATTTGCCTACGTTGTTCTCTACAAGATGACATTCGACGCGGAGGCTGGATTTTAGGAGTTATTTATTCTGTATTTAGATAAGTGAAAATATATCATTTTTGCGTGATATGCGTATATACATAAATAAACAACCAGTTTTTTATATTTTTAAGACATTGGATATATATTGTTTAATTTATAATAATCTCCATTTATTTTGTATTAGTTTGTAATTTTATTTCATTATTTATTAAACGAAATTATATTTGTTAATTTCATAACTTTCTTTGATTTATCGCGTATGCCGCCATATATTATTAAACAGAGCCTTTCAAATTTCATTTGAACGCGGGTATTTACGTTGCTTATTATTATCTTATTAAAAAAGGGTGTTTTAATGTTAGTTGCACCTTTTAAGAATCTAAATCGCCCTGAGAAGTTAATTACGAGTTTCTTTTCGTTATCTGAGAAGTATTTATTAATTTTTTGGAGACTATTTTGGAATTCATTGATCTGTTTTTTGTAATTTTTTATTTATTATGTTTCAGGTTTTAGCTAGGCTTAATATTCCCTAAACTGTTTTATTTAATATTCATTCAGGCTCCGCTAACAGTAAACAACAATTTGTAAGATTGCGCAGCTTGGTCAAAACTGAAGTTCGTCGTGCTTATAACCAATACATATCTAATGTTGAGGGAAATATAGTGGATGATCCATCATAGTATTGGCGATATGTGAGACAAAAGAGCGGAAAATCCTGTATTCCTGCCTACTTACATTCAGGAACCGGTACGTTAAATGTTCCGGATGAAATTGTTGAGGCCTTTGCACAGATGTTTTCCACTATATTTGTGCAACGTTTAACTCTACCTGATACCTTTTCTACGAAATATGAACATTGTCAAATGAAAGATATTAATCTTTCATTTGACAATGTTCATATTTCGACGGTTTCGACTAAGGAGGTTTTGTCTATCTTGATGTAAGCAAAGTCTGATGACACCTCCGGTCATGATTAGCTTCATAACTTTTTCATTAGAGATTTCGCACGAGTACTTAGTGAACTGTTAGCTTAAATTTTTAATTTAAGCATCAGTATGTCTATTTTCCGGACTTTTGGAAACTGAGTCGTATTATACCAATTTCTAAACATGGGGATAAAGTTTTATCAGCAATTATCGGCCCATAAGTATTTTACCTACCTGCTCTAAAGTTTTTGAACAACTTTTATACTTGAAACTATATGCGCGTATATCACCTTACATTTCCTCGTACCAGGATGGCTTTAAATTGGGAAGATTAACAGTAACGAACTTAGTTGAAATTACGCAGTATATTAGTCAATGCTTGGACAAAAGAGAGCAGGTAGATGTGATATATACAGACTTCGCTAAAGCGTTTGATACGATTGACCACTATATACTCACCACTAAAATGTCCTCCTTCGGTTTTTAATCTGACACTATACTTGATTCATATTTTGGCAACAGATCAGCGTATGTTTGTTACAATAGATAGAATTCCAACATATTCACAGGATCTTCTGGTGTACCACAAGGTCCCAATCTACAGTCTCTACTATTTATAATCTATATAAATGGTCTTTTAACTTCAATTGATTGTCGAGTTCTTGCGTAAGCTGATGATTAAAAATATTTTTAAATTTAAATACTATTGGCAAGTGTGCTATTGTCACTTATTCCAGGAGTGACCAACTTATTTCTTACATTTATGTTGCTTAACGCGCAGCTATTCCAAGGAAGCTAGTAGTTAAAGATCTAGTTGTTTTATTTGATGCACAGCTTAAATTTACTGGGTACATAGAAGCAATCTGCAACTCTGCTTCTCGATCGTTAGGCTTCTTTATAAAAACGTGCAGAGGATTCTCTAACGTGTTTGCACTGAAAACGTTATACTTCAGTATAGTCCGTTCTAAACTGGAATATGCCTCTATCGTATGGGATTCAATATATACTTGCCAGCTGCTTGGCTTGGAGAAAATTCAAAGGAGAGATTTTTGAAATTTATACCATACAGACATAATGGAATATATCTTAGGCAACTAGACTACATTAGTCTTTTGAGCGAGTCGTGGAGTCGTTGTCGGAACGGAGGAATGTTTCTAGTGCCAACTTTTTAATAAAAATTGTTACAAACAAAATTGATTCTCAATCATTACTCGGCGAAGTACAATTTCTTGTACCAAATTACAGCACACGTTCATTGGTTACTTTTTCAGTTCCTCGTGCGAGAATTAATACTTTGGGTAAAGCTCCAATGGTCCACATGGTAAAAAACGCTGACAAGTATTCTGTTGTATATAAATTAGTTTTTCTTTTCTTTTATGTTGAAGGTAATCGATTAATTTAAATTTGTAAATATAATTAGCACTGTAATATACGAGTATGTTTTTGTATTGGTATTTTTATATTATCCTTTAAGTAGATTTATATATGTGTTGTATAATAAAGACTATTATTTATTTTTTTTTTCTATTTGTTGATTAACAAATTTCTTTTAAATTTGATATATATTCGATGTATCTTCATTTGGTTAGTACATGATTTGCGTTCTTTTGGCAGAGTTTATTTTTTCGTTTGATTTCTTTTATTAAATTCTTATACTCTGTTCTTTTTATTTTCGAAGTTTATTTATCGTCTATTATTCTGTTTTGAAGTGTATTACATAGTTGTTCGAAATTATTGATTTCATTTCTGTTCATATTTTCTATTTTAGTTCGTATGACTTTGTAGTGTATTTTGATTTGTTCGAATTTGTATTGTGGTTTCTTTATAGTAGCGTTTATAATTACTTTTATTACATTATGATCCGCAATATATCTTGTAATTGCATTTCTTTTTAAATGTTTCGCTCTGTAACACGATTTTAATATAGTTATACTTTTATAGAATAACCATATTTGTAATGATAATTTTCACGGTAGAAGCTATGGCCAATGAATAGTTAATAAAAAGTGACTTAGAATGAAGTTCGATTTTAAAAATTAAAGTGCGCATTGGTTTTTGAAAATTTTAATAAATGGAACTTAGAAATATAATTACATAAATTGAACTTAGAAATACGAGGGTAGCACTAATTATTTCTGCAAACTAATATTTTTCTTGAATCAAAGGAATCAAACATGCTATGAAACAAATGTTTATTGTTTTCTATTTTGACAGTTCGAATTTAGTTTTGATAACTGCAATAGGAGTGTTTACAACTGGTATGACGAATTTAAATTTCAAAGGGTTTCACTTAGTGACGATTTTTGCGAAGGGAGGCCAATCTCAGCCGTTACCGAAACAAATGTAGACGCCGTACGAAGAATGATTCAAGACGACAATCGAGTCACGCATAGGATTATTAGGAGCACTTTGGGTATTGGCATGACTGCAATAAACAAGATTTTACATAATAATTTGGGTGTGAGGAAAGTCTGTTGTCGTTAGATACTTCATAATTTAACACATGAACAAAAACAATACCGAGTGAAATGGTGTAAGAAACGCTTAGGGAATATGATGGAGGTAGATTTAAAGCAGTTTACAACATCTTTGCTGGTGATGAAAGTTGGATATAAATATTGGAGCCGGAATCAAAACGGCAGTCGGCTCAATGGGTGTTTCCAATAGAACTTAATCCAGCCAATGTGAAAAAATCTCGAAGTGTTGGAAAGAAAATGGCAGCCAGTTTCTTCTCAAAAGCAGAACCTATCACAACAGTTGTGCTTGAAAATAAACGTACGGTTACCGCAGAATGGTACACGACAGGATGTTTGCCCGATGGTGTTCAAAAGGCACGTTTACGACGCCCTAGATCGGAGATTGTCCTTTATCACGACAATGCTTCAAGTCCTACAGCGCGTCAAACAAATAAATTTTTGAAAGCTTCCTGATTAAAATTACCAGATCATTCGCCATATAGTCCGGACCTGGCATCTTCAGATTTCTTTTATTACTAACTAGGGCTTGGCTAGGGATAATAATAATGAAATTATTTTATAGATAATAAAATAATTATGGATGCTGGTGAAATTCCTTCAAAGGTCCAGGACGTGTGTGATGATGGTTAATTAAATAAAATAAATATACAACTTACTTACTAAATAAAACACATGTTGTCCTTAAAGGTTGTATTTATATTTATAATAAGGATTTGAAATTCGTATATTTAAATAAAAGAAATTGATGTATTTAAAAGTAATTAAATCAGTAATATATACACAAGGGGCGATAAATTAGTAATCGAGAAATTAATATAAAATATCTGAACTAGAAAGGTGAAACAGTAATAAAACAAAGTACTATATACACGCGGAGCGGTGAATAAGTAGATTAAACAGTTAACACAAAAAATACTCTGAAACGAACGTTAAATTGAGCAGTAAATTATGGGTTAATTAATATGTATAAAATAACCTCTGTATCGAAGAATACAGAGCTACCTTTGATTTGCGGCGATGGGCGGCCACGTGGTCTTAGAAGCGGAAGAGCCTGGACGGCGTGGTGAGTTCCATTGTGTACTGGAACAGCACGAGGAGTTGCTTTCTCACAAAAGGTTCGAAAGAGAAGAAGGACCGGATAGTTTGTATCGAAAAGGAAAGGGTCTGTTTTATGATCTATCGAAGAGAGGGTCGATAACTTGAATAATAATTAATAAGAGCGCGACCTGAAGATGACTTCTATCGATGTCATAAATATTATTAGAGTAACCCTTGTGACATAAGCTTCCTAACGATATCAAACACAACATATAAAAGAAGATGTAAATAATATTATATTAAAAGAATTTTTAAAATATGGAATTTATCTAGAAGAAATTCTACATTACGGTTATCGGTTGACGGTCCAGGTAATAAGGGTCGTCGGCGGTCAAAAAATATAACAAAAGAAAAACTTTCTCTTTGTACACGAATATGTACAGTTGTACAAATGTAAAAAAAAATGTCTTACGTTTAATATATTATTTAATCGAGATATTTAAAGACGAATATGGGTATTTAAATAAATGAATTAAAACTTCTATACGCTAAGCGTAACACTTTCTATTTTCAAGACTAAAGGTTAAAATGCGTGGGGTACGATTTGTAAGCCCACAAGATTTAGAGCTTCAAAAATCTTATATCTGAAGGGAGTGAAGAGTGGAATTTATGCTGTGATAACTGGCTTTATCGAAAGTCTAAATGCATTGAGTTTAAGGGCGAATATTTTGAAAAACAATAATAAAAATAATTTTTGACTACAATTTATTTTATTAGTTTGCAGAAATAATCGATGATATCCTCCTATAATTACTAACATCTGGAAATTAAACTTTAAAAATAATGTCGTCTAAATGTTGACCTTGACGTCTTATGCACTTATCTAAACGATGTCGTGCATTTAGAATAATACATTGACACAGTGCTACAGGGATGGTGTTAATTTGTTTCCATATTCGGTCTTTAAGTTCATTTACATGCACCGTAGGATTTTCATAAACCGTACTTTTAAGGTACCCCTACGAGAACAAATCTAGTGGTGTAAAATCACATCTCCTTTCAGACCAGCTTCTACGCGAAATTAATTTTTCAGGGAAAAACATTCTTACTGCCTCTAAAGTTTCATTCGCAGTATGGCTTGTGGCGCGATCCTGCTGGAACGATGTGCGATTATCAAACCCTTCAAATACTTGTAATGCTGGTCCTGCAAAATTGCGGATCATCGATGAATATCGTTGGGCATTTACTGTGATTGATTCTCCTTGATTATTCTCAAAAAAATACGGACTAATAATGCTTCTGGATGATTGCTGCCCATAAAGTTTCTTTTGGGTTCTGCTATGTTTTTCTCTTAGGTTTGCCGCAGACCAGTACCGACGATTCTGTTTGTTTACGTACCCGTCTAAATGAAAATGGCTTCGTCAGTAAAAATAATATTATCAAAATCATTGAACACCTGCATCAAAGTAGCAAAAATTAAGACGGCTACGGTGATCATCATTCTTCAAAGCTTGAACCAACTGTATCTTATAAGGATGGTAATGTACATAATTTTTCAAAATTCTTTGAACACTAGACCGGACTAAATGTAAAGCAATGTTTCTTATCGAACAATGTGGATTTTGGCGTATAGCAGCACTTACAACTTCGATGTTGATTTCATTTTTAACAGATCTTCTGCAGCCACGGGCTTAGAACAAGCTCTAGAACTACTTACTTGAAATTTGCGTATCCATTGCTTAATTAAATTAGCAGATGGACCTTGATGAGCATACCGCAAATTGTAGTGATTTCGAAACGCTCTCTGGACTTGTACGTAAGAATGAGCATTTTCGTAGAATGCTTTTACACAAAAAACGCTGTTCCCCACTAAAGTGTTCATTGGGAAAGAAATCTACAAGACGATAATTCAAATGGTGGTAGTAAAAATAATCTAACCCTGACAGTTTCCCCTATATACATAAAACAAAATGGAATTTCATTCTGAGTCACCTATTGCTATATTATTATTTGTGTATTACGTTTTTCAACAACTCTCTACCCATGATTCAATTTTATATTTATAATATAGTCTTTGAATAAGATACAAAATAATTAGCATTATCTACCTTAAAAGAGATGATGATTGATTGTACATATAACTATATATTTTATTTACATTCGAAAGCGATATTTGGCTTTTAAATTTCTAATTTTCATTTTGAGCGCTGTGTTAAACCTAGTTTATAAATTTACATAACATTAACACCTTCTTGTTTGTACAACATATTATAAATACTTTATAAAACGTATCCATACATCTTAACGGAAATTTAGTGACTGTTTACTGGGATTTCCCTTATAATAGGTAACATTCCATTGTTAGAAACTTGTTTCCTGTTTAACCGTAGGAGGCAGACAAGCGAAAAAAAGTAAACGGTAGAGTAAGCGAATGAAAGCCTTCTCTTCGTTGTTTTGCCGGCAAAATTAAAAAAAAAGGTTTTATATTTCTTTTTTATTTCAAGGTTATGGGATAAAGTATATTGCTTTCAGCTTGGATATTTTAATCACATATATGACATATAATCTTACAGTTTGTTCATTACGTAGAATTACTGCGAAAAATAAACATTATTAACGGTCTTTTTGTAATTTAAATATCTTGTTTTTTGTGGCAAAATTTCGTTTTAAAAATACATCTGACTTTCCATGAACGAGAATTTTTAAAAAGGTTTAATAAAAGCCTGCTTGACAAAAGCTAAAAATGAATTTTAAAGTACAATTTACAATATATATATATATATATATATATATATATATATATATATATATATATATATATATATGTATATATATATATTCAATGTTAATAAGAATCTAAGGTTTTTTATTTATTTTATTGGCCGTATAATCATACTAAATAAAAATATTATTTTTCTATTTTGCGTTCGAAATGAACTCATTATGAAACCCAAAACAGTATCGAAATGAGCTCCATTTCGATACGCTTTTTTTCATTTTTCAATGTTGGCGTTATTCGAATACATAAATAAATAGCATTGCTGTCATTTGATTTTAAGAATTTATGTACATTTGACATATATGATATATGTCCGTATTTTACACAAACAACGTATTTTGTATACAATTGACAACAACATATATATGTTTCTATGTCCCTCATGTTTATATTTTTAAATGAAGTATCAAGTAATGTTAACGAAAATTAGTAAATAATATGTAATATAATATACTTCGCGGATAGCAAGATTTAAATTTGAAAATGTCAAGTATCAATGTGACCAACTGCATGCTTTATATAAAAATTAAACTCTGAACTTTCAAATTAAATAATTCCAATTTAAGCAATTTATTAATGTAAAAAACGCAAAATAGAAAAAATAGTATAAAAAACTCGTTTCATAAGGCCTTTTGCCGCACTCCCTCTTTAGAAAACTCGCCGCAAGCGGCTCGTTTTCTAAACTGATCTCGTGCGGCAAAATGGTGCCTTATGAAACTCGTTTTTTAATATACTATTTTGGTTTTAGCGACCTTTAATAAAATCAAACAAATTTATTTATGAAAACGGCGTTTCGACTTTTATTAATTATTAGGCTTTGTCAAGTTTGTACATATATATAAACCTTTACAACAAGAAATAATGTTTTTAGTAATATTTGATATGAAAATTTTTGTATAACTAAACTCACCAATTGTTCTATGCGGTAATTAATGCTTTTCATTAACTAAACTATCTTAAACTATACACTTCAAAATTTTTTTTTCTTTTCATAGTTGTTTTTGAACAGAGATGTGTGTTTCAATTGAGATATTTTGTGTGCTCTTTTCTGTAAGTGAACCTAACGGTCTTGTTTTACTGCGTTTTTGTGTGAATTGTTTTTTTTATTATGCTTTTGACTTATTTTAAAATTTTATTTTGGTTTTTTAACATCTGTTCAGAAATTGTAAAAGGGGGTATATTATTTGATAAGTGGGTAATAAATTTTTGAAAGTCCATCTATTTCGTTTCGATCATTAACTGTGTTGTTATTTTTTAATTTGTGTATTATTTCTAAAATTTCACTGGTTTTCGTGTTATTATGTTTTGTTAGTATTTTTGTATTATCAAAATCAAAATTGTGTTTAAATGTTGGTTGATGTTTTTTTAAGGCTGTTTGTTTTTTTGCATATTTGTATCCTTTTAATCTTTATGAAGTAGCTGTTTTGTTTGGCCTATGTAAACTTGTCACAGTCTTTGCAGGGTATATATATATATATATATATATATATATATATATACCCTACTGATTAGGTTTACCATATATATATATATATATATATATATATATATATATATAAATATAATATCTTCGTGACCTTGGTACGATAAGGTAAACTAAATAAGTCGGCGATTAAAGGTCTGGTTCATTACTTCAAAGTATATATATTTAGAATAACTCTACATGTTTCGGCAATGATGCCTTTGTCAAGAGAATACAAAATATAAATGACAGAATATAAATGTCAAATAATTAAGTTGCTATAGTTTAAATTATTCAAAGATACATTCCAATGTATCTTTGAATAATTTAAACAAAAAAACAAAAAAAAGGTATTGTTGTAAAACCAATGGTGAGTTCCGAATTAAACTCTAGATGCCAAGTCGATTTGATAGACTTGCAATCACACAGCGATGGCGATTACAAATTTATAATGGTTTAACAAGATCACTTAACCAAGTTTGTCCAGTTACGAGCGTTAAAAACCAAGGGATCAGAAGAAGTAGCATATCACCTTCTTCAATTTTTTTAAATATTGGTGCTCCCGCTATATTGCATTCGGATAATGGCAGAGAGTTCAGTAACCAAGTCATGTCTGAACTATGCGCTATGTGGAAAGATGTTAAAATAGTGCACGGAACGCCTCGTCACAGCCAAACACAAGGCTCAGTCGAAAGAGCCAATCAAGACATACAGAATATGTTAACTGCGTGGATGCATGATAATGATTCAAATAAGTGGTCAGAAGGGTTGTCGTTTGTCCAATTCGCAAAAAACACAACTTACCATGAAGGAATACGCCAGAGTCCATATGAAGCTCTGTTTGGCGTTAAGCCAAAAAGAGGCATAGCATCGTCATCTCTCCCCAACGAGCAAATTACAAACATTGAAACCGAGGAACAGCTAGAAGCTTACGTTAATACTTGTGAAGAAAATTTGGTTAGTGCCCATATTGATGACCATGTTTTAGATGTAAGTGATATGGATGACCAAAATACCATTGGAGCCAATCCACCTTCATCTGCCACCAACAGGTCTTCATCTGAAGTGCCGACTGATCCACAACCCAGCACGTCTTCAACTCAAGCACTGACTGATCTGCAACCGATTACGTCTTCATCTCAAGTGCTGACTAGGTAGCACGAGCTAATCAATTCAAAAAGAGTAGCAGCAAAAGAGAATCTACTACTCCAAGCAACAAAAATGTTGCGAACCTCAAAGAAAAAGTTTCCTGCGGCCCAAATTGTTGATACCGTAAGAATTAAAGTCCGTGACGTCGATCGTGGTCGTACAGATCCCCGAAATGTGTTAGCCATTGTTGTTGGGATAGAGAATACAGCCTTTTATAAATTAGCGAACAAAAATGGCACCTTCAAGCAGCTTTTCACTCGTAATCAATTCGCAATTTGCAAAGAAAAGTTAATTTCCATGGATGAGATTTCAGGTCAAGAAATGTCGGTAAGAGAAGCAGCTTCTGCTAATTCAAAAAGTGGAGGGCAAGGCTATACACGCTGTAACTGCAAAAAGAAGTGTTCCACGGCTAAATGTAGCTGTAAAAACAATAGGCTTTTGTGTAATTCGAAGTGTCATGGTAGCTTAAGTTGTTGCAATAAATAAGGTTGCCATACATTTACGATACTTTGTTTTTTTTAATTTCATTTCAAGAAATAAAATGCATCTTATTTGTTATATTAATATTGTGTTTGTTGTGTTTGTTTTAAGTTCAACAATTTCTTTATGTTCATTTGAAAACTTCTTCCATGTTTTAATCAAAATATAATAACCTATAGAGTTTTATTTTGTTTTCTTTTTATAAACAAATTCTTTTAAACTTACACCATGAGTCCATGATGAATGTTGACATTCGCCGGTGTAAGTTAGAAATAATGATATTTGATGAATATATCGGACATACGCCAAGTAACTTGGTGAATGTTGACATTCACCGGTATATCTCCACTATCACCGGTTTTCGGACTTTCACGGTAACATATATATATATATATATATATATATATATATATATATATATATATATATATATAATTTTTAAAATTCTGAACGCTAATGTTCTTTGTAATATAAAAGTTTCAATACACTATTGTCCTAAAACGAATAATAAAGTAGTTATAGCAGTTTCTATTTCCTTCTAAATATTGTCATTGCTCCGCTAACTTTTGACAAAACAGATACATATTTTGTGTTTAATGTTTATTTTAACATATTACAGCTTACAAAATTAAATTGAAAAGAAAGTACATATATAATTTATAAATACTGCTCAAAGGGCTCAATACATTTTCGTGCCCGCTTCAGTACAATCTCTTAAGATTGTCCTTCTATCTAAATGGCGAAAAACTTCTCTGACCTTGTCTTGCAATTCGCGCACGTTGTCGTATCGCGTTTTGTGCACCTCATTTTTTAAGTATCCCCAAAGGAAAAAGTCTAAAGGTGAGAGGTCAGGGGAGCGTGCTGGTCATTGAATTGGACCATTTGTACCAATGCACTTTTCGGAAAAGATGGTTTCGAGATAGGTTTATACAAGGTGATAGTTGTGTGCAGGAGCACCGTCCTGCGAAAGTATAAATTTTGGGGTATCAGGTAATTGGCGTTATCAAGAAAATCCTTTAGAACGTTACGAATAAATTCCAGATATCTGTTCCTGTCAACGTACCATTGTAGAACATTTTTAATAACTAAACGTGCGAAAGATTTATATTCAGTACGTTATTGACATTGACAAAGGGCATACTATTTGTTCTGTTTAAAGTGAAGGAAGCCTACTACTGATTTTACAGAATGAAAGAGTATCTTTGACATCAACTAAATTCCACCGTAAATACTTTAGGACAATAGTGTATTGAAACTTTTATATTACAAAGAACATTGTCATTCAGAATTTAAAAAAATATACAGGCTGTTCCACTTAAAAAAATTATAAATTTCAAAATTTTTTAATTTATCGAATTTGAAAGTGTGATATTGAGTTGTTTCGCCGATATATATATATATATATATATATATATATATATATATATATATATATGCAGTCATTGCATGGGCTTTCACAAATAACGTGTTTTTTTAATGTAAGTATTTTGTTTTTTAATTTTGAGAGTAAATTGTTGAGAGTCAAGGAAAACAACCCTCTAACTACTTATAAATATGTCCCAATAACTTATATAAACAACCTATCAGAAAAAAGAAACAAAATCTTAGGACCATACAACATAAAAGTAGCTCACAAAAACTCCTCCAATAATCTCAACCACTCCATCCGGTGTTATTTACTAAGCAATTGTCACATGTACTGTAGTGCCTTATTTAATGGCCCGAAGACACCTACGTTTAAAGGTTGTAGCTTGTGGCTACAGTGAGGTGGTAATGGGAGAATAAATATCTCATTATCTTTTGAAAACTTAATAGCTGCAATGCTAAGATGACTCTCGCGATTGTCCATAATTGTTAGTTTTCGATTTTCTTTTGAGGGCCTTTTATGAGAAGCGAAATGTTCGAGCATAGGCAGAAATAATTCTGTAACCATCCTACCTGTAGGTGACGCAACACCTTTGCTCACTGTTGGACATGGATTCATAATACAGTCTTTAAAGTAAATCGTGGGAAATATGAAGAAGGGAGAAATTGCTTTTCCTCTAGATCCAATACAAGCCACAAAAGTAACGAGAGTGCCCCGCTCAGTCGATGATATTTGATCAACTTTTTTTTTTACCACGAACGGTTATGACTTTGGGAGGCTTGTGAACAGTGGTACAAACAATCTAATCCGTAATATACACATCTTGTGGTTTGAATTTATATTCTTCCTATAAAGATCTCAAATTTTTGTAAAATAAATTTACATTTATTTAATTAAAAATAGTCGCTCTGGACATGTTCGTTTGTTCTGGGGTTCTGAAACAAAAATTATGGCACCCCATCATAATATAGAACAACGGTGGCCAACCCGCGGCACGCGTGCCACAGTGTGGCACGCCTGACCCTCTAGAGTTGCACGCCAAAGTTTTCACAAATAAAAAAAAATACAATATAATTAAACTAAAAAAGCAATACTCACCATACTAAAGGCACTCGGACTAACTCTGAACTTTAACACCGCTGCGGAGTATGCACACGGCACCAATAAGGCGGCGCCTGCGTACGCTGATGAAATGTTATGTTTTATTTTCAGTGATCAGTCTTTGTTTGTGGGGAGTCGGGAGTCAGGGCGTGTTTTTTGCGACAAATCACTGTTTATAGTTCTTTTTTAAAATGGCTTCAACATTAAAAAGGAGGTACAAAGATGATATTGCCGTGGGTGATTTTAATATCGCATGGGAAGAACAGTTTCTTTTTATGAATCAAAATAGTTCCAAGCCGGTATGCTTAATTTGCAGTGCTTCTGGGGCTGTTCCGAAGAAATTTAATTTGGAGCGACATTTCAACCAAATGCATGGTAATTTTAATTCCAAATACCCCGTTGGCTCAAAACTACGAACTGATTTCATTAGTAAGAAGAAACAATCCTTAGCAGGACAGCAATCATTTTTTTATAAAAGGAGAGACGAGACGGAGTCGATGGTAAGAGCCTCATATGAAATTTCCCTTTTATTAGCTAAAAATAAGAAGCCGTATTCTGATGGCCAAGAAATAATAAAACCGAGTTTAGCAATATTGGCTAAGCATGCGGGTGATGCTAAAATCAGCAAGATGGTGGACCAAATAGCTTTATCTCGAAATACGGTGATGCGACGGATAGATGATATGGCTACTTCCGTTAATGAACAAATTACCTCTGGAGTGGCGTCTTGCGAATACTTTTCTTTGGCTTTGGATGAGAGTTGCGATGTAACCGACAATGCTCAATTAAGTATATTCGTTCGGTATGTAAATGATAATTTTGACGTGACAGAAGAACTTCTGGATCTGCGACAACTATGTACCACCAGGGGAGAAGATATTTTCAATGAAATAAAAAGTGTTGCCGAGATCAAAAATTTGGATTGGGCAAAACTTGATAGCATTTGTACAGATGGGGCACCGGCAATGATGGGGGAAGATAAAAGGAGCTGTGGCTTTGCTTGAAAATTATTTGGGAAGAGACATCTTTAAGTTTCATTGCATAATACACCAAGAAAGTCTTTGTGCCAAAGATTTGGACTTTTCTTCAGTTATGAACCCGGTAGTGCGCTGTGTTAATAAAATTCGAGCACGAGCATTAAATCGGAGACAATTTCGATGCCTCTTTCCTGAAGAAATTGAAGAAAATGGTGAACTTCTTCTTCATTGTGATGTGCGTTGGCTTTCTAAAGGCAGTGCTCTTAATAGGTTTTGGAATCTTAGAAAGACATTTTAAAGTTCCTAGAAGACAACAATGAACTCTCCAGTGAGTGCTCACTTCTAAAAAACGAAGATTGGTTGTGGAATCTTGCGTTCCTGACGGACATTACGGGCCATTTAAATAATTTGAATTTACGACTTCAGGGCAAAAATTGTATTTTTCCGACGTTATTTTCACACATTTCCTCTTTTGTTGCCAAACTAGCGCTTTTTCACAATGATTTCGAACAAGAAAGATTAATTCATTTTTCTCACATGCAGGAACTTTCAACAAAATTTAATGAAATGCCCAAATATGATCTATTTAAGAATTTCATAAACGTCTTGCGCAATTCATTTGATAACAGATTTAGTGACTTTCAAAAAGGTAAAATGAATATTGAGCTTATTGTAAACCCGTTTAGCATTTCTTTCTAGGAAATCAAAGATTTTTCTGCGGAAATTCAAACTGAGATAATTGATTTGGAAAATCACTCAGTTTTAAAAGGAAAATACAAAGAAATTATGTCAACCGCGGCAACCAATCAAGATTATATTGGGTTTTGGAAATTTGTACCTGCTGCAGATTTTCCAAAATTGCACGATTTGGCCCTTAGGTACTGCTGCCGGTTTGGATCAACGTACGTATGCGAACAGACATTTTCGATTATGAATATTATTAAAAATAAATATCGCTCGACGTTAACAGACAGTCATTTAAAACACCTTATTTTGCTTGCGTCTTCAAAGATTTCTCCCGATATAGATGCTATTCTAAAAAATATTCAGATACAGAAACCACATTGAAGACTTTTAATTTGATTTAAATCTAACTTTTTTTTATTTTCCGAAAATGTGAAGATTTTTTGGTGTTTGCTTTTTTTTGTAACCTATAGTTGAGATTTTATTTTATATTGATCAGCATACTGAAAATATACCTAGTAGTAATTAAGTAAGTTGGATTTTATTTTTATTAAGCATAAAATTGAAAATCATTATTTCTACAATAAAAATGAGGGGCACACACAAAATTTTTATAGACAAAAGTGGCACAGCTTACAAAAAGGTTGGCCACCACTGCTATAGAGCCATTCTGTTCCTGCACAATTGTCTCTCTTACAACTTTCTGGACATTCTATATTATTAATTTCAGCAAACTTATATACAAGATTCCCAGCAACTCCATTTATCTTTGGTTGTGAATATCGGATGCATGTTTTATATAGTCTATTATAAATGGATTATTATCATAACTGAAAATTTGAAACTGAAAATAATGAAAGTGTTTATAATTAGGCCTAAAATTAATGTTGTTAAGAGTTAGTTGCGGTATTCCTGTTGTTTGTGAAGAGCGTTTCACAGACAATCGTTGTTCTACAACCCTTCTAACCGCATCTTTTAGAGCCTCTTGTGAGTAAGATAGATTTTCAGTGGTTCTCTTTCTGATCTTAGGCATTATTAACCAATCTGAAATTGAAATTTTGTACCTACTACTGTAAACCAAACAAGTAGATTGATTGTTCCACTGTACAGTTAACTTTCCTTCACGTGGCGCGCCTAACCTTGCAAACCAACTTTTTCTTTTTGGAGTCATAAAACTACCAATTTATAAACATTATTTGCTATTAACACGTGTTTAATTTACTGGACGGGTTCATACAAGGGTTTTCGCTAATGACGGAAATATAACGTTTCTAAAGTATCACTAACTGATATCTGCTAGTGAGTAGCTTAACTACTTTGAATTAGAAATAGAATTCGGTAAATTTTTTTGTTCAAATCTGAATTATGATATGTGGCGCAGTTAACTCCATTTAATCCCAGCGTACCCTATTGTTTAAACAATTAATGCTTTATGCACCCTGCAGCTGTCGTGCAGATGTCGAGTTTTTTGAGAAAAATTGCAGGGCCTTTTTTCGCGTATAGCCGTTTACAAGTTCTTAATTGTGTCTTCGCAGACATTTCACGTTATTGTAGTGTATAAATATTCTTCGGGCTACTGCTTTCTTTTGATAAAAATTTCATAACGCTTCTGTGTTCAACATTCAAATCACTCATTTTCTCTTTTTTAAACGAATGTAAAAGTGACAAATGTTAAGCGATTCGAACTAAACTTGGAGATGACACTATAAAATATTTCAGAAACTTGACTTAAGAAAATTGTCACGATAGCATATTGTTTTTATAGCTAGGTGGATAACATGAGAAACTCACCTCGTACATGAATTACAAAAATTGTGTTATTTTGGGGTAACAAAAATCAAATTTATTGTTGTAACATTTATATGTTATGTAAAATTTTACAGAAAGCAGAAAATGAGCTTGGATTTTATCTACGAAATATTGTGCGTTGTACAGAAATATATCAATGTCGGTATGTTCTTAATGTTACTAAATGTTGTTGCGTATATTTCATTGCGATATTTTGTCTCTGGGTATTCCCGATGAATGTCCAGCAATAATCAGCAAGTAAACTAGGACTTCATTTGCCTTAGTATCGCTTTTCCGGGCTGATGTAATCTCACCACTAAATGACCAGTCTACTTTAATCCTATAGGTAAATTCCCCACCGTCCGTAAGGATTCACGTTAATACCATAGGTATTCTCACCACTAGTTTTAATACGTAATTTTTCATTAAATTTTCTAATGAAGGAAGAATGAATTTATTACTGAGTGCCTTTTCAGAATCTATTATGAAAGTTTAACAAATTATAATTTTGCAAACATTCAACACTAATAAATGAAATTTGAGATTTTATTGAGGATAATAATAAAAAGAAGTAGTGATAGTAATATATACACTGCTCAACTTTTGAACTGGTACACTTACAAGAACATATATAAATAACAAATTAACAACTTTTTGAGCAACACTTTCTTGCTTAATTGATAGTATATGGTTCTGGGAAACATTTTTAAGGCGAGGAATTAAAAGAATAAATCTTAAATAACGAATTTCAAATGTTTTAATAGAAAAATAACAAAATCCTCATTTTAGTATTACAGAAAAGTTTGCTTTGGAAAGAAAAGATATCCAAACACTTAAAGATTAATAATGCGTGGGACCTCCTCTAACTCTTATGACCTCCTGGCAGCGTCTTGGCATGCTGGAAATCAAATTCCAAATGTAATGCTGAGGAATATTTTCCAATTCGTCCAAAACGGCAGTTCGGAGCTGATGGTGATTGTTTGGATCCACTCCTCATGATCTTATCAACCTCTTGGTATTACCCCCATACGCTCTCTATGGGATTGAGATCTGGAGGGATCGCTGGCCAATCCATTTGCGTAATATTGTTCTTTTCAAAAAATGCATTGTCTTGTGCTATGAGGACGCGCGTTATCATCAACAAGCACAAAACCATCGCTTATTTCATTAGCAAATGGCAACACTGCTGGTCGTAATACCTCATTAAGGTACCTGACACTATTCATTGTAGCATTTCCAAGCATAACTAATTCAGTACGACGAGTCGCAGAAATACCTTCCCAAACAGTAATTGAACCACCTCCATAAGCTTGATGGTAAGTCACGTTGTTCTCAATATAGCGTTCTCCTCTGTTTCTCCAAACTCTAACTCTTACATCTGAGCTATGGAGACGCACTCTGGTCTCGTTACTAAATGAACAACGACCCCAACCTTCAACATTCCAATTTACATGTTAATGTGCTCACTCTAGCCTTCTTCTTTTGTGGGCTCTGGTCAACAATGGGCATTTTTTAGAAGATCTCGACCTTAAATTTACCCCGTGGTGCCTTCTTCTTACTGTTTGAGTGGATACTTGAGTACCTGTTGCATTCAATAACTGAATTTGGAGTGTTGTTGCAGTAGAAAATCTATTCCTTCGACACTGAATCGTAATTAAACGGTCCTCCCTGTCTGTTGTACTGCGATTTCGCCCTCCGCCGTGTCTATGCTTGACAGATCCAGTATCATTAAAACGCATTCGAACTCTTCTGATCACATTATGGCTCACATTGAAATGGGCAGCAACAGTTCTTAGCGATACACCAGTCATAAGCATTCCCATAGCTTGGCTCATCTCTTCAATACTTAAACGCCTTAATGGCATCTCTAAAATGCAATCAACCACTCTGCATTACAACTTATTCGAGAAATTAGCAAAAATTGTCTTAAAACTTGAGAAAAGTACAAGCGTCCGCGAGCTCAGTAATTGCACTTATGACAGATAATAATAACAAACAACAATGGAGTCGCCAATGTCATTCGATAGACATTTGTTTGCATGCCGAAACACAGCCCTTATCATATAGGAAGTCATGCCTAGCGCCTACGAAGGATTGTTTACTTTTACTGCATGCTATATAAGTGTACCAGTTCAAAAGTTGAGCAGTGTATATATATATTTTTTGGCTAAAAATACAAAAATATCGAAAAACATCATATGGAATAAAAAGTAACACGTTACATAGCATGCACCACAGTAACCAGTAAACATTTATATACATATACTATATACATATAAAAATAAATCACTAAAAAGTTATAGAAACTATTAGATATATACATATTATATATAAAAAAAGCAAAATTAATTGGGTAACGAGGAATGACAAACACATTTTATGAACTCTGGCCTAGACAAATGACCTGATTTTAATCGATTTATACAATTTTCCAAATATTTTAATTTGTTTTTCACTTGCCTATCCTTTATTATATATATGTAAACTTTGTATTTTGATGTCAGTGTCAACTTAGAATTCTTTCAATTTTTCGATAAATACATATATAGACGGATGCGTACTATAAAAAGGTGCATTAAATCTGGAATGGAACGACTCGCACGCATTTGTAGTGCGAGTATTCGAGGCAACTTCTTCCGCCCATATATTCGTAGGAAATGTAGCATTTTCCTCTATATACGTTTCTAACAAATAATCGGCGTATTTATCTAACAAGCGATTGTCTGGTTTATAAGCCATCAAATCGAAAACAAAGCAGTCCGCAACATGTTCTGGTTGTGGATAAGTCATACCAAAGGTAAGTTTCAGCCAATTTCCTATTTCTGAATTATTTTTATAATGTTCACTTAATCCAAGGAACTGAATTTTTCTGTACTATGCTTAGTGTAGGTGAAATCTACAGCCACTGATTTTTACACTGGGCCAAACATGAATTATTGCGGTATGTATTGCTTTTTCAAAATCAACATAGATCTCGCTAGGTTCGTAAAATGAATTAAATGATCCAAAAATGTTAGATTTCAACAACAAAAAAGTGTTTTATATGTGGTCCAACTTTTGTTTGGCAACAAGCAATACAGTAGTGGGACATAGTGTCCATTCTGAAGTCCATGGATGGTAAAAATTGTAGAAAGTATTTCGTACAATATGAGAATGTGCCGTCCATATACAAACTATTCATTTTAGACAAGGCACGAATATTGGCTTCACATGTAAATACGATAATGTTATGTCCTGCACTATTTATAAACAAAAAGTTTTCACCTTTCGCAGTTTTAATTTTAGGAGAATATAGATTTACAACTTCATGCACTTCGTTTATATTTGCAGGTAGGCGACTAGGAAATATTTTCCGACGGCAGTTATACATATTTCTTCGTACATAATTGACATCATTGGTTGTAACAGACTCTGGCATATTGGCACTAAGGACTCTTCGAATAATCTTTGAAGGTTTTTCGAATAAATCTTCTTCTGCTTTTCGCTTGCACAAATTTGTAAGCACTTTCCTGTTTGTTTTTTGCTCATCTACTTCATGGTTATGAACTATATCACACCTAGATATTGTAAGCTTAGTACCAACAGTAAATACTTTAGCATTACACTTTCTTCTTTGGACACATCTCCAGAAAACTTCTCCGCTTTTCAATTCTTTTTCTTTAAAATACGTAAAATTCTCAAAGAGAAGTAAATCTTTACCCCGTATACTTTTTACTAACGTAGCTGACATCTTATATCTTCGAATACTTATATTAAATTATTATCACAATAAACAACACCAATTGTAAGTACTAACCTCTTCTGTTGAGCAAAAGAAACTAACTTGTGAAACCGTAATAACTTTGCAAGAACATCAACATTAAATAGACATTAGTTAATATTAGTACTGGAAATTCCCAAATTACGGTATATATTGCTTTTATTACCTGAACTATGTTAGTGGTGAAAATACCTGCCGGATTATGATATTATTCTATCGATGCAGGTAGAGGGTAACATTTGGTGGTGAGATTACCTCCGCCGGCTTTTCCATAATTGGTGAACGTCTTGGTGAAACCGTTTCCCATGTTCGTCGTCTACAAAACTTTACATTCTAATAATGTTAAAAAAGTCACACCTATTAAAACACATACAATTAATATGTAATACAAAATATCCCACTAACTAAATTAAATTTATTTCTTAAAACACGACACCTAAATTTTTCGGAGAGAAATCGAAATAAGCATTCAGAAAGTACATTTTTTAAAAAATGTTGCTTACCATTTCTCTGTGGGCACTAAGTAATTCAGTCACATAATCTTCGTAATTTTCGACCATTTGATCACACGATTCTGGTGGCTATAGGATAGGAAGTTCTTCAGTATGTTCGACCGCCCGTAAAGCTGATGGTAAATTTGGATACTGCACATTGTGGTTGGACTTCGGTCCGATGCGAGCCAACGGTAACAATCTGTGGTATGGTCCTTCTGTTCTCTCCGCACCATTGGTACTGTAAAGCGCGTTTTGTGTTTTGCACCATTCAACCCAACCTGTTAATAATGTTACACAAGTCTCACAACATATGCGAGTGGGCTATGCCTGATCTTGATCTTACTTAAACTCTAAAATGAAGTTGGTATGGTCTTTGTACAAGTTCGATAAAAGTACGTTTTTGCAATTTAAAAATTACTTCCACATACACATAACAAAAACTGTTGACATTATTTACACACTACGCCCCGGAGAGCTGTAGAGAGTGTGCGAGGCACTCTTGCGAACGCAAGCAAACATAGCGGCCTGGAATATTCTAGAATAAACACTTCGAAACTCCTGCGAAAGTAATAGAAATTTCTAGAACATCTAGATTAGTTCATTCGCGTAGCTTGCAGAACTTTCTGGAAAGATATGGAACATTCTCGAAAAATGAACATTTTGAAAAAACTTCGAAGTTAATGGAACTTTCTAGGAGAACTAGACTAACTAATGGAACTAGTCTATGAGCGGCGCTGAATGTTCTTCTACGCTGTGTTATTTATGGTGAAAATATCTTTCCATAGCATGTACTGATGATTCTATCGTAAGATAAACAGGTGTCTGCATCTCATTTTTCAAATACCCTGGTCTTTGATAATATTTTTATATTATTAAAAATGTTTTAGTTTTATACAAAATATGGGGAGGTTTTACCTACTCAACTGTGTTTCAAATTATTTTGTATTAAATACTTTTCGACTATGAGAGAAAATCTCCTCGGTCCAATGCTCTACTTAATACAGGGTGGGGCAGAGCAACTTATTTAGAAGTTCTATAAAAAGAACTGATGCAGATATATATGTAATTCTTTGAATAGCATCAAGTACAACGTTTAAATTCTATGTTTACACAGTTTTAAAGATGATGACGTCTATTATTCTGAATACACTGCGTTAATTGAACTTGGAAGTTTTGTTGAGCGCTTTCCAGTATATCGACGGGTATGTTGGCGACAACTAGACGAATGTTGTTCTTAAGGTGAGCTAGGGTTTTTGGACGATCGTTGTAAACGTGATTTTAGCTTCACAAAAGAAATCGCAGGGGGCTAAATCTGACGGCTGTGCTGGCCAGTCTAAATCGCCCCTCGAGGAAATGAGGCGTCTTCGGAAGTGTTGCCGCAAAACAGTCACTAAAACGCGTTGTGTGTGCCGTGGCACCGTCCTGCCGGAACCATAAATTTCCAGCATACATCTCGTTGAGTGTTGGTAGGATAAAGTCCTGAATAGTGTAGACATAACTGTCGAAAGTCACTGAAACTGCTGCCATGAACCAATTATTTCAACTCGCGATAGTGCACACCATACAGTTACACGTTGTGAATGTAGGGGATGCTGATGAAGTGATCAGGGCTCCAATAGCGCATGTTCTGCTTATTTACAGCTCCTGAAAGATGGAAGTGAGCCTCATCAGTGAAGAAAATAAGTATGTCCTGAGGCATGCCAAGAGCGCCTCACATGCGTTTTCTCGTGCAACAAAATCGCGTGGATTAAATTCCTGCACCACAACCAATTTATATGTACGAAATTTTATGTTTTATGTTCTTCAGGAAGGATTAGCCTAATTGAACGAGTAGGCAACCGAACAGCAGCTGCTTGTTTGCGAGCAGAGCGCTTAGGGGATTGTAAAACAGAAACCCTTACCATGTTTATGTTTTGGAGTGTCCTTGTTGTTCGTGGAAGTCCAGGTTTCCTTTTCTTCACATCACCAGTTTTTCTGAAATTGTTTGCCCATGAAACAATCTACTGCCGGCCGGGAACACGATCACGCGGTTCACTATTGAAATGGGTACGGAATGCAAGTTGCGTAGTTGTTATTAAGCGACTATTACAAAACTCTGCCTTGACAGCGAACGCGCGCTCCGCCTTTGTCCACTTCACGAAGGTAACTAAACCGAGTGGAGCTACAACTTTACGCCCCTCTTGTCTATCTCTACCCTACTTGGAGCAAACATCGCTTTAGAGCGTCAAATTCAAGTTGCTCTGCCCCACCCTGTATATACGTCCGGCATACCAAAGACAGAATATAAAAATATCTTTTGCAAATAACGTTGCACTATTAGTGATAGGTAATTCCATTGAAAAAATTGTAACCAAAGATGAAGTGATGAAGTAGACGCTGGGACCAGACGATCGAAAATTCAAATAAATCAAAACAAATCAGTGCAGTCGACTTTAAAAATAAATTTGTAGAGTACGTGTTGACAAAATTAAGAATAATCATAACAAAAATTTATTTTTGTCTGACAGATAAAACCCAAACAGGACAACAATATTTAAATTCGACATGCAAACACGCAATTAAATAAATGTATATAAATATTGAAAAACATCATTAAATAGTATATTTGCATTCTCTAACGAGTGTTGAAAACACCAAACTTGGAGAGTGTCTAGCAGAAGTACATGGTACCAATAAATTTATTCGCGCTAATAACGGTGCTGATGCGATCCTATTATTTAGAAGATTTACTGCTAGTAAAATACTCTTCCTATTTTGCTTCGCTAGCATTTTCAATCCATGCCTCCCAATCAAATGTCCATAATCTACACTTAGTTCTGGATAGACATCGTCCAGTTTTTAAATCATGTACTTCAGAAATTTACGGTGTACACGCGACATACTATTGATAAAACTCAGAGACCTAACAATACATATAGTAATGTTCAATAGGTGTCTATTGAAGGCCAACTTATTATAGTACGCAACACCAAGATCTTTCCTTGCATATTTTAAAACAACAGCGTTGTCAATGTAATAAAGACACATAATGTATCTTCCTTGTGAATGTTACAACACAGCATTTAGAAATATTTAAATGAAATTTGTTCATGCGTCACCAACAGTGAATAGTATTTAAATTGTTTTGCAAAAAGTCTAAATCAGTAGATTAACATATAAAAATACTATACAAGAAAACAGCTAAATATTTAGGAATAAATTTAGACGCAAAATTCATATAGAAAGATATTTAAAAATGAAAAGGAAGGAACTAGATATAGAACATAATAATCAGATGAAAATATTAATAATTGGGGATATAAAATGTGGACGTGAATTTTACTGATATCCTCAGTTTCATAAACTCTTTTAAATGTTTTTAAACATAATTTATCATTAGACAAACTTGTTGTGTTGTGTTATATGTTTAGTTATGCAGTTATTCCGCATATAAGTCACTTTTTTATAAGTAAACATTTTGTTTTCCGAAAAATAATCAAAAACATAATTTCGTTCAGTTTACGTTTCGGTTCTATCTATAGGGCCTTTTTTTACAACTGAAATATTGATTTAACTATAGCCAAGAAAATAAGAAATTCCTTCTAATATATACAGGCTGTTTTTTCCGAAATTTAGCTTGGGGATCTCGGATACCAGCGGAGATAGAGTAACGATTAAATGGGGAAAGAATTGCAGTTTTACGAGCTCAATTTAATGACCTTTTTGTTTTTTGAAAAAAATACATGGCTAACTAGATATATCGCAAAAATGATGTCCGGCGCCTATACCTCTGTTATTACTGACTTTAGAAAAAATGTGTAAAAGAGAAAGTTATAAGTAATTATATGCTTAATAATACTGGAAACAAATTTTTCATTTAAGCTATAATTTTTGAGTTAGAACACAAACTTGTGTTTTTGCTAATGGAAACCATAGTCAGCCATGACATTATAAAAAAAGCCTTCTTTCGACGATTCAAATGATGTACCACTTGATACAGTTATTTTTATAAATAAACAAATTGTGGCCGTTTCTTTATTTTAATTTTCGAACTGCTCTTATAGTATGTTATGAAACAATGAATAGAATCACATCGCGTTTAGTAATAAAATTCAGTTTAGTTTATAAAATTTTCTTTTAATTTCGAAATTATAATAAACATAATTATTAATTAATAAATTAAGAAACAAGGAAATTATAATATGTATAAATAAAGTAGTACGAAAACAAAGTAATTAAAGTTAGTTAAGTATTTAGGACTAAAAATTTTCGAAAGGTCAATCATTATTATTAATGCACAAATTTCACCTTTTTAAAACTGAATTTTCCGCTTCAAATAAATCTCATAGTTTTGTTCTTATAAAATTAGTTTGATTTAACCATGATTTAAGCACTTTTTCACGATTAATGCATAATGAAATTGTGTATGTATGTCATATTTTGAAACAATTGTCCTAATTACACTTTATTTGCTTACTAAAAGCAAATTATTTATTATTAAATTATTTTTAGAAATAGTAATGAATATGTGATATAACAATTGTGTTGTAACTTCCATTATAGTAATTTATTCGTTCCTCTATATAATTTTTCAAGTAAATAACTGACAACAGAGGTTAAAAAATTATGTACCGAAAAAAGGACAGGTTTTTTTGTATAAATATTTATCATATTACTTGCAGAAATTAAATACGAAATAACTTCGCCTTTGAATTTTGGAACAAGATGAAATTATCTATTTCTGTCTTTTGTTAAATGATTAAGGTTTTCGCTTAATTGGCAATAAAATTTAACGATGTAAAATTATATATTGTATAATTGTAATCATTGGTAATTATTACGCAAGCACGAAATATTGTTCCGTTATACTAATGTTACTAAAGTCTAGGATCTAATCAGTACAGTGTTATGGCGTCGTATACCTAAAGAAAGTAAGTGAAATATATTATAGTTACTATAAGAAATATAACTATAAAAAATATTTGTAACTACCTTAACCTTCCTACTTTCCTCATCGCAGTGTAATATCCATTATCTATGGGTATGCAGGGACCCAGTATATACGTTTTTTTAAAATTTAGTTATACTGTGTTTTTTTAACTAATGTACACTATAAATATAAATGTTTTGTTAAAATCAGATAATATAAAATGAAAATGTGATTATTTTCTTTTATCCTATTAAAAAAAAGCAAACATAGTAACCAATACAAATAAAACTTTGTTGGTCATTCTATGCAATTTTTGCAGAAAATGTTTACATGATCTGGGAATATAAACCTATTACGTACTTGAAATTTGATGTTAGACTTTTTGTCTCTTTTCTACCCACAATCTTCACATTGACCACGTTTTTTACTTGTTTCTTAATCACCATTTGTTCCAGTTATCGTATGTATTTTATTCAAATAGTTATAGAACAAACAAACAGGCCACCTTCTTGTGCCTCTCTCAGTTGTAGCCAATTTGTCAATAGTATCTACGCCCTCTTTTGTTCTATGGTTTAGTTGAGATATACTGCCCAAATGGACATTTACCTAGATATGGTACTAGCTGTTCATCAACAGCAAGATCTTTATACGCCACAAACATTTTTGGGCGGAATAAACGTGTTTTAATGCCAAAAACGACCGTTCCACATCTAATGATGCTATATTTACATATTCAAAATAATCTTGGACAGAACAATGGTTCTTTAGACGCACCTTCACAAATTAGTTTTAATATGTGAAAATGGGAATTTTTGTCTAAAACACTTTCAAATTTTTCTATCACACACTTATTTCTTTCGCCTTCTACAGCACATAGCTGTGCGTGAACATCACTCACAATTTGAACAGAATTCACAAACGACATTCAAAAATGTTGTAATTTTTCTATTCCCTCGGCTTGTCCGAAGTAATTGTTGTGTATAGTTTGTAAATATTCTTTAGGATATTTAAATAATTCCTGGCTTTTCTTGATACTTGCAGCGTCTGTTGGATTGAATTTTAAAACTATCTTCTTTACATGATCAAAATATTGATGATAGTAAAAGCCTTCAGCTATGTTGTTCAACGCGTAATTATCGGATCTGGTGGTTTAGGTATCTTCTTCTTCTGTTTTGGGTTGGACGTCCAGGCACATGAGTACACTCCTCTTTGTATTATCACCAATAGATCTCTGTCTTGTGTCCTCGATAAAAGCCACTATACTCCTCAGGGGAAGTTTGAGTGCACTCGCAGGATCCAATAGATCTCTTCCGAAATATTTCTGCCTGAGTCCCTTCAGTTCTTCACACGTGCATATTACTTGAAGGCTAGTTTCCTCCTGTTTTTAACATTTCCTATACCAGGGCTCACTAGCCAAGCCCATGCTGTACAGATGCTTCCGTAAAGGACAATGTCCGGTTATTAAGCCGGTAATTATTTTAATTTATTTTTTATTACTACGAATTAGGTTGGCTGGAAACCTTCTGCCCAGCTCTCTTAGTAGTGCTTTAATATTGAGTTGGCCATCCGTTAACCTCCATTTCTTTTTATGTTCTCTTTCTAGCCCTAACCAGATATCCCTTTTAGCGGAATCCTTAGCGATTCCACAAACAGGTTCTGGCCCTATGAAATTCCTATTAGTACCATCTTTGGCCAGTTCGTGGTTCAAGTATTTCGGAACATAGTCTCTGAAATAGTCGAGTACGTTTCGGGGACTTTAGAAACACAGCCTTTGGTACTAGCTATTAAATCATTTACTCGTGGATAACATTCACGAATCGTTTTGGCACAAGATTCAAGGCGTGGAATTCGCACGTTACATGTAACAGGTTGGCACTATGTTCTTTGAGAGATCAACCTAAACCTAAAGACAGCATGTTTGCGGCACCATCACTCACAAACATTAATATTTGCTTTGGTGAAATTTCAACTTTGTCCAATGGATTCAACACCATCTTCAAAATCTTATTGACAGTATACTTTTCAACTCGTCTGGAAGCAAGTAACATAGCAGGTGACAGTTGATGGGGTTCCATTGTACGTACCATAACAATAACCACTGTTTGCTTTTTTCAATCCGTCGTCTCATCAACGCACAACCACAGTTTCTTATCTTTCAATTCTGATTTTATTCTTTTTTCAATATCTTTGTAAGTAGAGGATAGAAAATTTCGTAACGTTGTCCGTCTTGGCAATTCGCACTTTGCGTGTTTATTCCAAAAGAAGATAAATACATAGCGGTCTAGTACAGCAAACGGAATAAAAGTTAAACATAAATAAAAATAAAATCTATGTTTTTCTGGCACACCCCTTTTTTTATTGCCAATTATGCTGTTTACGTGTATTTTGCAATCTTTTCTCCTACGACACATCAAAAATCTATTTGTATACTGTGTATTTTTTTCTTCGTCCATCATATTTTAGATCTGGGAAATTGACAATGAATTTACGCATTCTACATTTGACGGTGAAGTAAGCTCACCGATCCTGGCATATTTCATAATTCATAATTCAAGGTTCCTTTCATTCGTACGGGTAGCTGCCGATGTCTAACTCGATAACGGCGGAAATATCTCCGGCTATGTATGCGGCATCAATATGCCATCTCTACTAACGAATTGGCAAACAAATACATATACACTACAAAGGTTAAATCTCTTTAAAACAAAAATATGTATAGCTTCGGACATAGTGATAGAGTTGGTTGTTACTTGTTGGAACTTCACTTAATAATATGCACAAAACACTTGAAATAAATGACGTGTTAGAATTTACAAAAATTGTATTAATAAAAATACGGAATTTAGTGGCTTTATAAAGTATGTAATACTAACTAAACTTACGTGCTAATTAAATCTACAATATTAGTGTCTAACTGACCTAAGTGGGGGTGGTCTTTGTTTACAATTAATAAATTAATAAATTTAGAAGTGGTGAGTTCGATATATGTAATTGGTTGCTTAATAGCAAGTTTGTGTTTTTGAATTTATTAATTTCTAAAGCTTCTAAATTTTTTAAGAGAACACTTTTATACTGTGTTTGTCATGCAAAATTTATAGATTTTGACCCAAATTTATAAATTTAAGCCCCATTTTAGCAGAATTCTTCATGTATCACATAGAAAAACTAATCAACAACCTGAGCCAAAAATTCTTATATTGGCACAGATAATGTAGACGACATAACAGCGTGCCTCACAGGCACAAATAGGCAACTAGAAAAATTTTTGAACGCCATAAATAATATTCACCCTAATATTAAATTTACGATGAAAATCGAAATAAATAATTCCATTAACTTTGTAGACCTGACCATAACAAAATTCAACAATACACATGAATTTTCGATTTTTAGAAACACACACTGATTCATGAGAGGCCTAAATTACGATGCACCATATAAATAGTCTATAACATCGCTAAGTACAACACGCAGTTATAAAATAGTACTATTCATTCGGTTAACCGCACATCTGCTTTTTGTCGTTGAATTGTGATGCAAATATTTAAATTTGTTTTATTTATTAGTTCATATTTGGTAAGATAAATAAAGTACGGTGAGTTAGTTTCTTTTTTCATTGTTTTAACTGTTAATTACATATATACGTAAGTGTCCAGTGAATTTCGTTAAATTTCAATAACTTACGAATACATTTTTAATTATCAGTTGTTTAGATTTAGAACATTGTTTACGTTACTTTTTCAGATGTGATATGCAACAACGTCGAGAATGGCATCGTGAAACAATGGAGAGTTGGATTAAGGATCAAACTGATGGTATGTCCATTGCCTGTGATTACGAAATTTATTGCAAAGTCTGTAAGATATCGTTAAAAAATTCCAAGAAATCGCACGTAAAACGTCACTTAGTATCGCAAACACATACACAGAAATTCGACTCGTTGGAATCTGACAATTTTAACGAAAAACTCTATGAAACTTTAATGGCAACAAATATTCCATTAAATAAAGTTAACAATCCCACCTTCAAACATTTCTCCAAAAATATACTGGTCGAAAAGTTCCTGATGAATCCACCTTACGCAAATATTATGTTCCTAAGTGCTACACGAAAGCAATAGAACGCATTAGAAGCTATCTTCTAAATCAGTACCTATGGATAAGTGTCGATGAAACTGCCGATATATTAGGACACTGTGTGGTAAATGTTGTAGTTGGTGTACTACATCCAACTATTCCATATAACGCATATGTAATAGCAACAAAAGTTATAAATACAGTTGATACGGAAGCAGTAGCTAAAATCATTTACGAGAATATTCACCAAATGCTTCATTCGGACGGCAGATACACAGAAAAAATACTTTATTTGTCAGTGACAGTGCTGCATATATGTTAAAAACAAGCAGCCTATTAAAGGAAACATATCCTAATATTCTGCATATTACTTGTGTAGTACATGCTCTCCACAGAATCTGTGAATATATCAGAGACACCTTTCCGGAAGTTGATAGAATTGTATTCGCTTTTAAAAAAGTTTAAAGGGAAAAAGTTCCATCTTTGTTACTGCCTCCCTCTCCAGTAATAACTAGATGGGATCATGGTTGGAAACTACTAGTTTTTATGCAGAGAATTTCGATAGTTTACAAAATTCCTTTATATGTTTAAAGGACGATGCTCGAAGTATTTCTGAGTGCAAGGAACTAATACAAATTCCAAATTTAAAAAATCAAATTTGCCAAAACTCATCACTTATTTTGAAAATCAAAATCTCAAATTAAATGATGGATTAACTACATTACATGTGGCTATTAATAATTTGAAAAATATTCCAAGTGACTTCGGATGTGGCCTTCGGCGAATGTTAGACGCAGTTTTTAATAGAAATCGACATTTAATCTGCTAAATACTCTGAAATAAAAGAATATTTCCAGGATGCACCTATAACCAGTTGCGATGTAGACAGGACGTTTTCTATCTACAAGGATGTATTTCATATTTCATATTTCAAAGAGAACAAAATTTACAGGAGAGAACAGGCGCGGCTCGTGATGACGTATTTGGGAGTGCAAGTACAATGATGCGAGTGCTTCGTGTATTCTCGTGTACTAACTGTAACGTTTTCTTAGTAAACACCGGAAACACACGAGGCGCTCGCATCATTGTACTTGCACTCCCAAATATGTCATCACGAGCCGCGCCTGGGAGAGAACCTTGAGAAAGTATTGCTAGTTAATATTAATACTCTTTTACTCAACTTGAACTACAAAATGAACAAATATTATTTATTTTATTGTTTATTATAGTATTTCGTATTTTATAGATCACCAATTCCAATTATATAAATAAAATTAAAAACTCTTTAAAATTACAAATTTTCAATAGTACGCCCGTGGGCGATGAGTCATGGGCCTCTCTCGCGCCCGGTCCCTATAAATAACAAATCAAAGCACCTCGGTCAACAGAAGTCATTTTCATAACATGTTACACAGGCTAATGACTATACATCTCAACACGAAGAATTTCGAAACTGCATTAAATTTAATTAAGTAAATAGCAAGTAATAACAATTTTGGCCAACCATACTTTTCCTACCCATAACAAAAAACGAAAAATCTCCATATGTATGACTTATCTAGGTCCTTGTTCGAAGAAAATCAGTACACTGGTAAAAAAGAAATTAAAAAACATTTCATTTAAAACTAATAATACTGTAGATATTTTCAAAAATAATAAAGGAATAATGGAAAAAGGCGAAAAATCGGGAGTCTATGAGCTGAACTGTGGGAGTCGCCAAAAATTCTATGTGGGCCAAATTGATACAAGAATTAGAGAACACATGAGGTCCTTTCATAACAAAAAAAAACAGATTCTCATTATGCCAAACATTTGTTAGAATGTAAACATGACTTTGACCCCAATTTCAAAATTTGGTATACACAGAAAAAAAGTGTTCTCTTAAATAATTTAGAAGCTTTAGAAATAATAAATGCAAAAACACAAACTTATTATTAAACAACCAATTAGGTATATCCCACTCTCTACTTCTAAATTTATTCATTGTAAACAGAGACCGCCCCGACTAAGTTTAGTTAGTATTGTATACTTGATAAAGCCAGAGTGTTATCGAAACATATCGTATTTTTATAAATACATTTTTTGGAAATTCTAACACGTGTTTTATTTCAAGTGTTTTATGCATTTTATTAGTTTCGGATAGATAATTAGTGAAACTAAAAAAAATACTTTATATTTATTTTTTCTGTAAAATTTAAAATAATTAATGCCACCGAATTGTTCTTAATATTTGCTAAAAGAATTCTTAGAACGGCACCTGTACTAAATACACATAGTGCACAAGAAAATAAAATAAAGTAAAAATTATTTTGTTGCATTTTAATGTCATGTAGTAAAGTATAACATATCGATCTGAGATCTATTGCATTTTATAGACTTCTGCGACTGCTGAAATGGCGAAAAACAAAAGTCGTAACGCGTCTACACGAAATATTATATTTTAAAGATAAAATCTCTAAAAATGCAATTGCTTGCATTTTGCACCTTTCAACAGCGATGGTATGTAACCACGGTGCTCAAACGGTTCATCGACCGGTCGATCGCGAAAGCTTTAAAAATCAATCGCGAAAATATGTCCACATTCTCTCAAGAAATTAAAAAATAACCGCCTCCTGTTGGTCACTGGTACGGTGACATTGTAATAATAATTTTAAAAAAGTGATACATCTCTCTTTTTTTTAGTCTAGCCAGTGATTTTGAATCTATTGCGCGATGAGAATTCATAGTATTTCGATGTTATTGTGATTCCGTCTAGGTCGTGTATATTGAATATTTACTTCTTCTGTTAATTGAATAATAGTTCAGATTTAGTTGCCATCATATTTGTTTACTTTAAATTATAAGTGATTTATTGCATGTTTGTCTCCAGAATAGCGTCGAATGTTCTCGCTGAATCTAGTAATTTTTAGAGCACGGAAATTGCGCCAACAGCTAGAGGCGGACGCCTAAAAGGTAACACCTAAAATAAATAGTAAGAAATAAATTATAAAACGTGCTCAAATACTTACCGCATTAACAGTCTTCTGTGAAATTACAAAGTGGATAACGTCTGTTCAATATTTCAATCATTAGATATATGCATTTTTAAAACAGAAATACTATTCGTATGTTATGAATTTTCAACATCAACCAGAATAGTTAGTTCTTTACACCTAAATACATTAATGAAGTATACCGTTTTCTAGATTTTATTTTTATTCTTGTCTACACGCAAAAGAATTATTTCATGAATAAATGTCAAAAAGTTCTGAGTTGCTCTAATTTGTCAACAAAACACGTTTCAGTTAGTGCTTCTTGCCACAACCTTTTACAGCCTTCATTATAACGAGCCATCGAAAAGATTCATAATTGGAGTAGACTGTGAAATTGGGTTGGTACTTTAGCCACTTCCACATAATGACACATTACTTGATGCTTGACAGATTCATTTGGTTTCATTGTAAAAAAAGGTTATGGCATTGAAATAATACTACAACAAAAAAGAAAAATAATTTATTTAATATCGAAATCATAATCAAAATTTACATATAGCTACAGAAGTTGTTGAAAATGTCCATTTACATCTAAACACAAACCAACTCTTCTCCGCAATCCAGCAAAAAGTTTATGCAGCATTTGCGGTGAGTTGTTGATCTCTTCACACTTTTCTGTTATGCGAATTCTCAGTTGTTCCAGATTATGAATTGGCGTTGAATAAATCGAATTTTTGATGTATGGTCATACGAAAAAATCACATATGTTTAAATCGCAAGACCTAGTTGGATATGGGATTTCAGTGTTCCTGCTTATTATTGTTATCAAAAAATTCTCTGAGATATTGAAGTGTTTCTCTGGTCGTATGTGCTGTTGCACCATCTTGTTGGAAATACCCATTTTGAAATTCCTCATCATCCAGTTGATTTATGAATGAGCCAAGTATCTCATTGCGATATCGTGCAGCAGTAAGTGTATCTTCGAAAAAAATGGGACCCACCAATCTTCTTCGACATATTCCAAACCAAAACCAACTTTTTGGGGATGCAATGTTTTTTCAACAAAAAAATGAGGATTTTCGGAGGACCAACACCTCATATTATGTGAATTAACATATCCAGAAAGATAAAACCAGGCCTCATCCGTGAAAAAAAACTGTGTTAAGGATATCCTGATTGTGTAGATTATTTTGAAACCATTGACAAAATTCCACTCGTCTTAAATAATCCACTGGATAAAGTTCATGAAAACATTGCAGCTTGTATGGATGACAATGTAAGACTTTTTTAAGAATGAATTGGCACGTACCATAAGATAAATTTGTTTGTTGGGTCACTACTGAAATGGATGTTTTTCGATTTTCATCAATAATATGCTGAAGGGCTTCAATATTATCAGCTGTACGTTTAGATGGCCGTCCACTTCCAGTTTTTCGACCGACGCTACCAGTCTCTCTAAATAACTTTACACAATTTGTCAAAACATTGTAAAAATCATTGTAGTCAAACACTAATTCAGAATGTTCTTCACTGAATACTGCCACTCGCCATTTACTTTCACACCTGTACGGAAGTAACATTCGATAATTTTTGCTGTTTGTTCTATATTGAATACCATTTTTTAAACAAATTTAATTTTCTTAATAAGAGTTTTGAAAAATTTGACACAAACTTATAGTTTCAATGTCAAACAATAAATATCATTATGTGGAAGTGGTTAAAGTACCAACCCAATTTCACAGTCTACTCCAATTATGAATTTTTTCGATGGCTCGTTATTTAGATATATTACTAGAATAATATCTTTTTGCAATTTCCCAAATTAATTCTATAGGGTTAAAACTACAACAATATGGACGAATTTGGTATTTTGTTGAAGATGAAGTAAGAGATTTATTTATTCTTGTCGCATTATAGCTTACATTATCCATAATAATAACTGAAGGGCTTTCTAATTTTCTAAGCAGTTGATTTTCGAAACAATTTCAGAAAATTTTCTTGATTCATGTCACGGTTGTAATTCATACTTTTACTATTTGTTGCAAAAATTAATTCTGCTCCAGGAACGAAAATATTATTGATACCAGCATGTATATCTATGTATCTACAGCACAAGTCAATGATATATTGTCCATGCCAATACTTTTTAAATAATTAATACCTTTTGCCACCTACTTCTCATTCTTATCTTATATGATTTTTGAGAGCTTCGATCTTTAAAAACCCAGGTTTCATCAAGAAAACAAATTGGAATGTAATTTCATTTTTAAAATGCATATTTTGTTGCAAAAACGTTATTCTTTTCAAAACAATATGAGGCAATTCCATTAATTCATCTTTCTTAAAATGGAAGCCAATACTTTGCTATATTTTCCACAAAGAAGTAGCGAATATTTCTCATTCTCGAAGAGCACTATTCAATGTACCCAAAGTAATATGTTGTTCTGCAATTGGTAAAGAATAGGTAATATTTTCATAAGTTTTATAGAATAATACTTACTATTTGTGTACATAATATCATAGATTGAATTTCTTACTGCGCATTGACTAAAAGCGTGTATATTAACAGTCTGTTAATCTTAAAACGAGAAAAGTAAAATGGGCAATAGTAATATGAAATGGTGACTGACAGATGACAAGCGTATATCATATGATGATCATGCGTGACAACACTGCGCGGAATAGGTAATACTGAAAATTCAAATTTTATAAAATCTCTGCGAAATTATATGTACTACGTTAGTAAATTGAATTTCTTAGGTTTTTATACCTTATATTATTGGCGATGAGGTGACTGATCTCTTATCGTAAAAATACTATAGCGTCTATAGATATAATCCGACGCGTTCGTTGGCGGCGACTCATCTCCGAGTGCCAGTGCTTTTTCGAAAACTAATAGAGCTGGAGCCGTTTTGACACCAGATTTGACATTTCGGAGGACCCCTGGTGAGCACCAAGGGACACTGAAAATTCTCATAATGATCTGTCTTACGCTTTCTTGAGAACGAGATTGTGGTATTTTGCTACACACCTAGCAGCTAGAACTGCTTTGATGTCATCCGCCCTTCACTCATCCCGCGTATCACGACGTACCAAGATCCTCATAATTAGAGTGGACCAATTCGGAGCGAAAGCAGAGGCGTGACTAACGAATTGGTTCCCGCATGCGAAACATTATTAATATCTAGAGATATACTAAAATGTATGTAATTAGATGATTAAAAAAAAACTTACCGTCTTATGCGTTTTCCGTGACTTGAAAATCTGGAGAAGCGCGATGAAATATTGTTAACATAAGGCGCGTCTCCAAAGTTATTTCTCGAAAACGCGTCCGCCGTGAGGAAAATATGTGCTTGTATAAAGAAAACGATCGTTTTACATCTAGTGATGTGATGTTTGCATAATTAAAATAATCTTTGAAACAACTTAACACATCTATAGACGAACCTTCACAAATTTGTCGAAGTCTGGCAAAATCTAAATCTTTATCTAAAACACTTTCAAACTTACTTAAAATACACTCATTTCTTGCGTCTTCTATCGAACATAGCTGTGCGTGTGTTCTTTCACAACTAGCACTGATTCCTGTAACGATAGCGAAGAATTTTGTAGGTTTTCTTGCACTATTCCGAAGTAATTGTTGTGTGTTGTGTTGCTATTATACGTGTACCGTGTGACCGTGAACAACATACTAAGTAATCGTATGTGCGATGGGGCACGCGGGAACCAATTCGTTAGTCACGCCTCTGCTTTCGCTCCGGATTGGTCCACTCTACTCATAATACAAAGGACCTTCGGGGACCTTGGAGGTACGAGAAAGCGCTGGTACTTGTAGACGCTATCGATTTGTTATATGGCGCGTTAATATGATTTTAAAAATGCATATACAGTTAATGATTGAAATATCTAAGAGATGTTATCCCGTTTGTGATTTCACGGAAGACTCTTAAAACAATAGGGGTTTGAGCACGTTTTATAATTTACTTCTTATTATTTATTCCACTGCTCTAGAAATTTTTGTAGAATTATAAAAGGGGATTATTTGGCTTCAGCGAGTCGGTCTTTCTGTGGAATTTAATATCAATAGAGTGATCTAGTCTAGAGCCACAGTTTTAAAAGCGTGTTGGGAGTATTTTACCGTTGTACTTAAATGTACTTGGTCAACAAACAGTGAGAGTAATATTCAGTAGTATTCAAAGAATACTTCTATGTGGTATTTTATCTGTGTTCAGAATTACGTTTATGTAAAAGTATTTACAATACAAAATGAACGCGGCCAAAAAAAGTAAAACGAACCTTTATAAATGCTTCGTAGAATTATAAAATATGTCGTTTTACCTACCTAGAGCCAAAGTGCGATATTAGAAAATGCAATTGAGATAACAAATCAGGACTATCGATTATGAAGTGAACCAAATTATGAAAAAATTTGCGGCTTATGAATTGTCGCCTACCAGGAAAATATTTCATTTTAAATTTATTAGTTAAAAGTCCTTTCGGAGGATAAACTCGCTGAGTTAAAAAAAGGAGATATCTATGAAATTTTCTTTGAACGTTCTTAATACTTAATTTATGGATGTTTATGTTCGTATGCCTAGGTACCGTAAAGGTGAGATTACGATCGAATTAAACGCGAGTATCGATATATTCAAGGCACAATTGTAGGTGGCTGTAAGTGGCTGGATTTTGTTTACGAAGCTTATCACCTTGCACTTCGACGTGTTCCTTGATAAATTGTTTTTCCTACACCATCGAGTTATTTTGTTGATTTGCAGTTGCAAAAAGTGTAATCGTCTATGAAATTTTTACGCTTAGCATATAGTAAATTTTTAATCTATTTTTAATCATATATTTCTTCTTTGAATATCTCGATTTAAAATAATATATTAACTTAAGACATTTTTACATTTGTACAACTGTACATATTCGTGTCCAAAGAGAAAGTTTTTCTTTTGTTATATATTCTTGACCGACAGACCCTTCCTTCTACCTGACCGTCAGCAACCCTAACGTTACGGTCGAATTTCTTTCTAGTACATTCCATTTAAAATTCTTTTAATTAATATTACATACTTCTTCTTTCATATGTTGTGTCTGATATCGTTAGGAAGCTCATGTCACAAGGGTTATTCTAATAATATTTATGACATTGATATACCACGTCTTCAGGTCGCGCTTTTAATTAACTATAATTCAAGATATCGACCCCTCTCCGACTTAGATCATAAAACAGACCGTTTTCTAGACCTGTTCAATCGACGCAAAACTATCAGTCCTTCTTCTCTTTCGAACGTTCGTGAGTGCAACATCTTACGCGCGGTACTGTTCAAGTGCTAGCCATGATTCCACGTGCCCCTGTATCTCACCGCAATTAAAAGGTAATTTTGTATTGTTCAATATATATTATTCTTTTAAGCGAATTCATATTAATTTGAACTAATTAAATTCTTAGTCCTCCGGCCAACACCGCTCTACATATACTTGACCCAGGTATATCTTCGAAGGCCACGTGACCATCATCGCCACTCACAGGTAAATCTGTATTGTCCGATACAGAGATTATTTTTATATTAATCGTATTCAATTAACCCTTAATTTAGTCCGCAATTTAACGTACGTTTTCAGAGTATTTTTTGTGTGTTAGTTTTTAATTAATTATTGACTGCTCCTCGTGTACATATTACTTTTGTTTTAATTACTTTTAAATATACGAATTTCAATTTCTTGTTATGTAAATATAAATGGCATTAGTTTTTTCTTCATTGTTTTAATTGTTAATTACCATAGTACGTAATTTTTGCAATAGATCTTGTTTAATATCGTTTCATCGAATCTACTTCTTCCAATTATTTTGACATAAGTGTCGCAATGAATTTCGTTAAGTTTCAATAACTTACGCATACATTTTTAATTTTCAGTTATTTAGATCTAGAACATTGTTTAAGTTACTTTTTCAGATATGATATAGAACAACGTCGAGAATGGTATCGTAAAACAATGGCGAGTTAGATTAATGGTGAACTGATTGTTTGTCCATTGCCAGTGATTCCGAAATTTATTACAAAGTCTGTAAGATATCGTTAAAAAATTCAAAGAAATCGCACGTAAAACACATACACAGAAATTAGACCTGTTGGAATGTGACAATTTTAGCGAAAAACTCTGTGAAACTTTAATGGCGGCAAATCTTCAAAACATTTCTCCAAAAGTATACTGGTCGAAATGTTCCTGATGAATCCAGCTTACGTAAATACTATGTCTCTAAATGCTACACGAAAGCAGTAGAACGCATTGGAAGCCATCTTTCAAATGAGTACCAATGGATAAGTGCCGACGAAGCTGTCGATATATTATGACGCTGTGTGGTAAATATTGTAGCTGGTGTACTACATCTAACTATTCCATATAATGCAACAAAAGTTATAAATACAGTTGATGTGGAAATAGTAGCTAAAACTATTAACGAAAATATGCACCAAATGCTTCATTCGGACGACAGGTACGAAGAAAAATACTTTTATTTGTCAGTGACAGTGCTACATATATGTTAAAAACAGACAGACTATTAAAGGAAATATATCCTAAAATGCTGTATATTACTTGTGTAGCACATGCTCTCCAAAGAATCTGTGAATATATCAGAGACACCTTTTCGGAAGTTGATAGACTTGTATCCGCTTTTAAATAAGTTTTCAGAAAAGAGTTGAGAAGAGATTGAGAGTAGCTCTTTACAGGGAAAAACGTCCGTCTTTGTCACTGCCTCCCTCTCCAGTACTAACTAGATGGGGAATATGGTTGGAAGCTACTAGTTTTTGTGCAGAGAATTTCAATAGTTTACAAAATTTCGTTACATATTTAAATGACAATGCTCGAAGTATTTCTGAGGGCAAGGTACTAATACAAATTCCAAATTTACAAAATCAGTTGTACTTTCTTCAGGAACACTTTGCAAATTGACCAAAATTAATCACTTATCTTGAAAATCAATATCTCAAATTAACTGATGGATTAACCACATCAGATGTGGCTATTAATAATTTGAAAAATATTCCAAGTGACTTCGGATTTTGCCTTCCGCAATAGTTAGACGCAGTTTTTAATAGAAATCCACATTTAGTAACATTGCGGCAATTGTGTATGGATACAATGCCTCAAAATCTAACTGCTAAATACGCTGAAATAAAGGAATATTTCCAGTTTGCATCTATAACCTGTTGCGATGTAGAGAAGACGTTTTCTATCTACGAGGATGTATTTCATTGAGAGAGAACAAATTTTACAGAAGAGAACCTTGAGAGAGAACCTCCTTTACTCAACTTGAACTACAAAATGAACAAATAAAAATGTATTTCGTATTTTTCACCACCCGATTATTTTCAAATTTAGTACGCCTGTGGGTGATGAGTCATCAGCCTCTCGTGTCCGGTTCCAAATTTAAAAATGCAGTTGTACTCTCTTCAGGAACACTTTTAATAACATTGCGGCAATTGTATTTGGAGGCAATGCCTCAAAATCTAACTGCTAAATACGCTGAAATAAAAGAATATTTTTCCAATATGCACTTATAACCAGTTGCCATGTAGAAAAGACGTTTTCTATCTACAAGAATGTACTTCATTCAAAGAGAACAAATTTTACAGAAAAGAACCTTGAGAAAGTATTGCTACTTAATATTACCTTTAGTCCTTCTTTACTCAATTTGAACTACAAAATGAACAAATAAAAAATGTATTTCGCATTTTATAGATCACTACCCGTTTGATTTCCAATTATATAAATAAAATTAAAAACTCTTTAAAAATACAAATTTTCAATAGTATGCCCGTGGGCGATGAGTCATCGGCCTCTTGTGTCAGGTCTCTAATTATTACATACATAGTACGTAGGTAAGAGGAGAAGAACAGTTGAAGTTGGTGGTTAAATCTGAAGAGGTCCAGTTTTCGAAAGGTTGACCGCATGATCTATGCGGTCAAAATCATGCGAAATATCTGTATAAATGGTGTCTACTTGACCTCTAGAATCAAACATTTTAGAAACAAATTGGGTCTAGCATAATAAATATAGCCATACCGGCAATTTTCGAGACAGAGGGTATACAGTTAATACAATTTCATGTAAGTTCTTTTTTATATATGGACACACTAGTGTTTATAATATATTTTTATTCAGATTACATAATTATTACATCTGGAAATATTTTGATGTACCGTACTGTCTTCTATAAAGAAACTGTCTAACAGTAATTTGTTAACATAACTGGAAATCATGCTATAAAAATCAATCACTGTATCTATGAAATAGATTAATATATATTTTGTGCTTTTAGCCAAGAGATTCCATTGTGCGCTCGTGAGGGAAGAACCTCTGTTTGTAATATCGAGAGGTTCGAGTCTGTTATTATATCTTTATCGATTTGACTCGTTTTATTAAATTCGGTTTACATGACAAACTTATTCATTCGATCCCTTTTTAATCGTTTCTTTATAGATAGAAAAAATTCTTAACATATATAACACTTCCACCGCTGTAAAACATTTTAAAGAAAAGTTCCTCGTTTAATTTGATATGTAGCTGTCAGAAATAAAGACTTCTGTTCCAAGAAATATCCATGTGAGTTTTTAATGTAATAATATTAGTGCCAAACGTAGGGTAACTTTTTCAGATCATACGTCACAGGGTTTTTCTACCTCTTCAGATACAAGCCAATACAGGTTCATTCTACTCGTTGTTCGCTATCTTTAATAGCTATCCCTAGATTTATCTGTTTCTAATTAATCTATCAACTCCTCTCATTTTATAATTTTTGATTTTTTTTGGGTCCTTTACATAATACGCAATACAACTGAAGTAAACCAGAGTATATATTAATTCATCGATTTTCCTCAAACACATGCGCTATTAATTTCGTTAAAATAGAACAATTTCAGCTATTTTTGGTGTAGATGTACATGTTATAATTAATATGATATTGAATCTTTATTGTTTTCGATCATGATTTGAAAGCGATGCGGACGTAATAATAAAGAAATCACTTCATAGTAAGTGGGTAATAATTTGGTGTGCAGTGTTTCTAACGGCACACCACTTCTTTATTTTGTTGAAAATGGAAGGAGAAATTCTGTTATTGTGCATCAGTTGCAATTTAGAGAACTTATTCAAACACAATTCCTGAGGAATCTCAGAAGATTTTATCGCGTCAAGAACCTCTCGGTACGTAGCCGATGGTTTTAACTAGATGGGATCACATGCTTTTCGACGAAAGATTCCTTTAATATGTTTTATAAAAATTTTGTAAAAAGTGTAATTTTACGTGGTACAGAGTTTCCATATCTTGCTTAATCACGTGTTCTAGCTTCTCTTGCTGGATATATTTGACATATGCTAAATGAATTCGGTTTTCAAGACAGGATGGATGAACCTCGTGAAAATACACTTCTGGACAAAATTAAGGGAACACCAGTAAAATTCAAAATAAATTTAAAACAAGATAACGAAATTTAATGAAACTAATAAATATATAACAATAATAATGATAATAATAAATTTATAAATTCAAGTGTTTCCTTAGAGTTTAGTTGATTTAAGGGCTATTAAAATATATAAACTTTACTTTTATGGACTTAATTAAAGTCTTCTCATGAACATAAATCATAATTTGTAATAAGTTAACAAAAGTAACATTATTAATAGCGTATATGCCCTCTTCACGCAGCTAATCTTCTAATAATGGTTGAGATTAGGTTTCAGATCCTTTCTTGAGGTATCTGTATGTTAGAGAGCTCATCAAGTGTTACTACCGGTCTCGGTTCGTTTTTAATTTTGTTGCCCAATTGATTCCAGAGATTCTCAATAGGATTGAGATCAGGGCTTTTGGCAGGCCATTCCAAACATTATATATTTGCATCCCTCAATGCAGCTGTGACAATGTTAGCTGTATGAGGTTTGGCATTGTCTTGCATAAAATGAATTCCTTGCCGAAATTTTCGGAAAATGTTGAACATAGGGTACAATAAATTCGTCTCTATATCTCATTGCTGTTAGCGACCCGTTTCGTATCAAAACCAATTCTGTATGTATGCCACCCCAAACCATTACAGACCTCCCACCAAATTTGTCAAGGTATGGTACATGGTGCAAATCGCTCAACTGGACTTCGTATAACACGGCGATAATTCTCTTTTAGGAGGAATTTGGACTCGTTCGAAAGCAAAACGCAGTTCCAGTGCCCCTCGCTCCAACCTTGATGATTTTTACAAAAGTTTAAGCGATTCCTTTTGTGCGTACCTGTGATAATTGGGCCGGTTGCTGGTTTTCTAACAGACAAATTGACTTCTCTCAGTTTCCTTACAACCCGTTTTCTTAAACTCTGAAGTTCGAGATAGCGTTGTTTTTGTAGTTTTGTTGTAGTTGTTTTTCTTTTAGCACCTTGTCCGCATCTTCTTTTGAATCTACCAATGCTTCTGAACCGTGCTGCGGCCCTTTATGACACAGATTTGCTCGTATTTAGAATTTCTGCAACTTCTCTTTGTAAATATCCTTCTCGAAGAAGAATAATCATTTGGGATACTTCTTCTGGTGTGTAATGGTATCTAGGCATATTTAATTAACTTAATGCATACCAATTCACTAATTTTCGAAACAAAAAACCACGCTTTATTAATTAAATGACTTAAAAAGATGTCAAAAATAGGCCTTTTTGTTGACATTTTGCTTCATAGAAAATAATGTCTTGCTATTGTTAATTGTTTCATGTCACATATTTAAATTGTGTTTATTCAATGTCAAATTATGACATGTGAAAAGTCTATTCAAAATAAATTGGAAAAGTTATTTCAAGTTTATATGGTGGATCCTTAATTTTGTCCAGAAGTGTATAACTCGAGTGAAGAATGCAGCAGCTTATTTTTATAAATACATTTAACATACTTCATATACGTTGAGAGTGCTGCATAGAATGCAACGGTGAGTACATTGAGCATATTTCATATTTCATAAATTCTGGAAACTGACTTTTTAGTATTTAAGTTGCTGAAATTATTGTTATTTCTATATTTAATAAAGACTTAGATTTCAGTGTCTTTTTTTTTGTTTGTATACATGTGACCAATCAACTGTAAACTAAAAGAAAAATTTTTAATATATAGAGAATAAAAAATTCTGTAAAACATTAAAGGTATCAACAGCGATTTGCTTTAGAAAATTGAAAGAACAAAAAAATATATCAAAAGAATAAATCAAAATCCTGTGAGAGATAGTTACGATTAAGATACAATATAAATTGTAGCTTAACAGCGTATAATTGTTTATATTTCTATCTTGATGTCTGTCATATAATCGAAACCATTTTAGTTTAGTTTGATTACATTCCGAGCAGTTTGTATACATAATATTTTCACGATAAGTGATCAGTCACGTCATAAGGTACAAGAACCTAATAAATTCAATTTACTAACGTAGTACATATAATTTCTCCGATATTTTATAAAATTTTGGATTTTCAGTGTTACCTATTCTGCGCAGTGCTGTCACGCATGATTATCATATGATATCAGCTTGTCATCTGCCGGTCACCGTTTCATATTATTATTGTTCATTTTATTTTTCTCGTTTTATTTATCTTTTCGTCTTTCACAACTAGTTCTTCTTAAAACTAATAAAGCATGCCTAAACTGCTTGGAAAACAGGCAAGAGAGTTATTTTTGTCATTAATCACATATTTTGAGGCAGAACGCGATAACAAGGGAACTTTATTGCCGATAAATTGTGTACGAGAGGTAATTTATTAAGAATTGTTTGTTTTATTTCTATATAATATGCATATATATTTTTATAGAGTGGATAATGCATTTAATATAAATGTTAATATCATTAATCGGATGTCTTATATGGCCAAACAAGGAAAACCTGTAACCAATTCTAAATAAAAACGTAATAAGGATAAACCAACTGTTTATATTGATGCTTTTAGTCAATATGCAGTTAGAAATTCAATTTATGACATGTACAGTTATGGTATGTATTCTATTATTCTATAAAACTTATGAAAATATTACCTATTCTTTAATAAATGCAGAATAACATATTACTTTGGGTACATTGAACAGTGTTTTTCGAGAACGTGAAATATTCACTGGTTGCACTACTTCCTTGTGGAAAATATTGCAAAATATTGGTTTCCATTTTACCCTAAACGAGTATTAATGGAATTGCCTGATATTGCTTTGAAAGGAATAACATTTTTGCAACAGTATATGCGTTTTAAAAATGAAAATACATTCCAGTTTGTTTTTCTTGATGAAACCTGGGTTTTTCAAGATGGAAGCTCTCAAAAATCATGGAAAAATAATAATACTAAATCCGTAAAAGCGAAACAAGTAAGTGGCAAAAAGTTCTAATTATTTAAAAAGTATTGGCATGGGCAATATATCGTTGATTTTTGTTCTGTAGCATGCTGGTAGCAATAATGGTTTCGTTCCTGGAGCAGAATTAATCTTTGAAACAAATAGTAAAAGCATGGATTACCATGGGGATATGATTCGAGAAAATTGTCTAGAATGGTTCGAAAATCAGCTGCTTAAAAATTTAGAAAGCCCTTCAATTATTATTATGGATAATGCGAGCTATCATACGACAATAATATATAAATCTCCTACTTCATCTTCGATAAAATATCAAATTCAGGAATGGTTAACTAACATCAACTTCGACAAGACAGCATTAAAAATACAGTTGCTGGAGTTGGTTAGATTGTTAGTACATAAAATAATTACTGAATTTAGTACAAATAGTTAATAAGTTTTATTTGAAGGTATAAGCCGTAACCTATTTATGAAGCCGATGAATTAGCAGAGCAATATGGCCACACAGTTTTTCGACTGCCTCCATACTGTTTTTTTAACCCTATAGAATTAATTTTGGGAATTACAAAAAGATATTACTCTAGTAGTATAGGTAAATATGGTAGGACTAATGAAGGCTGTAAAAGGTTGAGGCAAGAAGCACTAAATCAAGTAACTGCTGATGCATGGGCTAATAGTGTGACACACACTGAAGCTGAGATTGAAAAATGGTGGGATAGGGAAGTGGGATTTGACCAAAATTATATCGCACTTTTCATCATTAGTTTAGAAGAAGAGAAAGATGATGTATTAAGCTCAAGCGATTAACTGAGCTGAGCTCCGAGAAACCAACCCACAACGACGAATTATCCTTCACCAAAACAATGCAACTTCGCACATAGCTCGCAAAAAATAGAATTTTTAACCGCAAAAAAACGTCGAATTGTTAGGCTATCCTTCACAGTCCCGACCTAAGTCTCAACGCTTTACCTTTCCAAAATCAAGAACGGACTACGTGATTAAAGGTACCAGTCGTCAGAAGCAGCAGTCAATGCCTTCAAAAACACAATTTTGACTGTACTAACAAACGAATGGAATGACTGCTTCCGGAGCTTGAGGATGCTTACGAATAGCAGCAGTGAGAGTACGTAGGCCCAAGTTATAGTTCTATGTGGATGTACATTTCACAGTTCGATAACACTGTTACGCGGTAAATATAATTATTATTAGAGCTACATTATGAGACCTGAGTACTGGAGTAACCACGTCGTTCATTCAGCATTACCATGCTGTAATGATTAGTAAGTGGTTCACTGCTTTCAAAAATGGTCATATAAGCACATAAGATACTGAACGTCTTTAGGTTTCTGCATGCAGACCTTACCATTGTAAAGAGTGACTGCCGAATAAAGTTCTAATTTCAAAATACTGTGCGATTAAATTCAGACGAAATCCAAGAGAACTTTTTTGTACGATATGTTGCCACAACTAAAACTTGCATACATCATTATACTTCAGACACAAAAATATAGTCAAAACAATTATATTCTAATGATTTATTCTAATGAACGAGCTTCTTAAAAGACAAGGACACAGCTCTTCCACATCCAGAGATCCGTCAAGGTGACTAACTACGACAAACAGACGATTTAGGAAAAACAACTGGACACATATACGCAATGAATTAAACTAAATTTTTGAACACGTTTGTATACTAGAGTCACAGGCAAGAGAAAGAAAAAGAAAATAAAAAAATGCGGTTAAACAGAAAAAGGGGAAAAAAACAGAAAGACGTTATAAACCCACATACTTTAAGCAGCTTCTCACCGATTAACGAGTAACTGAATTGCTACGTAATTCACACCATTGAACACAATTCGTCACAGATTATAATGACGCAAAAATAAATATTATTTATAAGTAACTTTATACCATAGTAAATTATGAACATAGAAAGGGCTACGAAAGGCACAAGCCATGCCGTTGTAGGTACATACATATACTCGCACATATGCATATATGTCCAGGCACGATAAGTTCCAATGCACGTCATTGGCGTGACGTCAAAACATATAATCACGTGACATCATAAATATGCAATGCGACTACACAAATAAATTAAAATATTTTATATTAAGATATAATTATGACATAATAGTTAATAACTAAATTAAATTTCAATGGATAATGATATTTGTTTTTTAATAAAAGCGGTCGTTATATCAAAGTTAAAAAGGTAAAAAAAAAGAATTAATTACTTAATTATTTCATTTCCGATATCGCAGTAGTTTTACGTTGCTGCTATTGGCTATTCGGAAAGAAATTTGAAGAACCGCGAGGATGCCGGTTGTCATTGGTTCGGTCATTTTGGAATGTTGATCGTTGACAGTAGAGTATCAAAGTATTAAAATATTACAAATAAAACCTAACTTTCCTTCAGTCGAGATATATTTAGTTTTTGTAATCTGATCGAACATTTTTACATATTGTCAGATGCTTCTTACTAAATTCTGTAGTGCTAATCTGATATACCATAATAAGTAAAGTATATAAAGGGTTTTCCAATAGTAACGCTCGATGTTTGGCAACTGCGCATGACGTAGTCGATAGTCACACAGATGCTATCTTTGTCAGCCGTATTCAGTTAGTCTCTGCATTTTATTATGGAGCGTTACACGACTTGGCCTGTCTTCGACGACAACTTGGCGAATCCTGCATAAGGACTTAGGGCTTCACCCTTATAAAGTGCAATTAACCCAAGAACTAAAGCCCAACGATCATAGACAGCGGCGTGCATTCGCTGGTTTAATGGTTTTGTTATATCGCGAAATGGTGACGTTAATTGGCCGCCCAGATCCTGCGACCTAACGCCACTGGATTTTTGTCTCTGGGGCTTTCTAAAATCAAAAGTCTATGCTGACAAACCGCGGACGGTTGCCGCATTAAAGGCCAACATTAGGCCCGTTATCGCTGAAATTGAGCCACTTTTATGTTATAAAGTCATCACAAATTGGGTATCCAGGATTCAACAAACCAGGCAAAGCCGCGGAGGACATTTACCTGATATAATTTTTAAAACATAATGTTAACACATGTACTTTATAATACAAATAAAAATAGATCACTATCATTCTCACAATTTGTTTTATTGCGTTGCAAAAAATGAGCGCTTCTAATGGAAACCCCTTTATAATAATAGAAGTTATATAAGTTACATTAGTATATTAGGTTAGATTTGAACGCGACATGTGAGTGTATTCCGCAATGGTGTAATATCTGACGTCACGATTCCTTGATGACGTGCATTGGAACTTATTGTGCCTCGAGTATACATTCGCATATGTATAGACGGATACGGTATTTTAATTTGAGCTATTTTGGCAATATACAATTTTTAATACGAAGAGTATTTTCATCAGGAAGGCCTTCAAATTATTGTATGTTCTGTAATCGCCAGATAGTTGCAGTTATTTATTAAATAAAAAAAATTATTATAAAAACACTAAAGGTGAATATAAAGTGGGGGAAAAGGGGGAAATAAGATCAATTCAAGAGCTATTTTTATGTTCTGTGATCACGAATGTGTTGTACGTGTACCTTTAGAAAATTGTATGAACACATTAAAGATTCATTCATTGGAAAATATTAGCTGGGGATTTCGACTCCATAACCGCTTCTGCTTAATTAATCAATTTAACAAATATAGAATGGATGACCAAGCTGTAACTAGAACGGTAAACTCTAGATTGATGGCTATTTACTTAGTTAATTTATTACCTTCTCTATTACAATTTCATGCAAATCTTAATCACAATTTGGCAAACGGATTCATTAATTGCACTGATACGAATATATTACATGAGGTTGAATTAATATTTCTTGTTGATCATGCAGATATATTTCAGATTCCATTTTATTATCGTAATTATTAGAAGCGTTAAGATTAAATTTGAATTTCAGTTATTTTATGTATTATTACAATTCATTGAAAGTAATATACACAAGGGTGATTTGAGGTTAAAGTGACTTTTCAATTGTTGAAGATACATTTAATATCCTTTTGTAATATTTTAATTTCAAACGTGTTTTATTGTTAAATATAAGTAAATCTAGGAGCTTTACTTATATTTAAACATAAACATTTCCAATTTTATAAAATATTTAACGTGCATTTTCAAGTTTAAAAGACTAGATAACATACTTTTATTAGAACATTATGAAAACGTTCTTTAAATTCTAAGAAAGCGATATCCTTTACACGTGAAAATCTATTTATTACCTAGGGTTATTAATAAACGGCATCTTTTGCCAAATTTATTTATTGCTTTATACATTGGACCTCTTGCTTTATTGCCTAGGGTTATCAGTGAACGTATTCAAAGACGATATGTAATATGACTTCCATTGTTAACTAAATATGTATAATAGACTCACGATTTCTAAATAGTATGTACCATAAAAATTAATTTGGACGATGTATCTCAGGAGATACATTACATTACAAAATTTTTATACGAGATCTTCAGTAAGTTAAACACAACGGGCGACGTATCCTACAGTGCACACAAGCTTATGCTTGTGTGCACTGTAGGATCCAACTATCTAAACGGCGGTCTATACCGCCGTTTAGATAGTTCGAACGTCTAAATCGGCGAATTGTTTGTATTCCACAGTACACATTCCCGTAATGGGGCCTATAAATGTTGTTATATTATTCATGATCGTCAGTACTGTAAAATAATTCATTATTATTTTTTTTCAGTTATTAGAAATTAGTTGCGATAGTTTTTACGGCCGGGAAAAGAAGCACACTGAATACATTGTTATATTCCCAAAAAATGGCAATTTGTCCGATGTTGGATCATCATCTAGTGCTGAAGAAGGTGATGACAACAATATAGATTGTGATTATGAGCCCCATATTATTTAGTCAACTTATTGACATTAGCGTGAACAATGCTTGGCTATAGTACAGGCGAGATATGCTTTTGGAAATAAAAGACATGTAAACTTAAAAACATTTCTTCTTTAGCTTTTTCACTTATAAAGGCGAAAAAATGTCACAAAAACTAGAATCAGATTTTACTACAGACCAGCCTGCCAAGAAAATTAGAATTCTCGTAACTGCTGTGATATAGGGTATGACCAGATAGGACATTTTCCACCAACTGTCGAAAAGGGAAGGTGCAAACTTTGTACAGATGGCCAAACATACATATTCTGTCGAAAATGTAATTTACGGTTGTGTGTTTACAGGAAGTAATCCCAGAAATCGTTTTACAATTTATCACCATAAAGAACCTTATGGTGGTACGGGCACTGTGTCTCAGGGGATACGTCTTGCTTTTTTATAGTAAGGCGAAAAAAAAATTGTAATATTTTAGTTTTTCTTTTTAATATTCAATAAATAAAATAAATCTCACTTTATCAAAATTTTCTCCTAAAATAAATTATTGCATGTTTAAGGATTAATTGGTAGAGCAGACCAATTTCCGTGCGCGCCATGTGTGCCGATGTGAGGATGATTGTATTGCATATTACTTTAATAGCAGAAAACCAAATGTATATTTAATTATTTCTGATAGAATAAATGTCTCTACTTCTATACATATATCGGTAACAAGCTCATGTTGCGTCCCTATTCTATCGCATATTCTAATATATTACGAATTACACTCCCATACCGGCGCTCATGTCGCGCACGGAAATTGGTCTGCTCTATTAATTAGTAATTATATTTTATTATTTATTAGTTAAGATTAGAATTTTAAGACTCTATCGTAAACTGGTATAGTTGCCGTAGGTATAATTTCTACGAAATAACACTAGAAAAATTCTCCGTTATGACGTCAAACAATATACTATTCAACCAATACGATTTTAATATGTAATAGTTAGGCATAGTGGTATATTTTTACCTACTTGTAAAACAGCATAGAATAGATCAGTATCAAATCAAACAGTACAAAGTCAACATTAGGACAAGACACAGTACATCACAATGGTAAAGTCTTTATGAAGAAGTTACCACTTAAAAATCATTACAGCATGGTAATACTGAACGAACGACGTGGTTACTTCAGTACTCAGCCTCTTCATAACATTTATATCAATCAGTATGAATTAAAACACAGTATTAATATCAACAACAAGACACACAGTCTTCTCCATAACATCATAACAATAATATTTTAACAAGAGACACCAGTCTCAACAGCAGTTTTATGTCAGTATAAGTCATCGTAGATCCAAAATAAATGTATATAGTGTAAATAAATATATTTAGCTGAAAGTACATTTATTCATTTAAAAAACAGCCATCGAAGATTTAAAAAGTAATATGTATTGATTCAGCCTTACAACTTGTGGATTGTGATGCAAACAACGGGGTCGTAATTCTAGTAATTGGGGTTTAAGCATCACCGTCAGCAGTCCGCGTCGTAAATGTGTGCAAGGCACACAGGCGGCCAAATCAAAGGGCGGCGAAAATTATTCAACATTACTAGAGACACTGGTCATTAATCAATAGGTTAAGATAATACTAATGTAATTTAAAAAAAAAATCAGCAAGCATGTGTGTCAGGCTCTAAACTTGTTAGTGATGAAAATGTTATTATATTACGGTCTATTTTACTAGCGCATCAATTACTAATTATTTTTTGGTAATCCATAACAATAACAATCCATAACAAGTAACAACATTTTGCACATATCGTGTTAAATTTGACAGATCATAGAATGTTTACTATGTCTGTTAATGCTTTATTCCTAATTTGTGCCTCTATATTGTGTATGTATGATGCGGATAAAAATATAATATATAGATAAACGGAAATTCATAGATTTATCAATAAATAATATATGTATTATTGCAATGTTAGCATAAAATAATATACGCACTCGAATATACAATAATAGTAATATTCGTAACAGTTTGGACAACACATATTTCTCGTGATCTTTAGCACATGAATGATTTGAATATATGGATGCCGGACTCTGCGCGTAATACCTTAAATTTGTTTTTACATGCACTCCTAACACATAAATGTAATTCTATGTTAAAATAGCAAAAATTAGGGGCGGCAAATTTATGCATGCACACAGGCGGGCAAAAGTACGGCGCGGCGCTCAGGCGCGATATCTTGATACAGTAAAACTTTTTTATGAACAAATGCGGTCGTTTCTTCTTCAGTTCGGTATCAAAATATCTCAGTACATCAGTATAATATTGGCCTGTTATCGTAACTTCCCTTGTGTAAATAGTCAATCAACATTACGCCTTTGAAATCCCAAAAAATGGTGGCTATATCTTAGGGTTTTTTGCCTTCTTCAAAGCTCGTTCATCAGAAGAAATCCATTGTTTTGACTATTTGTCTCTGAAGTAAATGAAGTTTTAGTTTCGGTAATATATCGACAAAAAAGTTCTCTTGGATTTCGTCTGAATTTAGCCACATAGTAATTTGAAATTATAACACGAGCTCGTATTTGCTCAGTAGTAAGCAAACACAGCACCCGTCCTGCGGTTAGCTTTTAATAGCTTTTTCATATTTAAATGTTAATGCAAGATATACCCGGTGTATTCAAATATTTACGGCATTAGCTACCTCACACACTTTTATTCTGCAGTCGCTCTGCAGAATATAAATGCAGAATGGTAAAGTCCCTAAATTCTGCCACATTTTGCGGTCGAAAATTGTTTGCCCTACTAATTTTTTTAACTTTTAAGCCCAAACATTTTCAATGGGATTCAAGTCTAGGCTTCTTGATGGCTAGGGCAAGGTTTGTATATTTATATGTTGTATATCTATATGTTGTATTATGGTTATATATATATATATGTCGAAGTCCTTGCGCACTCATCCATACCCATACATTTACGGAAAATCGACAACAAGAAATTACATTATTAATGTAGCTTTCGTCAAAACGAGAGTTGCGAGGTCTATAACATCGAACACGACCATTATAATACGATCAAAATACCTTCTCGTCACTAAAAACTGCATTCTTTCAAATATTCTAGTTAAAATTCCACTCTTTGTTCCTTGCTATCCTCGTCAAAAAAGGCTTTCTAATTGCAGGATGATTACGTAAATTAGATTGTTGTCTAATAGTGGTGCAAAATAGACATTTCTTTGCGAAAAATCTGTCACCGTTGCGCCAATTTCTATAAAATTTAGTATACATAACAGGAAAAGGTTAAGATTTAATCTGATAAGTTTAAAATTATTATACTGCGATTAACTGTGTGTGAAAAATAAGATCTATTAACCTTTTGCGTCTCAAGCCCTAGTTTTGTGTCAAATACTGTAAAATATAATATTAAAAATGAATGAAAAACATAATCTTTAGGTCCTAAATAGCAAACGAAGTCGATATATACGCGAATATTATATTACGTTATATTACTCTCGCGATTGTTGAGGTTTTTAAACTATGACTTAGATTCGTATATTCTATATGATACTAAATTTGTATAAATAAAGTTAATACGGTGGAAAATATTTTTTTTTATTGATATATGTTTGCTTATAATCTCCTGTATATATTTATCCATTCGAACAGAACGAGTAATATTACATTATAACTAGTACAAATATAGTGCAAACATAATTATGATTAATTATAATTAGAAACCTAAATACACTAAGAATAATGTTTTGCCCTAAAATTGTAGGGTATCCAAACATGGAGAAAATAGAAAATTAATTAGTCTAATAGATTCAGAACCTCCTCATTTAATTCCATGGACATTCGTAAGGACTCATGATACGTACGTATCGGATGTGCACAGTCAATTGTGAAAAAAATCTTCATTCCTTGCTAATCTATAACATTTTCTGGAGTGGTGAAGTCTGAATTTTTTATAATCTTTGTTTCTACTTTCTTGAGCCGCTTCTGATAGCTGTCCAAGGGGTAAAATAGCATTGTATCTAATGACACTTTCTCTATGAAGCAATACTTTATGTATGTAGTACAAGCTATAATTTTTTACATAAAGCTCATCTGTAATACGTGTGTATTACCAAGTTTTTTTGCATGAATGTTTCTACCGCAAGACGTAGTTTTTGCAGCCGTACAAGAAAAAATGTTAAAAACCTTCTACCTATATTTCCATCGTTGTTACTACCACTAATTTGGCGAGGTTTATCTATTATTAAACCTATCTCGTTTCGACGCTCTTATATAATCTTTTTCCTAGCACCTCTTTGTTGCTTATGGTCTGTGGTCACTACGGACCATTTTTGAAATGGCATGATATAGAATACATGAAGTATTAATAGTAAAGTAAAGTATAATCATTAGTGGTCTGCTAACAGTATGATTTAAAAGAGAATGTAATTTTACCTTGGTACTTATTTCAGTAATTATAATTATTATATAACCTGGGCAACTAATAAATAAAACACACATAAGATGTTTTAGATTTACACTTTATAAAGTGTAAAAATAAAGTGTAAATCTGAAACATCTTATGTGTGTTTTATTTATTAGTGATATGGATTTACATCAAGCAAAGGTCGAAACAATTAAAGAATTTAACCTGGGCAACATTTCATTTTAGTTTCTAGCTTCTGCTTATAAGTGGGAAACAAATTAAAACCTTTATTGATGATCTAGTTTCCCAGGTACTCATACTGTTGTTTTGTTAAATCTAAATCTAGTATTATTACCAAAGCTTCTTCATTAGAATATAGCATTGAAGATGACTTCCCTTCTAATAAGTTCTTATGAAGTATGTCCAATATATCCGATAAACCAACCATAATTCACAAATGATAACAGCTTGCTTTACTTTTTCAATAGATCGTAATCGTTGTATGTAAGAATGATGAATATGGTCTAATCCAGATTCCCTAAAGAGATTTATTGGTTTTCTACGTTTATTTCTTTCAGATTATATTTCGAAATCCTTGCAAGGTCTTGCTTATTTCCCCTCCGATGATGTAGAAGGACCTTCCCTTTCTTCAAACTCGAGATGGAAATTTCTGTCTAACCACTCACTGTGTCTACTTAAAAATGTTTCCTTAGACCGTCGTGCTTTATTCCAACGCAGCTTAAATTGTGTCATAAAATTAATTTTTCTAAAGGTTTACAATCAAACAGGTGTAGTTTCATTTAGTAAGACTAGGAAACTTTTCTTCAACATACCTTTCCACTGTGAATATATGTTTTTCACGTTCTATCAGTTGAAGACATAAATCGCGTTTATTAACATTTATAGAACTCATTTCGTTATAATTTTAATTTACTTTAATTATAAAACTTATTTCGCTACTGACGCCGATATTCTTTAAAAGTAGCAGTTTCCAAACTGAGACACTTCTTATACTCCTGAAACCACAAGGTTTTGATAACACAATTACAAAAACAAGTTAGTTGCATAGGATTTGGAGTTACTATATTTGCGATTATCGACTTATTTGTAAGTAGTTTACTTAAAAACAGAATAACAAATAAATATGGTTGTGGTTGTTGATGAAAAATATTTTTGTTTACTAAGAAGTTTTTGTTTGTGTACAAAAATCATTATTTCATACAACATACCACAAGACTGTAATAAACCAGAAAAAATAATCATAATCAACCTACATCATTAATAGCACAACTGGTGCACAGGTCTTTTCAGGAAAAAAATTAAATATGTTGGCGCTGCCTTGTAGAAATTTGTCGTCATATCTGACTTGAAAAATTATTTTTATATGGAAATACATGGAAATGCAGAATAAATTTGAGTGCACTAGATAGCTAAATAAATAAGCTTTCACGCAAGGTAATGCACTTGACAAAGGCAGACGAAGGAGGTAGCTAAAAGCCTTGTTAAAGTACATATATTTATTCTTTAGAAAAACATATTTACTTGAAATGGCAGTATATGTAAATGTAAAAATAATTCACGAGAGGCCGAAATTACGATGGACTATATAAATAGTCTATAACATCGCTAAGTACAACACGTTATTGAATAGCACTATTCCTTCGCGTAGTTGCACATCTGTTTTTTTGTCGTTGAATTGTGATGCAATTACTTCAATATTACAGTTAAATTCCCTTCTTCAAGGGCGTAGATAGAAGCGTGAGGAGTTTCTATAATTTATTTTATTTATTAGTTAATATTTCGGAAGATAAATAAAGCACGGTGAGTTAGTTTCTTTTTTTCATTGTTTTAACTGTTAATTACATACTTCGTAATTTTTGTAATAGATCGTGTTTAATACCGTTTTATCGAATTTACTTCTCCAAATTATTTTGGCGTAGGTGTCCAGCGAATTTCGTTAAATTTCAATAACTTACGCATACATTTTTAATTTTCATTTATTTAGATCTAGAACATTGTTTAAGTTATTTTTTCAGATATCATATGGAACAACGTCCAGAATGGCATCGTGAAAGAATGGCGAGTTGAATTAAGGGTCATACTGGTTGTATGTCCATTGCTAGTGATTCCGAAATTTATTGCAAAGTCTGTAAAATATCATTAAAAAATTACAAGAAATCGCACGCAAAACGTCACTTAGCATCACAAATACATAAACGGAAATTAGAGCCGTTGGAATCGGACAATTTTAACGAACACGTCTGTAAAACTTTAATGGCGGCAAATATTCCATTTAATAAACTTAACAATCCCACCTTCAAAACATTTCTCCAAAAATATATTAGTCGAAATGTTCCTGATGAATCCACCTTACGCAAACAATATATTTCTAAATGCTACACGAAAGCAATAGAATATCTTTCAAATCAGTACCTATGGATAAGTGCTGACGCAATTGTCGATATATATTAGGACGCTGTGCGGTAAATGTTGTAACTGGTGTATTACATCCAAATATTCCATATAACGCATATGTAATAGCAACAAAAGTTATAAATACAGTTGATGGGGAAACTGTAGACCATTTACGAGAATATGCACCAAATGCTTCATTCGGGCGACAGGTACAAAGAAAAAATACTATTATTTGTCAGTGACAGTGCTGCATATATGTTAAAAACAGGCAGACTATTAAAGGAAACGTATTATAATATGCTGCATATTACTAGTGTAGCACATGCTCTCTACAGAATCTGTGAATATATCAGACAACTTTCCGGAGGTTGATAGACTTGTATCCGCTTTTAAAAAAGCTTTCAAAAGGTACCATTGAGAATAGCTTAATTCACAGTTCTTTTAGAGCGTACGATCAGGCTATGCTTGCGCGTTACCAAGAAAGCCAAATTTGCATATATCTAGAACAATAACGGCAGCTTAAAAAAATTAAATATTTCGGCAAATGAAACTTCAACCTATCTACTTTAGCTTAAAAATAATTTCCACTTTTAAATTAGGAGTTTGTAAAAATCATTGTTGGCCAAGCGTTATATGGAGCGGAACCACTGTGTGCCGCCAAATTCTGACAGAAGCAAGAAATTAGTCTCCTAATTTGCTACTATAGCTGACTGCAATGTATTATTTTGCAAGAAGGTTAATAAATTATTATCAACTTCTATTGAAGATACTCTAGGCCTACCACTTCCTACTTTTCTCTTAAGGATTTGTTCATTATACCATTTTTATGGAGTGTACAGTTCTTCTTGCAATTCCAAATCTTGCGCCCACGTTCTTTTCAGACAAAGAGTACTGAGAGGTGGAGATTCGATATTATTTTATTTTCGGGGGAGGTGTAATATGGCTTAGAACGTAAACCAGGCTAGAGGTGTACTTTTTGAACAACTGCTAATTATTCTCATAGTCTAATTGAGTTTGATGTTAATGATTAGGGACCGGACACGAGAGGCTGATGACTCATCACCCACAGGCGTACTAAATTTGAAAATAAACGGGTGGTGAAAAATTCGAAATACATTTTTATTTGTTCATTTTGTAGTTCAAGTTGAGTAAAGGAGGTTCTCTTCTGTAAAATTTGTTCTCTTTCAATTAAATACATCCTCGTAGATAGAAAACGTCTTCTCTACATCGCAACAGGTTATAGATGCAAACTGGAAATATTCCTTTATTTCAGCGTATTTAGCAGTTAGATTTTGAGGCTTTGTCTCCATATACAATTGCCGCAATGTTATTAAATGTGGATTTCTATTAAAAACTGCGTCTAACTATTGCGGAAGGCCAAATCCGAGGTCACTTGGAATATTTTTCAAATTATTAATAGCTACATCTAATGTGGTTAATCCATCAGTTAATTTGAGATATTGATTTTCAAGATAAGTGATTAGTTTTGGTAAATTTGCAAAGTATTACTGAAGAAAGTACAACTGATTTTGTAAATTTGTAATTTGTATTAGTTCCTTGCGCTTAGAAATACTTCGAGCATTGTCATTTAAACATGTAACGAAATTTTATAAAATATCGAAATTCTCTACATAAAAACTAGAAACTTCCAACCATGATCCCCATCTAGATATTACTGGAGAGGGAGGCAGTGACAAAGATGGAAGTTTTTCCCTGTAAAGAGCTACTCTCAATGGTGCTTTTCTGAATTTTTTTTAAAAGCGGATACAAGTCTATTAACTTCCGGAAAGGTGTCTCTGATATATTCGCAGATTCTGTAAAGAGCATGTGCTACACAAGTAATATGCAGCATATTATGATATGTTTGCTTCAATAGTCTGCCTGTTTTTAACAAATATGCAGCACTGTCACTGACAAATAAAAGTATTTTTTTGTACCTGTCTCGTAAATGGTTTTAGCTAGTGTTTCCGCATCAACTGTATTTATAGCTTTTGTAGCTATTACATATGCGTTATATGGAATAGTTGAATGTAGTACACCAACTACAACATTTACCACAAAGCATCCTAATATATCGACAATTTCGTCGACACTTATCCATAGGTACTGATTTGCGAGATGGCTTTTAATGCGTTATACTGCTTTGGTGTAGCACTTAGAGACATAATATTTGCGTAAGGTGGATTCAACAGGAACATTTCGACCAGTATATTTTTGGAGAAATGTTTTGAAGGTGGTATTGTTAAGTTTATTTAATGGAATATTTGCCGCCATTAAAGTTTCACAGAGTTCTTCGTTATAATTGTGAGATTCCAACGGGTCTAATTTGTGTATGTGTTTGCGATGCTAAGTGACGTTTTACGTGCGATTTATTAGAATTTTTTAACGATATTTTACAGACTTTGCAATAAGTTTCGGAATCACTGGCAATGGACGTACAATCAGTTTGACCCTTAATCCAATTCGCCATTTCTCATGTCTGAAGAAATAACTTAAATAATGTTCTAGATCTAAATAAATGAAAATTAAAAATGTATGCGTTAGTAAATAAAGCTATGAGCTGACGTTTTAAGGATGGATGCATTCGCGTCCCAAGCAGTAGTGCAGAGTTTATGGTTTATATTATTTATAGTGTTTATTTTAGCCGCGACGTTCTCCAGATGTGTCTGATCCATTGTTCCTCCTGGATATTTTGGGTAGCGAGTTGTTATTGAAGTACCCTTGCGGCTCTAGACGTGCTTGTTTATTGTTGAGGTGAAAGCACGACACTTCTATTTTATTCATATTCGTTAGTCTCCAGTCTCCAGCATTTTCTCAGCACACATCCTCTGAAAGTACGCTCACTAGCTCCCTCTTCTGTAGCCGGGTCATCGGTATATACAAACTTTTTGACTTTGTGTGTGGCATGTCAGAAATATAGAAATTAAACAGACCACGTGCAAGTACCGATTCTTGAAGCAGTCTATTATTAACTTTAATTTTGCGAACTGGAAACTGTCAATAAAATAGGCTGTTAATTGACGCATATATTTTTGTTTTTGCTTGGATCCTTGACCTACTACTAAAAATTTTCGGAGCGTCCCTCGTACAATACCATTCCAATTACTGAAACTGACTTGTTCTTATAGCTACGATTTATATGCAGAGAAAGAGCATTTGCGTTAGAGACATATTACTATTATATTTCCTGAATTTGCTAATGCAGGGCTTATTCTGGGCTATTACGTATTACGGCTTAGTATATATTACATCCTGAATCCAGTTCCATTTCCTACTGGTAACAAATTCATTTACCACAATAACGCTTTATCCTTAATGTAAGTCCAATTTACGCTAATTGATTTACATCAACACGTGCTGCGCAAATTGCTCATTTAGAATGCACATAATATAGCAAGAAGTGCAGGGCTACAGTGACTTTTTTCGAATACCCAGCTTGAAATATTGATTTCTCCCTAGTCTACACTTCTATAGAGGCTGCGCTACGCTATGACCATGAACCACATTATTCAACCCTGAAAACATCGAAGATGGCCAGACAGTCAGTTCAGAATGTTGGGGATGCACGTGAAATCGCACGAGGTTATCTAAACATTGTTAAATTGTAGATATTCAATAAATCGAAAAAGTTTGAATGAAAAATTTTAATAGGCCTTTTCAGTGTTCATTTTAGATTGTTAAATGCCTTCGTGTGGTTAAAATAATAGAAAAAGTGCGCAATTAGATGCATAGGTAAGTGATTAGAGTAATACTTGTTATTGCTGTGATATTGTTTAATTTATTATTAAAACAAAGGAAATTAATTTGTCGAAACACAAATATTTGTGTTTGTACACATATATGTATGTATTTGTTTGATGAAAAGTTAAGAAAATAAAGCTAAAGTTTTATTTAGGTAAACATTAATAGGTTTTTTAAAGTACTTTCTTTTACAAGTTATAAAAATTTTAAATTAAAAGCAAACGTAGTTTATACAAAAGAACTTGTTTAAATTAATTAAACATTTTGAGCTACAAGAAGAGATTTTTATGTGATCCATGAAACGATAATAAATCGCAGTAATTTTGAGACGTAAAGTAGTATCAATTTTTCAAGTATTCTGACTAAATGGTGTTGAAATTTCTCTAGCTTTAGTACCTGGTGATTTGAATAGCTAGATCGAAAAATATTCCGTTAACGAATAACACAGGTTGACAACCAAAAAACTGCACAGGATTTTTATATTGTTTCTTCGCTAAAAGCGGGACCTCGTCAGGTTTTCTTGCAAAACTCGTGTTTGTAGTTTCATTTAGAGTTTAGCAAAAAGTGAGCAATTTCGCTGGCTGAGTTGAGCATGTTTATACATGTTTGCCAGGGTATTAGGAATGAGTATAAACAAGCGTATTGTCTCATTTCATCATGTTTAAACAGGATAAATAAGTTCAGGATCTCGGTTGTTGTATGTATAAGCCACGTTCTGTTCATATTTTAGGTTTAAACGTGACTGTACCCGTGTTTTTAGTTACATATTATTGCTCCAAGAGGTTGTGTTATTTCTCCTGACAACTTTTGTTTTATTTGTGGTAAATACACTGTTAAACGTCAACAAAGAACATAGTGATTTCCTAAAAGAAAGTATATTTTACTTACCTCAAGTTGAATCTTGGGATTCAAGATAAAGCTTCTCATAAAGTGTGCAGAAAGTGTATGAGGAAGATCTTCGTTTCTGGTTTAAGAGTAAAAAACATTTTATTTGTGGGCACTCTAATGAAGTAGCGCGAACAGCAAAACCACACTACTGACTGCTATGATGTGAAAGGCTTCAATACAAAAAATACGAAGAAAATATATTGCCCAAACCTTAATTCAGCTATTCCTCCAGTGCCTCATAGCTTTAAAATACCACAGCCACCTTCCAGTTTGGATGATATCCTGAGTGATTCGAAGGATGGTAACGCATTACTTCATCAGGACGAATCTAGTTGAGATTTTTTCGTTGATAAAGGGACATCAACTTTATTCTCAGAGCGGCCTCAATGGCCTGCTTCGGGATTAAGACCTGTCAAAAGTTGTTGTGGAATTGCTGGGATCGAGACTAAAAAAATAAAAACCTGCTGCCACCCGAATCATTTTCATCGTAAAGGGAACAGGAGTACGCTAAATTTTTCTCCATAGAGGCAAATCTCGTTTTTGTAGTGATTTTCAATGGCTAATGCAGTGTTTTGAAATAGAATATGATGAGTGGCATCTATTCCTTAATTCGTCAAAAACAAGCCTTGAAGCAATCTTGCTGCGTATTGGGAATAAACTTTGCGTTTGTTTTTTGCAAAAAATGTACGTGATGTAGGGAAATGAGATCATTTTTGAATTCGGCAGATTATAAACATAATATGTATTTACCAAAAACAGACCTTTTCAGACCTGTTTAATTGTTGCATATGACGAGGCTACTTCATCACATTATCAAGTAATGTAACCTGAATGCACTACTTACATTCTCCAACGAAACAAGAGTCATTCTTGGGTCAAGCATTTTCACCGCCAAAAAAGTTGGATGGGAAAATGTATGTCAACGGAACGCGCATAGCGTTTTACGGGATTACACCCAAGCAAAAAGACCTGTTAATTGCCATACTGCTACAGGATGCATAAGTTCCATAAGTTATAGAGGAATATGTTCTTTTTGAAAATGAAGCATTCAAAATTAGTCTGCATCTAGCATCTAGCGATTATTATACTTTTCCTTGCCTAAAAAATAAATAAAAGAACGCTTTTCTTCAGATAATTGGAAAACTGCTATTAAATGTTGAACTAATGAGAGATATCGTTGGAAAAAATATTAATGACGTTGAAGGAACATATGCAAACAACTAATTTTATACATAAGTCTTCTTGGTAACGCCGTGATTTTCTTTTTGTTGTTGATGTTTTGCTGGTTGTAGAATCAGCTTCTCTAGAAGGCACGCTTAAGTCTTAAGTACGTTTGAGTGTTTAGAAACATTGTGAAAGATTGGGTGTATACAACAAAATAATTTGAAACATACTTGAGTAGGTAAAACCACACCCAATTTTGTATACAGTAAAAATATTTTTCATAATATAAAATATTTTTAAAAATCGGGTGTGAAGAGCACAATACAACTTAATATATTCAGTTGGGCGTACCGATGATTCTGTAGTAAGATGAAACACGTCTCTACGTCTCTGGAGCGATATCTTTCAAATCTGTCCAGTGTGTTGTTTTGTCAATTTGTCAATATCTTTCTATTTTTTTGTAAATCCACTTCAGGAACAACCAATCTTTCTAACGATTTCCCTTTTTTTCAAAAGTGATCCACTCTTTGCCACATCATTACGATAAAATAGTTCGGACTTTATTTTTATTAAATTTTGTGTTTTCGTCCTTTTTTCAATAAGAAGCCGTTTTGTTGACTGATACCTTCAATTGTTTTCAATGATGTAGACAAAGATTTAAAATCGTACAACTTCCAGTCGCTTCCCAATACTTTTACATCACCAATATCTCCAAAAAAATCTTCCTTATATACAATTTTTTTTCTTTTCTGTATTTGCTTTTCTATTTGTCCAAAAAGTCTATCAGCTGTCAGAAAAGAGTACCCTCGAACTGGAAACACGATTAAAATTTCTCTCAAATAAGCTGAATCTTTCATGTACAGCCAAAATAATATGTGTATAATTACAGAAATTTTGTTTTGGCCAGGATAGCCGTCACAAAGCCGTCTTGAGACTGTTCTCTGACGGCTGTCCTGGCCAAAACAAAAATTCACTAATTATGCACATGCTATTATTTTGGCTATACAAGCACACTATGCAGTTGACTGCATAGTGTCCTTAGAGATATCAGATCGACAGATGATTATAAACTGCCGAAGCGATTTCACTCGCTCCACGATTAGTTTGACGTTCGGTCCATGTATAAAATACTGACCCAGTAGCCCTTGGGGAGGTTACACAGAAGTTATAGAATGACAGTTGTGTTGCATAAAATGCGTCCTGAATTGGAAGTTTCGGTAAAACTTGAATCTCTTGCAGATCAAAACAGAATCAGATACTTTGTGGTGGTTCTTCTTTTAACAAAATATAAAACTGTTTGGCAGATAACTTGTGAATTTTAAGTTGAGTAATGAAAGTACTTTTAATTAGAGGATCTTTTGTAATTTGAATCTGATGTTTGAATTTAAAACAGTAACTACAAACATCTGTTGCCGGGGTTCCAAATCCTAGATTGATTTTTTTTCTAAATATCTTATAAAAAAAACAAATACTATACTTTCAGTTCATTTTCAACTGAACTATTTTACATTTTATGTAATTTTGAAATATTCATCTCCGAAGACAGATATCTACGTTTGGATTTATTTCTTGTATAATAGCTTTCTCTACCCTGTAAGTTTCCAATAAATTTAATCATGGCGTTTCTCTTAGAAAAATGATGGTGAGAACGATGGTCATCTCTACGGGTTTTATCTACATCTCCACCGCCTGTCATCTTTTTTGCAATAGTTATCAACCGTCTTTGTGAAACATGTAAAGCTGTAGTAAAAGCTTTTGGCACACTCTCTATTGTTCCCTATCTTTTTTTTCAAAGAAACATAATACACACGAACATTTTGCACGTTTTAAAATTTATTTTTAAGTTTTGGTGAAATCGTTTGTATTAGATGTGACAAATGATTACACTGGTACTGTTTGTTTTGTTTACTGTATAGGTTTGTTCGTGCTTCTTTAATATCCTCGATCGAAATATGCATTACACCGATAAATGCCTCCCTTATATCCGCATGGGCGGTTGAAATCCTCCAGGTTTGGAAAATGGTTAGAATATCTAAAGAATTTAATAATGCACAGTTGGAGGTTAGAAGAAACAAGTTGGTAAAAACCTGGTCTTTTTTTGTTGTTCCCTCCGAATACGTTTTCTGCTTCCCGAGTTACATTGTCGAAAAATAATGTAAATTATACTAAGATAACATTTGCTGAAAAGGCATAAATCATAAATAACAATATTTTAACATAAAAACAACATTCATTCAACAATTAAATGAAATTTTGGAAAAATATAAAAAATTTGATATATTAATATAAAAATATGAATTAAAGTAATTACCTGGACAGTTATAAGAAAAATAGAGCTAATTCTCAATGTTAGTTTGATCAAATTCTAAAAAGGCATTTGAGAATATAGCAGAAGAATTCCAAAAAACGTATAACTTTAGTTTGAAAATGGTATAAAAGTCAGATACCGAAAAAATAAGGGATTCATTGTTTTGACACTTGAATAGTAAACACGTACTTGGTGTTGTAAACGTCATATGGTTGGAACCTAAAAAAAATGCGAACACATAAATAGTGTCAATTAAGTGTGATACAAACAACATAAAGATAAGAATCAAAAAAGTTTATTCAAATTCAAAGAATTCAAAAATAAGAAATTCAATTGCAAATAGTCAATAGAATTTTTCACATTAGCTGTTCTTTGTTCTTGTTTCTCGAGAATCCACGAACCTAATTTTAAATTAATAAATTCTGAAATAAAACTTTAAAATAAAAAAATCACCTGAGGTAATTAACTAATTGAGGGAGAAAATTAGGAAGAAGATTACGTCTACCGTGCAAGAAATTTCAAATATAACTTTTATTGTTTCTGTAAAGTAAAGATATTTAGAAAAATAACAGTTTTTAATTGTATAAAATACATACAGTGTGTATAAGCCAAATGGAATAAAGTCATTATTTCGGTTACTGTACATATTTATAAAAAATCCCGAAACATGTCATATTTAATTTATAAATTAACATTCTTCAACGTGAAAATGCGATCCCTACCTTCAACCCCCTTCGAATGACAGGTACAACCCCCATTTTTTTAAATGGGAAGTATAGGCTTGTGATATATCGTTGTAAAGGTCTCTTTATTCTCTATTCAAAAATGTTATAATTTTCATGTTTGTTGCAACAATTAAGATAGAATAAAATAAAATCATGTTGTTATCGAAATTCACTACAATATACTCAAAAATTAAAATTTAATGCAAAATGTAAAGAAAAATTTAAAACGCCAGAAAAAAATATGAATGTCAATGAAGTAGATGTTCAAAATGTTCACCATGAACGTCTTGGCAACATCCTAATCTTAAATAAAACTGTCTTCTAACATTATTACACATATCAGGCGTGATCGACCTAATCGCAAGCGTTATTAGTTCTCTTAAGTCATTTAAATCCAAAGGTTTAGTTTTGTACACAATGCTCTTCAAATATACCCATAAAAAAAATCAAGTAAGGTCAGATCAGGTGATCGCGCTGGCAATTCTATCGATCCTCGCCTTCCTATCCACCGATTGGGAAATATTGCATCGAGGTACTGCCGGACATCGCGTTGGTAATGTGGTGGTGCTCCATCCTGCTGAAACCATATCGTATTCATTGGAACTTGAGGGTTTCCTGGATCAGGATATAAATTTGCCAAAGTTGGAATGACATCATTTTGAAGTAGTGCCAAATAACGATCGCCATTCAAATTGCCCTCAATGAAAAAGGGACCAATGATATGGTTTCCAACAATACCTGCCCAAACATTAACTTTTACTGGGTATTGTGTGTGTTCTTCCCTCATTCAGTGAGGATTTTCCGTATACCAGTAGCGGCACTTTTGCCGATTAGCATGACCGCTAAGAGAAAAAGTGCACTCATCAGAAAACATAACGTTTTCTAAATTGATAATATTGTTATCCAGCATGTCCATCATTCGCTCACAAAAATAAGTTCTTCTATCAAAATCGTCTTCCATAAGCTCCTGAGTAGATATAATTTTATAGGGATGCATTTTATTTTCTTTTAATATGTTTACTATCGATGTATGGCTAATATTTAATGTAGTGGATGCATGTCTACTCGATGTATGTGGGTTTTCCATAAACTCAAGCATCACATCTACTTTGATTTCATCACTCAGTGCATTGGCAGCTGGTTTTTTTATCTGCCTTACATGACCAAACTCTCGAAACTGCTTCTCTATCTTACTTATTGTTCCTTGAGCTATAGGCGGTAAATCAGGAAATTTCTCATGAAATAGGCGGGTTACTTCTTGTTGTGTTCGGGTTCTATCTCCGTAACCAATCATTTGTATGACTGTTATTTTATGCATTTCCGTTAATCTAACCATTTCCCAGAATTGTATTTTACGAAATTCAAACTAAAATTATCAAACTGTCAATTTAAATGACAACTTTTAAATACAAAACAATTTACTAAGGCGTTTTAAACAAACTAATGTTGCCACGGAAACTTTTTAAAGTATTTTTAGTGGATACCATCTAAAAAGCACATTGATATGGTTTTTACTCACTTTCTTATTATGAAGACCTAAACGGGAAGTAAGTAATGCAATGATGCCTTTGATGTATGTATTAAATCTTTATAAACGCAAATGAGCATCTACTTCATTGACATTCATATTTTTTTCTGGCGTTTTAAATTTTTCTTTACATTTTGCATTAAATTTTATTTTTTGAGTATATTGTAGCGAATTTCGATAACAACAAAATTTTATTTTATTCTATCTTAATTGTTGCAACAAACATGAAAATTATAACATTTTTGAATAGAGAATAAAGAGACCTTTACAACGATATATCACAAGCCTATACTTCCCATTTAAAAAAATGGGGGTTGTACCTGTCATTCGAAGGGGGTTGAAGGTAGGGATCGCATTTTCACGTTGAAGAATGTTAATTTATAAATTAAATATGACATGTTTCGGGATTTTTTATAAATATGTACAGTAACCGAAATAATGAATTTATTCCATTTGGCTTATACACACTGTATAGTATAAATAATGCCTTCATAATAATATATATGCAAACGAAGAATTTTTGTTGTAACACGAAACAGTATTACTTAGAACTTAGTGTCTTTTTAATTTCCAATCAATTTGAATAAGAGGTATACGTTAAATCAAACGTTTCATAAAATTCAGATTATTTTCAAGGGTACCATTTAACATATACTTTGTGAATAATTCCTTTTGAATTTCGCATTTCTACAAAATCTTATTAAGGTATTAAATTAATTAAATTAATAAAGACTTGTTTAATTACAGTAAGTAAAAGGCAAAATAATAAAAGTAATTTCTACGTGAATGCATTAAAAGATGTTCAAAGCTATTTCGCCTTAGAACGCTTAATTACCTCTAAATAGCCCAAGAAGAAATTAACATAAAAAACTAATGAGTTCTTCGCAGCTAATAAACTTGTCTAACGTAACTATTACAGTGGCAAAAAGCTAATTAATATCTAGCCATAAACTATAAGAGAAAATAGAATATAGAAAAACGAACATTTTTCAGAGAAAAAAGGAAACGTATCCTTGGAATGTTATTTCAAGATTTTATAACGTAGGTTATAGGTTTATTATTTTAATCTTTACCTATAAAATAGTAAAATTTAAGGATGTTTTCTTAATATAGAGTCTAAACCTGCAGGCGATGATTTATTGATACTAAAGTAATTTTATTATGACATTTTCATTTCAACTTTTGTGAGAATACAATAAAAAATTATTTGTTAACGCACCAAACTGTATAAACCAACATGAAACAGTTTTCGTATTTCTTAACATTAAATTAAACATTTCGAAATTTTATTAAGCATTTTATTTACCAAGTGTCCGCCATTGGCAATAAAATATTAAATTGGCATCGATGTAACATTGGCTATATTGTTTACCTTTCTTGACATTTATATAATGAACTGTAAATGAGAACTAATGACTAATTAGTATTAAATCTCACCTTACATGCAAATGTCGCCCAATGTGCTGCGTTAATTAGTTTGTACAAGTATGCAGAAACCTACAAGTTGCGACGCCACCTTCCTGGTTGTTAGGATAATGAAAAATTCGTGAAAAGTCACATCTATCGCGGAATGTGTGGATGCATTTCGCTTTTATTGGAGCTTGTCAATACACAGTATCCTGGGCAGACATTACTTTTCACTTCTATACTTCGCGTATATATAGTTAATATATTGAACTTACTGCAAATGAGGACTAATTAGTATTAAATCTCACCTCACATTGACAGTAAGTTCATTATATTAATTTTATAGACGTGAAGTATAGAAGTGAAAAATCATGTCTGTCGAAGATACTTTGTGTTGACAAGCTCCAATAAGAGCGAAATGCATCCACATATTCCGGGATAGATGTTACTTTTCACGAATTTTTCATTTCTCGATATTCGTCATTTCTGATGGATGGTAATGACATTAACCTGTCCTAATAATGTACGTAATGTAAGTAAATTGTTTAATTAACAATTCATAACAAAAGATATTTTATATTATATTCTTTTATTAAGATATTTCGAAAAATATTTCGGTTCAACATTTAGAAAACAGGACTTTAATTATTATAGCTTACTTGACACAAAGATTTGAACAAACGTATTTCACATTTAAAGTATTTCGCATTATAAGAAATACTCAAAATGGCCTCCATCCACCATCCAGAAATTTGCCCACATTCTCATACTATTAAAAACGTTTCTCGACAATTATGATGTGGGCTTTCAAATGCAGTATCCTTTAAATGTCCAAATAAGAAAAAGGTTAAGTCTGGGGAATTAACCAACCACAAACAAATACTTATAAGTCTGTCGTCATAAAATTGTTCCGAATAATTTATTGTAATTTATGCAGTATTGCAGTTAAAGTGCAATCTTCATCAATTAAATTGCAGATTCCTTCTTGCTTTGGGGGGTAATTTGACATACACAGCACCCTTCTTAATTAAGATGTGAAATAGTTTTGAGAAATAGTGAAATACATTTGACAAAAGAAGAAAACCAAAAGAAAATTACTGTATATTAAAACACAAGTTTCATAAGGCACCATTTTGCGGCATAAGTTCAGTTTAAAAAATGAACCGCGCCTTACGAAACGAGCTTTCTATACTATTTTTTCTATTTTGCATTTTTTACATTAATAAATTGAAATTATTTAATTCAGAGATTCAGAAAGTCCAGAGTTTTATTTTTATTTAAAGTATGCAGTTGGTCACATTAATACTTGACATTTTCAAATTTAAATCTTGCTACCCGCGAAATCAATCTATCAATTTTCGTTAACATTACTTGATATTTTATTTAAAAATATTAATATGAGTGACACAGATTGTTGTCAATTGTATTCAATATAGGTACGTTGCTTGTGTAGCATTTTTCTTTTCTACGAATATCATTCTGTCAAATGTACTTAAATTCTTAAAATCAAATGACAGCAATAAGATATTTACATCTGTGTTTGAACAACGTCAACATTGGGAAATCGAAAAAAAGCGTATCGAAATTAAGGTCATTTCGATACTGTTTTGGGTATCATAATGAGTTCATTTCGAACGAAAAATCGTAAAAAAAGATATAGCAGAACCATATTTTGATTTCCTATACATCGAACTTGTTATGTGAATAATTTTCTAAGAGATTTATTTGGACTAATTTCCATTTTATTTCGAATATCTTCCAAAATATCATGTCAACACAGTTGCCAGTTTGCCGATTTTCGTTTCAAAATGCTGTTTCCAAAAACTTTGAACCAATCTATTGCGATGACTTTCAAATGTATCGAGGGCTATGTTCTTCTCAGGATATTTTACCAAAAACTGCTCAAGACACAGTAGCAGAGAATAAGTTCGTGCCCCGTCTTTGTTTTGTATTACGGTTCAATAGTAAGCTATAATAATAAAGCTGTCTTATTGTACTGTAAACGGCAGACAGATTAAAAAAAACAATAATATACAGAGAAGAGAGCAATGAACATACAACACAACGATCAACAACAAGCGATAGTGACAGGTAAACAAGCACAAATACAATGCTGCCAATGAGATAAATAATTTTATTGTTTTTCAAAATATTTCCCTTCAGATAAAATATGCTTATTCATTTACTGGAACTTTTCGATACAGACAGAAAACTTTTCTTTTGGCGAATCATAAAATGTTAAAATTCAGGAATCGCAATATTAGCGTAGGACGTTATTTACATATAGAAATCATTGGGGCAAGATCTAGACTGTATGGTGGATGAATAACTAGTTGAACTTTGGATTCGAGTAAAGAAATTTTTTTTGTGGACATATGCTCGATTGCGTTGTCATTGTGTAACAAAGTCGTGTAAAAAAACGATATCTATTGCGGATTTCTTGACTTTCTCTATGGGTTATATTCCGTATCCTCAATTAGCTTTTCTGTGGCAATAATATTTTCAGCACTACAGGGCATCTAGGTTTTGGTTTATTTTCTACACAAATTCACAGAACGAGAAACTAACTCCAGTTAATAAAGGACTATTGCCACCAAAAGCCTGAAAAACTTACTGAAAAACATACGACTTATAATAATAAAAAAAACTTTGAACTTTAATATGGCGAAACTACAACTGGAAACTGTCAAAAAAATATACTGTTAACTGACTTAAATATTTCTGTTTTTGCAAAGATCCATGGCCTGCTATTAAAAATTTTCAAAACAATCCTTGTATTTTTACTTAATTCACTTGTAATTTGATGCGGACCAATTTTGGCACACTTTTAATTAGGGTACATGCAGAAAATGAAGGTATAAAATTAGCATTACATGAAACAATAGACATAAACAGACATAGAAAATGTAATAATTTATTAAATGATTAAGTAGATTTGAATAATTGCCCATTTCTAAACTTACTCCCATCTAATTAAATAATACCCCCACCTTTAAATTAGTTTAGCTGGTTAGAATATATTCCATTCTGTAATTAGGTTTGCCTATTAATCTGAAGAAGCTACAGTGTTCGTGAAACAATTGTTACTATGAGTATAATAAAATATTTGTGAAAATTACACAATTGTGTTTCGTATTTAATTTTAATACGGATTTTCATCATTTAAAGGCCACATCAGCTAATTAGTTTTTCCACACTTTTTAAGAAGATCGAAATTTAGTACATTATCCGTCATGTAGCATTTAAGCGTTTTCCTCTGTCATTTATAATTATTCATATGTAACTATACTCAAGTTACTGTTTAAATTATTCGAAAAACTTAATATCTTTTTATACAAATAACGCAAATATGCATAAACGTATCTGTATCTGTACACATGGACATACACCATCGTATTTTGCCAGTGGTCACTTCAACCGCAGACACACGTGTTTCTGTCTAAGCGACGTCATCAGTGCGGGTTTGTGAAGTGACGTTCAAAGGTTGGGTTTTTCCAAGTAATAACAATTTTGTCCTGCCAGGTGACTAGAAATAATCTTGCGACATCTGAGGGACAAGAGACTCGTCGATAGAAGCGGGTGTACGTCCATAAGGACAGATACAGATGATGTATGTCCATGTGTACTAGTAATTTCGTAGAGTAACTATTCGGTACATTAGTATTCGTTGCACGCCCGCACCCAAAGTAACCTATTTGAATGTCGTATTTCGAGAACTAAGTTGTCATCATCAGTAGGTAAAACCACTAATCAAAGTATCGAACATGGCCATAGTAAAACTAACACATAGAAACGCGCACAACTTTACAACTACACTGTGCAAGTTTTACCCACTGATGATGACAACTTAGTTGTCGAAATACGTATTTAGGACACGATTATTAATTGTGGTAAGGGGTTTTATACCTTTTTTGAGCTTTTACTTAACCATAGTCTCCAAAGAAAGAATTTTAGTATATGTACTATATGTATATGTATATTGTATGGGGTACAAGATATCATATTCATAGATTATGTGTACTCTAAAGCATACTTCTTAAATATAGAAATGTCAAATATAAATAAACAATTTTGTAATCCAATTTGCTTACGTAATTATAAAATTTTGACGTACTGAACGTGCAGCCAATTTAATTTATTATAAGTAAATCAATTTAAAATTAAGTCGATGAAGTTTACGAGTGATTATTTTAAAATTAATTACATATTTGCAGATAAATACGAAACACAATTGAGATTTAAAATATAATTTGATTTTATAAAACCAGAGGTCTCGGTTACAAATAATTTCGTTGGGGAGGCTGGAAATACTCTTTTAATTGTCAATTTTCAGCTCATTTTTTGCCACAAAATTGGTGTACTTCATCAGGGTAAAGCAGCGGTACTTAAGTTGTATCTGATACAATATATATAATATCTACAATACAAATATACTTACAAATTGAACTAATGCGAGGAAACGTTTTACGACAGCATATTTATAATAAGTAAGGTGCCGACAAATACAATGAAGTTAAAAAATGAAAAGGTAAAACATGTTTTTTCTTATCCGTCAACAGTCAACATCGTTTTATTAGTTTATATTTTACCTGTTGTTACTTGGTTATTATTATTAAAGGTTATTTTCTTGTTTGCCAGTATTTTTTTAATATTTCATCACGCATCATATATGCTATATTACAATAATTATAATGCAATTTGATAAAATTCTTGCAGCTTGTTTTAATATTTCCGAAAATCCGGTGAAAAGCAGCTACGTATACCATTACTAATTGTGCGGGGCAAATAATACCGATTATTATATAATAAGGCCAATAAGATGAATTCCGGCACCGAACGTTAAACTCGTGCTTATATAAAATGAATACGTATATGCATCAAAGTAAAGTAAGAAAATTAATCAAAATAATCAAATTAAACAAAATAATCAAAATAATCGAAATAATCGAAATAATCGAAATAATCGAAATAATCGAGATAATCGAAATAATCGAAATGATCGATATAATCGAAATAATCGAAATAATCAAAATAATCGAAATAATCGATATAATCTAAATAATCAAAATAATCAAAATAATCAAAGTAATCAAAGTAACCAATACATTCAGCGATTACTGAAGGTTTGAATAACGAATAGTAACGATTACTTAAAAGTACCAAAAATCGAGATCTCTAATGTGTACAGATATATATGTAGATATGTTCATGTATATTCGTATTATTTGTATACGCTTGATGTGTTCTGCATCGACATGCTATATTTTTTTGGTACCTTTTTATATATTAAATATTCATTAACATCGCACGACAATAAAATATTTTAAGCATATATATATATAAACCCACAGCTTCTTTTCGATATATGAATTACCACTCAAATGCTCCTACAGTATTCAATAAAATGATTATAAATAATCTGACTGATAGGGCAGTAAAACTATCACATACTCAATACAGAAAAGATAACATCAAAAAAATTAAAACAATCTTAACTGATAATAATTATCCACCACAACTTATAGACCAAACTATTAAAAAAAGAGTACACCAAATATATAACACTGCAGGCACCAATAAAAATTTGAACAATGACACAACATATATCACAATTCCATATGTTCCACAACTATCGGAAAAAATTAAGTACTCTTTAAAAAAATATGATATAGCTACAACATATGAACTTAGTAATACGAATAAAGTGTAAATCTAATACAACATTGTGTGTTTTTATCGTTTGATATGGATTTACATCAAGTAAAGGCAGAATCGATTCAATACTAATAAACATTTATTTTCAAAACTTAAACCTAAAATAGAAAAAAATCGAGAAACACATGTCATATATAAAATACCATGTCGCGATTGCGATAGTTACTACATAGGCCAAACGAAACAATATTTATACAAAAGAATACAAGCCCACAAATACTCTAGAACAGACAAAACTGCTTTGTCTACACACAAACTTCAACGCGACCACCATTTCGATTTTGAGAACACACAGATAATTGATAAAAAACAACACACAATGAAAAGACAAATTAAAGAAATGATTAGTATTAAACAGGAAAAAAATTCAATTAACAACAGCAATGATATAAAAAATTTAAGCAGTATATACTATAACTTAATTTTGTAACGATCTACAATTTACCATCATAATAATTTTTTTTTTTTTTTTTTTTTTGTTATATACCTTATGCTATTTAAATATCAATTACATTTAAATATCATATACTTTTGCTTATCATGCTGACTGTTCCGTATTTTGATTCCTGTCTAGTTGTCCGAGCAGGTTTTCGTGGTTTTCCTTCTCGTTTTGAGCGAATGCCGACAACTTTGCATTTTAAGTCGCTCCACGGGCGCATATGTAATAATAACTCATGTCTTGCTTTTCCCTGTTTTCTGTTTTGTGCTGATGTGGTCCTCTACTGGGTTGTAGCCTAGCATATGCGCTACCAAACTCTAGGGGGGTCTGCCCGATGGGCAGTCAGGTGCCATTCCGCCTTTCCAGCAGGAGTGAGGAACCAAGCTACGCGGCGCAAATCACGGCGCCGCGCAATGCACACACCACTAGGACCGGTCCTGGGCGGCAACCTGGCTAGGCTGCTGTTAACAGCACACACGCGTTCGACGTGTGTGCATTGCCCCCGCTTCTGCGGAAATCGTTAAGATGGCACAAAGTGTGACCGTCGTCGACTGAGGTAGCCACTAAGAGTGTTCCCTCGGTTGGCGATGAGCAACCCCGTGCAGGGTGCGCTTCGCTGGTCTGCGCCTTGCCTCGTTGGGGCGGGGGTCGGGCCGTCGAAGTACTACTCGGAAAAGTAAAGAAGTTGCCGGGAAAGGGTTGGCGGCCCTACGCAACGGCTGGTTATCCGAACTCTCTAAATTTACGCGACCGGTCACTAAACACACGCGCGAGCGCACTAACATACAAAACCCTACACTTACGCGGTCACACAAATACAAAATCACACACCCATAGAGAGACGCAAGCTGCCAGCAGCAACCAACACACAGGTTCATACCCAGAAAGAGACACAAGCTTCTGGCAGCGAACAACACATATGTTCACACCTTGCTATCTATTTTTTGGAATACTCAGGCATGATTTATTATTATTATTGGAATGTATCTTTGAATAATTTAAACCATAGCAACTTAATTATTTGACATTTATATTCTGTTATTTATATTTTGTATTCTCTTGACAAAGACATCATTGCCGAAACATGTAGAGTTGTTTTAAATATATATACTTTGAAGTAATGAACCAGACCTTTAATCGCCGACTTATTAAGTTTACCTTATATATATATATATATATATATATATATATATATATATATATATATATATTAAGGGAATATAATATTAATTATACAAAATTCTATTAACACACGATATCTGTTATTGGAAATGTATAATTAAGAAAGAGTTCCGCCAAAATGCGTCTTTATTTTTCCGTATATCTTATTATTACATCTCAGCAACGCGAAAGGCCCATATTTCTCTTTCAACATCTATGCGGAAATGGACATTCTTCAATGGTATCCTTTCCGAAAAACGAAATTGGCACAAAATGAATTCTGCGCTAATTGTTCGCACAGTAATATGAACATACTAGACTGACTGTGAAACTAATTTTCACGGAGCGACGCGCGATACTGTGTGGGTGATGAATGTAGGCGTTCAGGAAAATGTAGGAATTAATTTAGAAAATTATTTTATATATACAGATATACTAAATAAAAGTACTAATTCGAGAAGATCTACAGTAAACTTTTTGACAGTAAACTATTGAAAAGTTCTTCCCTTTTATGATATAAACTAACGAGGGGTCGTTTTTATATTCCCGGACTAGGCATGAAAAAAAAAGTGTCGAAGAGCAATAAAAATTTATTTTTCAATATAGCCCCCTGCTTTTGTAGCTTTTGTATACAAGTATTACATCGTTTTAATAACATCTCCAATCCATTATAAAAAAATTCCTTTGGTTTGTCTGCAAAATACATTTCAACGGCCGCTATAAGTTCTTCATCTTCCATAAATTTTATTCCACTTTTGAAAAAATAGTCGCACGGAGCGAGATCTGGATTATAAGGTGGATGGTCTATTTCTATGAAGCCACATTCGGCAACTGTAGCTTTTACAAGTCTTGATTTGTGGACTGGCGCATAGTGTAGCAACAGGACACCTTTGCGTCAGGTTTCCGTGCCCTTTCGCTTTCATAAAATCTCTTAGGCGATGTATTAATCTTGCGAAATATTCTCCTGTTACCGTACTACCCTTGCGTAGATAATCAATCATTAATATTCCCTTATTTGCCATTATTTTTCCTGCAGAAGGGATGACTTTAAACTTCTTGGTGTGGGGGGGGGCTATAACCCTTAATATGCCACTGTATTGATTCTTGTTTTGATTCAGGGTCAAAATGATGAACCACATCTGCGGTGATAAGTCGATTGATAATTAAATCTTGTTCGTCTCCACAAAGCGCCAAAAATTGTTCACACTTCTCCATCCGCACACGCACTTGCAATGGCAAAAGCATTCGCGGAACCCATCTGGCACTAACTTTTGTCATTCCAAGGTATTCGTGTAAAATTCTGAAAACCGTGCTTTCTGAAAGTCCTACTGAAGCTGCTAATTGTTGCATCTTCAATCTTGCATCCTCCAGTACCAAACACTTGGTTTTTTCAATAACATCGGATGTGAACACGTCAATGGGCCGACCTGGACGGTGATCATCATCCAGTGATTCTCGGCAATGTTCAAACAATTTTGACCATTCGCAAATAGTCGACTTTGAAGGACAATCATCCCCGTATACAGCCATCATTTCTTCACGAATAATTTTTGGAGATTTTCCTTGTTTTGTCAAGAATTTGATAACTGCTCGATATTCAAGTTTGTGCATTTTGGTACGTGACAACATAAACTGACAGATATTAGAATTGTGTTGCTAACAATAACAATTTACTGATAACGTTGACTTTCTCTCTGTCTGTTCTATATGAGAAGAATTCTTATTAGATATGCAAGGTGCACTAAATTCTTGTGTTTTTTATGAAGAGTATCATAATCATCAATATTCATAATGAGTAACAGATTTATACCTGCAATAAATATTAACTACGTAATTATGTACTTTCGCTATTCTTTATAGCTGATATAAAATTTCCATAAATCATATATTATTATTATTATAATAAAATAATATTGATATAGTTTATGTATCGTACTTTGGTATCCGCAAGTATATTAAACATATTAATTAAATAATTGCTTTTCGTTTATCTGAATATAAAGCACTTATTATTAGCTATAATTGATATATTTATTTTTGGAGCGATTTGGTATGTGATTAATTCATGCAATTTGTCATTCTTTAATATTAGATCATTGTATAGACATGTTGATGAATACTGTGAGTTTAAAAATATTTAGTTAAGCGCCCTACAGGCCTTGAAGGCCTAAGGCATACAACATTGCACACACAAAATTAAATATAACAAAATTATAGTTTGAATTCATAAAATGTTCAATAATGTCTCTCTATTCTTTCCCATTCGTAACCTTCTTCTTTCAATCTGTGATATGTATACTCTTTAGATCTTCTTATGTGCTTTCATACCGTAGTTTTCTTTTCTCTCCTTTTTTCTTTTTTCTATAGGTCTCCTGGAGAGTATCATGTCTGCCTTTTTACTTCTGGTCGTTCTTTTTACATGTCCTAGTTGCTTTAATCTTCGAGTTTTTACACGCTTTGCTACTGGGTTCTCTATATCTTTATTTAGTACCCAGGTTTCGCTAGCGTATGTGACTGCATCGTGCTTTAGTCCTGTACTTCCTATAGTCTCCCACATATTCTAATTTTAATACTATGGATTTATAAATTTCTACTTGAAAATATATTAATTGTTTTTTTTTGCCGGAAATTGGTTTAAGTGAAGTTATTGTAGTAATAAAGATTGATTGTTTCATATTAATGTTTCTAATATTGCTTTTAATGAGAATACTTAAAAAAAGGTTGAAGGTTCTCTTTTTGATATACAGGCTGTTCCTGAAATAAAAAGACAACGTATGAAAAATGGAAAGATTTAATTATATAGAATATAAATAAAAAATATTATGAGTTAATTACACAATTCTTAACAAACAAGTTTAGTTCAAATCGATAGGTAGTTCCAGGTTAGGTTTTTTTTAGGTTTTAATGAATTATGAACACATGCTTCTATGTATTAAAGTGAACTTAAGTGATAATACATAATTGAAAGTATTAACGAACAGCAATAGCTAAGTTAATTGAAAATTAATTTCTATAGAATTTTACATTAATTTATTCGATAATTCTGGAATTCTTATGGTATTAGGTACTAATATTAAGACGGAACGCTAAAGATTATATGTTTTATCACTATCAGTACATACGTGACACACAAATTCTATACAATATTACAAGTACAATATTTCGAATAACTGATCTGATCAATAACCACAGCTCTAGAAAATTTAACAACGCTGAATTTACATCTATTATAAGAAATTTCAACAGTTTAACGGTAATGATGAAGACGACAGTCATGCAACTACAATATAAAATAGAATTACTGAAATTATCACCATTGTTATACAAGAATAACTGTGAAATTCCATTAAGTATTTAAAAACTAGAATTCGCATATAACCATGGCGAATTGATTTTAACCATTAGTTTTATTTCTATTTTAAATATAAATTATTCCAAGCATTTGAATATTTTGTTGAAAAGAAAAGAAATTAGATTAATAGACATAAACATAGAGAGGTAGGGGGCGGGGAGATGATGAAGGCGGGGAGTAGAAAATAGAAAGAAAATTTTAGAAAAAGGAAATGGAGCTGTAGGAATGCTAAGGATAAAAAATATATTCAGATAGGGTGTATTGAGGCACACGGTTCATAACGTTCTGTGAAACATGGATAATGGACAGAAAATATGAAAACAAACTCGAAATATGTGAGAAAAATTTATGGAGTAATTTAAGTAGATAAAGGATTTAGAGGAATAAACGCAGAAATAGAAGAGCTGTTACAGGAACCAATGTCCGCATTTAACCTTCCAGGAAAAACGACAGGACCAATCAACAAGTCGTCGATTAGGGCCGCCAAAACGTTAATAGAAAATTCATGTTGAAATTTAGATGGGCGTATAGCTTTGGGATTTTCTGATGACCACCTGTGCAGCTTTCTCAGATTTGTAACACCACTTCTCGTGAACGTAGATTCATCTGTCTAGAGGACTGTTATGCAAAAATTAACATGAAGCCGTGACTGTCTTAATATCCAGGTAGAATAAACTAGACTAGCATGGTGGTCTGCCTCAAGCAAACCGTGTGCCCTGCGATAATGATATGGATATAAGCCCTCGCGTTTTAAAATTCGCCAAACTGTCGTTTGTGGCACTCCTAGTTGTCTAGCGATTCGACGTACACTGAGTGTTGGATCCCTTGTAACAATAGCTACTACCTACCTCTAATACTACCTACTACTACTACTAGCTAACTAACTAGGTACTACTAACTAACTACTTCTTCATATTCTGTGTTACATTCCGTAATGTTCTCAATATTTTCTATCAAGCTAACTTCAAACGTATCATCATCATACCAATGATTTCTAAAGCATACACTCTATCTAATAATTCGAATTTATGTTCTTTTGCTAATACACTACCCATATTCATTTACTTATATCATTATCTAATTATCTATTCGAATGACTTTTACAATGAAGTGATTCGATGTTGTAGTAATCTGGAGACTGAAAAAATCTCAAGATTAAAGTGACTGTTGGCTTTTGAGCGTCATCAACCTTAAAAGGATCACTGAGACAACCTTGAAGTGGCGTTAACCTTGAGTGGCCTCCTAATCGACCGTGACCTTGAACCATCCATGAAATTTAACTTTGTATTCAACTGAAAAAACTCATAGAACCTCATATTAGACCTTGCTGTTTTCCATATTTGTGGATCGCGTTGGGTGTCGTCTCGTTTATGAATATTGTTAGGTCTCTTTTCTATTTCGCCAGTTTCTAGTGCAACTTGAAGTTTTTATTTGCAGCTTTCATTTTCGTATTATAGAAGACCATCTTGTTACCTATCGTGAGACGTTGAGCTAGTAACGATGTTATAACCATTTGAGAGACTGCATCTCAAATAAACGATTTTAAGCATTTCGAGAGTTTTTGTGCAGTATTACCATTTTTAACATCGAACTTAATGCGAATTCTTTGTGAGATCTACAAAATACTTCCACTTTACTTGTAATCTTGGCTTTTAGTGAACGAATTGTTATAAAATTATTACAGATTATTTAAGACGGTTGCATTTGTATAAATCAATCTCCAGTCAACAGATGGCTCCATTAACTCCATTAAAATAAAGTAACTGGAATAGGTTACTTTCGTGATAGAAACTGAATGTATATAAAACTTCAAAGTAATTTCATGAATTCCGACATTTTAAAGTAAAGCAATTAGTACTTCCGTATTAATATCAAAAAGACCATTATAAAATGTCTAAATTTGCAGCGCAATGCAGACTAATAAATCTATTTATTGAATATCTATTTCAGAAAGTAATTTGATTCCTGACGAATCTTTAAAATAATATTTCTCACAAATAACTTAACTTTTCTTTAACTTAAACTAAAATTTACTAAGTTTTGAGTAGTGTCTTTACAATAAATTTGTAATTATTTTAACGCTTTTTTTCTATTTTACGATTCCAGAGTAAGTGTTAATATGTTTATAGTGTTATCATATGGCTTCTGAAATTCGTAATTATATTAGCCCGTGCTTATAATTATATTATGTACATTAATTACATCAGTGTAAGGTTCATCAATTTTGGCTCTAATGTGTACTATTCACTATTAGTCATTAAGTGCAGACAAGGTTTGCAGTGTCTCGGCGACATTTGCGTTTATTAAAAACGAATGAATTTTGTGCATTTGATGAGTCTATTTTTTCGTGACTAATAATTGATAACTGTCTTGAAATTTCAAATTTGGAAGAGAGTTATATAAATATGTACCAGATGCGACAACATTGAAAACAGCCGCGTTCAAAATAAAATGTTGATTTCGTCTATGATATAGTACTCAATGATATAAAAATTTAAATAAAATTTATATCAAAATATATGTTTTTTTCGAATTGTATCTTAAAAAGCCTCTTCTCATTTGGGTATAAAATGTTAATAGCATAAAGGCATCAGAAAAATTACCGCTGAGAAAAGTTTGGCGATAATTAATATAGATTTGCAAAGGCTTTTGGAAAAGTCTATGAGGGTGAAGGGACCTCGATTACATCACCTTAAGTTTGGGCAAGAATTTTTTTAACGGTTTTGTTCATTTCTTATGGTGTGGGTAATCATTACAGGCCAATATTATACGGATATTATATCTATAGTCAATCAAGCAGTAAAAGAAAAAAAAAGATGACAAAAACTGTATTCGAAGTGTTTCGCTCCACCAATGTAGTGCACCAACCAACCAACCAAGATGAGTTGAAAAAACGTTTGCAGAATTAATTTTTCTGGAAACAAAGGCGCTGCTATGAGTGAGTGGCTGGCCGGACAAGAACTTTTTTTTATAAAAGCATCGACGGCTTTATCATTCATAAACCAAATGCATTAATACTACGATTCAGACTAATGTTCCTATTGGTTCCTATTTGTCCCTTAGCACTATTCAAAAACAATAGGAATGTAGACTTCCACTATAGAAAAAAAAACGTACTCTGGGAAAAAAGCTGAATTGAGCAAAAAGCTTAGTAGATATTAGTAGTAACATATTGAAGTTAAAAGTTACTTAGCAGCAAACCTACATGGTATTGAAGATTCAAAAAAGTTACTTGACAAAGAAGTTATGAATCCGTTAGTTCACGAAACAAGGCGATATTTTGTAAATGAAAATAATAATATCTTTTTTCGACTGTCATTGAAAGTACACTTTACCGCTTTAAATCGTTTTGATGTACTTTGCCGCTCACCAAGTCTTCAATTTACTACACGAACAGCATTAACAGATGTAAATTAAAATAATTCTCGTATCTGCATATCATTTATTTTATGACATAAACGATGCCACGGAAAGGAACATTCAGACATGGATAATTAGAAACTACTTGGAAAAATATTTTTTTTTAACTTTTATTTTCAGTTTCATCTCACTAAGATGCTTAGTCGTCAAAAAAATACTATGCATATTTCGAGCTAAAAGCGCACTTGCCGTTTTTGAATGATTGCTGGTTTCGGCTGCTCCTCAACCAGCAAACTTTATACGCAAGCGGTAAGCATGTACTTTCAGCTTTTAACATACAATATAAAGAGTGAACCACAAAAAAAATTTTCAGAGTATGCCATGGATTAAATCAGTTATGTTTTAGATTGATTAAGTGATTTAACCTACTACTAATAAGTTAAATCGTTAAATAAGAGTTGCCAAGTGACATTCATTAAGCTAACCTAATATTTAGGTCTATGAAAAAATGAATTTCAGGGAAAACACCGTTATTTGAAAGTTTTGGTTGTTGAAATGTGTAAATTACAATGATGAATTATAAAAAAAATACAGTTTTTTTTTGGAGTACTGTCTGTTTTAAAATGAAAAAATACCGAAAAATATATTGTAAAATCTCATTCAGAATAAAGAAGAATTAATAATTAAAAGAAACACAGCAACTTATTATTGCAGTATACAAAACAAACAAGTATGACATTGAAGCAATCATTAATTTGTTCTTTTAACACAAATGTGATGGTTCTGAAAAGAAACGTTTTTTTACTGGAGAAATTAATCTGAAGTCATTCATTAGAGTTTGTCGTGTGGGGTTTTCATGATTCGTTTACCTTATTGTTTAATTCAAAAGAAGAACAAAACACCATTTATTCATAACAATATTTATTAAATAAGGTGTGTAATATGACCAGCGCCTTCATCTCTACAGCGTAAAGTTCTTCGCTTAACAGAGTTAATAACATTTTCTAGGATCCAAGGTGAATTATTACTTTCTACGATCTTATTAGTGATCCTTTGTTGCAAGTCATTAAGATCTAAAGTAAGTGTTACAAAATTTTTTTTAAGTATGGTCGTAAAAGGAAATCGCACCGTATTAACTCGCAGGAACGAGGTGGCCAAAGTCCAATCTGACAAAACAGCTGCTCAAACTCCAATATTCTGTGGATGCAGTGGTGCTTCCACAAAAAAGTGCGAATTATTTGCGCTCCACATCCTCATGTTCTGAGAATTTACTTAGCCAGAGAGTTGAAATCAGTAAACATAACCTTTTCAACACGTCGATCATTAACAACAAAATGGTCAATAAATCTTTGACAAAATTCCTGTCATTTTGGTCTGTCCACAGGAAGTATTTCATGAGTCGCTTGCAAGCAGTAGGAGTGTAAATGTAGATCATGCTTAAGGATACGTCTGCAAGTGCTATAAGAAAGATCTAATTCTTGGTGTAATGTGTGTTCAACATTTTTCTCATTTCTAACTGCGGCCTACCACCGCCCTTTTTGCGTTCCACATTCCTGTTTCCCTGAATAATTGCACAAAATGGCGAATGCATGTGAAAACTGATCATATGAGATAGCACATTTGGAAATTCTTCTAAAAGATCCTTATTTGTATCCCTGATAGAATAGACCCATTCACCATTAATTTTACCACCATTTCTAAAATAAATTTCAACCATATGCCGTTTCTTATGTCTGTTAAATACAAAAGCCATTATTAAATAGCTATTAAATTAAAAGATATCTCACAATTTGTTAATTTGACTTATGGTTATTTACAAATGAAACTTCGTCAATTCTCTAAGCTCAGACGTGACTTATATATCTATCTCAGTTGTTCATGGCCTACGTAGGATACAAATTTTATGGCTCGCTTGATAGTATTTCCATAATGGATGAGGAAATAAAAGCATTCACAGGAATCCTTTTGTTTTTAGTTTCATATTTGAGAAAAAAATTATATTGAAGTGTAAATGAAGATTTGAACATTCCAATAATATATAACTGCTTTTTCTTCTTTTTCTTTTATTTAAGTCGAAATCTGTTTTTCCCCGCGCATCCATCATGGTGTTTCAGTGGAAGTGGAGCCCCAGCTTTCCTTTCGTCTTTTCAACGGTCTCCCAGGATCCACTTTTCCTGCTGCTCTTTGGCCTCTTACTATTTTTATCAGTATGGTCTTATCTGTCCTTTGGACGTCCTCTTTTCATGCTTTTCTTCTTTCTCTGGCGAATCTAACATCTTCGATTCCACATTCTTCTATTACTATTATAGCTTCATTTATATCTCTATCTTTCATTGTTTTTCCCACTACCCTTCTTAAAGCGTTCATTTCGGTTGTTCGCATTAGTTGTTTAATTCTGCTTGTGCCCGGCATGGGTTTTAGTTGCATACATCATTATTGGCCTTGCCATGGTTTTATATATTTTTACTTTGGTCTCTGTTGTGAGGTATTTTTTTTTTCAAGTGACATTTCCTAGATATTGAGACACTCATGCCTCTTTTGCCTAACTTTTCTGTAGTTGTTCCGTTCACTCGATATTTCTACCCCAAAGGACATTACTTGTTCGATGATTTTGTTGCACATTTCTAATTTACATCGTAAATACTCTTTTACGACCACTAATCATTTTGTATTTTCTGTGGATATTTACATTTCGCGCTATCCATGAGTTTAGTCCTAATAAGATTAAAAAGTATTGGGTTTAGGGAATCGCTTTGCCGGATGCCCGTGCTGCTGTTACGCTTACAAATACATTTTCCTGCATACGGCCTTTATTAGTGCAAGTTTTCTCTATCAGTTCTCTTTAAACCCTCGTAGCTTTATCAAATAAATAAATTTCAACTAATGTTATTTAATTTGCTTTAAACTCTATATATCGAACCGTTTAGACCCTTCAACTACTATATTCTCAACCCATTGCATTCGTTCAAATCATCTTGAAAGCCTTTGTACATTAGCAAAGCGGCCATCTACTTAAATTCCCTAACCGAAATTCTCGCAAGATTTTCACTGTTAACTCGCTAAAAGTCACACCGAATTTCAAACTAATTAAGTAGGCATTTTTGCTTTGAAATATAGATCATCTAGACGCATCTACTTTTGTTAAAGATTGCCCTTTTGTAATTATTTCTTGTTTAATTTTTAATTCCACCGCTTATTGCGCCATCTCCTTTTCGTTGATCGCCCTCTGCGACAGAAATCTCACTTGCCGACTTTTATTAGAATCTACCTTCTCTGGACTTTTAAATTATTTAACGTTTTATGTTTGGTAGGACACACTATGCGATTTGAAATCATCCTCGAGATTTTGGAAACTATATTCTCTTCTTTCTTTTACTTCCGGCAACTAGGATGACGTGTATTCGGCATTTTCCTTCGATAATGTTACGGCAGCCATTGAATCTTAAGCTTCATAAGCGCTGTGTCGTGTTTGTGTCACGAGTGATATGAAACGAGGTTTCTGCGGTAAAGTTATTGATATCATCTTTATAGTTTTACCATATCGCCTTTTGATCTTTCAGGATTCTTTTACACGTTTTAAATAACGTAGTTTTCACTGTATTTCTGAGTATTGATTGGATATATATTGTGTGGCGGAAGGTGTCTCACCTGAGATTTTAACCTGTGAGTAGGATCATAATTTGCTGATCGAAATACCTTGACGCAGTACTGGAACTTCCCTGAGCCGTCCGCAACCTGTAAATCTGGGGTACATCTATTTAGCGAGATCTTTTTGGACTGAAGCAAAGGACGCGGTTCATCCATTTTGGATTCCCGTAATGGCGTCGCTGTGAAGCCTGCTCGTGATTAAAGGAGTTGTATTGCCCTAGTAAGCGATAAATTGAATTTGGAAGGAACGTGTTTTGTTTTAGTATCCTAGAAAAAGTAGGTGATGCCTTTTAATTTCTTGCAGTCCTAAATTTAAAAGAAGATCATTTAAATATTGAATAGTGTTAGTAATTACTAAATTAAAATTATAATCAAGTTGTTACTCTCTTTACAAGACGCACACTTTGTGTGTTAGTTTATCCTGTAAAATCAGATCATTTAGAAGGGTTCTTTTCCCTACTTCAAATTCGTTTGACTGTGTCATTCGAGTCTGATGTTATAATAAACCCGTTGATAGTCTTAAATATCCCCGGGTACTGGTACAGAAACTTATTATTAGCTCCAGAAGACCGACAGCTTCACAGTCTGTCACCTGTTTAGATTTAGTGTCATTTTCGAGGCCAGATCCTTCAGATCGGTCCCTTTATTGTTTGATTCGATACCTGAAATCGAAGAACTTATCTGTAGTTAAATATACTTATTTTGTTATAAACTGTACAGAATCTAGATTACGTATACGGAATTGGTATTCTAATATATACTGTTGTTAATTTATTTCCTACAGATTTTTAATATATATTAAATTTTGCACACCTGTTATACAGGGGGTACTCCAAAAGTTCTGCTAGGAATTTTGATTTCTTATTTTGTAACTTTTCTTACCTTTATTATTTTTGTCGTAATTAAGGCATATCTTTGATTACTTTCATAAGGAAACCTTCCGTTTCGCTTGTGTTTTGCCATTCTTGTAATTTTCGCGTTGACGTCTTTTGAGACTTCTTTTGACAACCCGATTGTAGATTCAAGTTAATATAATCCTGACGAGACAATTTTGGATTAACCCCTCTCGCCTCTCGATACGATTATACAGGGGGAGAGTTGCTAATAATTCGGACTCTGAATTATTATCACATATATCTAGCTGCTTGCACTTTTGTTTGTCTGATCAGGGCTTCACCTTTTGTTCTGGTTGTGAAACTTTATAAGCGTCTGTGACTAATTTAGTTTAGCGGTTTTGTCTTAGAATTTATGATGAACGACTGTGTCTATCTAATATAATTTGTGAGAATTGACAACGCCTTTTTGTGGACTGATGTTGGCTCACTTGTAGCTTTTAATAAAATTGTAGAGTTGTTGATTGTGTCTTGATCTCTATCCTTCCACTGGTTAAGAGTTTAACAAAGTTTCTTGCTCTACATCGAGTGATAAGGGGCTGACCCTCTGGTGTTAGTTGGAGCTACCAGGTCCCGCCTGCTCCCGTTATAGCTGTCTCTCTGCAGGTGGATAATAACGGTGGCGTCCATTTTCCATCTCGCGGCCTTGAACCCGCGACGTTCTCCGAAACAAGAGAGAGTTAGCCGGCAGAGTTCTTCCTGGGGACATAGAACATCAGGTAGGTTCGGACCAGAGAGGTTCAGCGAGCGAACGCGCTTTATCACTCGCCACACTTTTAATTTTTACGCCGCGTTGGTGGCACTGCTTCTAATTTCCTCAGGTACCCCGGTCCTTGTTTATATTTTGGTCTTAGGTTTTGTGTTTAAGTCTTCTATTATAGTTATCAACATGCTATATTATTCTACTGCAGTATTGTTATCACGTCATGTAGTTTCGCCCGATCAAATGCCTTTTTAAGTCAACAAAGCACATAAGGGCTAGCGCGTTAAATTAGATTGCTTTTTCGACTAGTTGAAGGACAACGAATATGATGTCAGTAGTAGATCTATTTGGGCGAAGTCCCTGTTTGTTTTTTTCTAACATCGCTTTTATTAGCAACTTCTGTGTCCTGTTTAACAAGGTGATCCCTTTGTAGTTTTCAGTTGTTTTTATTGTCTTTTTTGAATATTAGGAAAAAGCACTTTTCCTCTTTTAATTATGATGTTTAAAATATTTTACTAGTTCTTCTATTAGATATTCTACACCGTATTTTAGTAAATCATTTCTTATATTATCGTTTCCGGAAGTTTTCCTGTTCTTTAATGTTCTTATTGTCTTTTGGACGTCGTCTAAAAGACAAATTTATTACATCTTCGGTCCAGTTTATTATTTTGGAGTGCAGTGGCTTATGTTCTTCCTATTTATACAAATTTTAAAAATATTCTTCCCATTTTTTGTTGTAGATTGAGTCTATTTTTACAATTTCATTGACATCTGTCTTTCTGTTTCCTAGCAAGTGCCATATTTTCTTTTTAAATACGTACATATTTCGTTCCATGTCTTTTGTATATTTCTCCCGATACATACCTTTCAGTTATCTTATTTTGATAATCTGACTTTCCGTGTTCCTACAGCTTCCTCCTCGACTTCTAAGATATCGTCCTTTATTTTTCTCCATGCTTCGTCTGGATTGTCGTTCCCTGTTATTGGTGTCCTGTTGTTTTTGTCCTTAAGTCTTGTTACGTATAGGCTCCTTGTACTCTCATCTTCCAATAACTCTACATTGACTTTTTCGATATATTCAAAGTTGGTATTCCTTCTTAATAAGTTTTCGTTCTTATTTTATAAAGTGCTAGTGGGTGCTTTCAATGTCTGCCGAAGACACTAATCTCACTTCCAATATTTCGGAGGGAGTAAATTGTTGGTGGCGATGATATAATCTATTATATATTGATGGCGCTGTGCGCTCTCAAAGGTGTATTTATACTTAAAATCATGGTTAAAAAATGTGTTATTTCCTAAATTATTTTGGGCGCAGAAGTCAACCAAGTCGCCATTACCGTTACTGTTGTCTTCATTAAAGCGTTGTTTTATGCCTTGTAGCGGACCGTTTCCGAATCATGCGTTGAAATCACTCATTAATATCATTTGTTAAATGGGAGGTATTGTATCAATATGATTTTGCAGTTCCTTTCTTGTTTTCGAGGAGGTAGCTGTATAGATCCTGATGATATGCATGTTTTTGTTATTCATTTTTAATTTGACTTTTAGTAGTGATTTGTTAATGTAATCTATATCTTCGATGTAACCTGTAATAACATTCTTACCCATGCTTTGGTTCTTTCGTGTTTTGCACTATATATAAACAGGTAATTATTGACCGCGAATTCCCATGCCTTCTTTCATTACTTCAGAGATGCTACATTTGTCTATATTTTTCTGTAATTGCCGCTATTATTTCTTGATCCTTGTTGTTCCAGGATTTAGTATTCTATGTTCCGAATCTAAGCACGTTTCCGTTTTTTCATTTGTTTGTCCTAATTCGTTGCCGGGTCGTCGTCCAAGTGTCCCTCCCATTTCCGAGGCTGTGCGTGGTTCTTTGAGCATGCGTTTCCTTTTGCGGCGGATAGATTGCTAGTCTGGTCCACTATCCCTCCTCCTTTTCAGTGACAGTTGTAGAACTACTCAATCCACCCCACAACTCCCAAGCGGAGTTTATTGAGTAATCGATTTTTTAATTTTTTTAATTTCCATCTCTGCAATAACAATGATTTAGACAATGCCGACAAAATGTTCAAAATGAGACTTCTGATAAACCAACAAAATAAAAATTTCGAACAATGGGGTATTTATGAAATATTTTGGATACATTAGTCTAAATAATTTATCGGGAAAAAACTTGTACATTTCGAATACAAAGATTATGTGTATCAGTTGGATATTGTTACAAATTTGACACTTGTATACATATTTTGGTAAGTACTTTACGAATTATAATTTGCTAACGTCTCTGCAAAAATTGGGCTTCAGAGCAACAAGTATAGTAAGAGATAATAGGATAAAAAAGTACTCTCTACAAAATCAAGCGAAAATGAAACAAGCTAATCGAGAATGGTTTAATTTTCAATACGATATAGAATACTATTATTTGTCAGGTGATAACGTTGTGACCATAGCCACAAACTATAATATAATCGAACTTCTGTTCAAGGTTAAGCATTGGGCGAAAGAGAAAAATTGAAAAACATATACTCGTACACCCCAGAAACGCCTCCTTGCCAACTATAATTTCGTAATAGAAGGGGTTGATCTTCTTGACAAGGCAGTAAACAATTGCTGTGTTTCTACAGAGGGCAAAAAGAGGTGGTGGTCCTTACATTTTTATATACTAATTTTGAAAATCCGCAAGTATTCCAATAAGTGTTATCAAAGATACTAGTGGACATTTTCCTCAAAAATGTGAGAAACAACTGAAATGCCGCCTGCGTGCTGATTTCTTGTATAAAATGAAATATTATTTTATAAAAGTCCATACAAAATAAATTTTAAGTGCATAATACAAATAATTTTTGTTGTTACTATTGTTCGTTAAGACACAATTGTCCAGAAATTAGTGTGAGTCTTCGTCTAATTATGAAGAACTCCGAGCCCGCAGATACAATTGTGACTTTTTGATATCACCCTCGAGTATATATTTGTATATTTAATTTGTATTTTAAATGTATTTTCAGCGTGCAAGGTCATGTTTGATAGTTGTAACTGCATTGCGACCCCCACCATTCGTAGAAGCATAGTACACATGCGCCCGTGATTCTCCCAGACGAGCTCTTCTTTTTGCCCGGTTTCAAAACATATATAAACCCACGATTTCCATAGAAACTTCAATGGCTTTTTCGGTATTTACGATGAATTAACCAGACGATTTCCACTAGCGGTACTCACGCCGCTCCTAGAAATCTAGGTCCCTTTCAGCTTCTCCGTTAGGGAAGTCCATTAGCGATCCTTACGCAGCTTCTTGGCCTCTCCGGCTCTCTCGTGACGCTTGCACCGGCCGATCTAAGGACCCATGTAACTTTTTTTTCTATGGTATTAAATGTGACTTTGAATGATCATGATTATCCCGCTTTCCGGATTGTGTTCACACAGGAAAATCCGTTTCACTATTTATTTTTCTATCAATGTAATATTTCGCGTTAATTCCCATTTACTCGAACTGTAATTATAATTATATCCAGAAACCGATAAACCGACATTTATGATATTAGCCAGGATCTATTTGCTTCGCATAGTTGAGAGAATTATTTTCACTACTAATTAGTAATCCGATTTTGCAAGAACAATACGAAAATATAATCATTCGTAAATATCACACATGACCGTAATCACTCCAACAGAGTGAGAAAAATTAATATTCAAAGAAAATTGTATTAAATCAAATGTTTACATTCCATATATTTACTGCTTATTTCTTTGATTCATGACCACCCCCTTTTGTTATTAAAATACGTAAAGTTTCTAAAATGTAAATATCTTGTTTACATTTTATTTTGGGGTTTAAAGTACTTGTCAAATGTTAAGACGAGCAAAAAGTAACACGATATGCATAAGTAAATAAAAGTTTATATAGATATGAATATTATTTGGATACGAGCCTTTCGTTTCTATTATAAGTGCTGAAATCATAATTGCCACTAGAATATCGATTTAAAATACGAATTGTTTCTTGTTTTTTTTTCAAGTTCACGATATCACAGATGTTCTTTCATTTATTTTTTGTACAGACTTCTTTCTCAGTTGTTTTATTTTACATGCAAATATTTTGGAATTTTGAATTATTTTGATAAATATATTTCCTTGTAACTGATTTATGATTTTGTATGTATTTATGAAATAAACATCGAACAGTGTTTATTAATAAAATTACGTTACTTCAAAAATTACTTACTTTTTATTTTAAACGTCCCCACTACACCTGCCTGTGGGAAAAACTTCACTCAAGAAAACACTTGAACACCTGACATTAGAATCAAATACGCACAACCAGCAAAATAAACAAATAAACCAGTACTATTGAAATTATTCTACGATGAAGCAGCCCGTTAATGAGCTTATTAAATTAAGTAGTGCTACAGCTGTCATTTAGGGATTTTAAACGCGAAAGTAAAAATTGTTTCTTTAACAATACCAATCTTCTTTATGTTTATCATTCAATTCGTATCAGCGCCACCTCTAGGCATCTCCATTAACCTTGAGAATAAAAGATTAATGAAATGAATGAATTTTTCGGTTAATTTAAAGCAAGGATATTATTCTGATCACTTTTCCAGTTATCCTAAATACATTCCGAAGTCTGAAATATGTATTCAGTCCAGAACTAAGGCGCAGGCGTAGGGAATTAAAGGCACGTTTCTTTCTCAATTAATCTTTTACAGTCACAGAGCGTTGCGACGGTTTCATTAAAGTCAGCTAAATATCCGTTCACGCTAAACGGCATTAAATTATACGCTATTGTCCTGATATACTCGTTTGAGTACACATATACGAGGGAATGTTTTTAAGTTAGCGGAATGGGGTTAGCGGGAGAACGCTTTCGTGTCATAATGTCAGTGACTCATTATTAGTATAAATGTAAAGTTTTGTCATAATTGCGTCAGTAGTGTTTCAAATATCGTCGACCAAGCAATTCAAAGAACGTGTGAAATATAAAGAAAATCGAATATCACGCCATTATAAAGTTCTTTACAAAGCAAGAAAAGTCTCTTCAAACCATACTAAAAGACCATCGCTTTACGGGGATTCTTGCTTTATAAGTGGGACAGTCTCTTTAAATAGGGCAAGGAATTTCTTGAAGACGACCGGCGGCTGGGATAGTCTATTGAAGTAAGCACTTCAAAACTTGTTCGAAAAGTCGAAAAATTAATAATGGAGGATGCTGGGCTAAATAAGAAACAACTCACAGGAATTACTGGAGTATCCGATACAACCATTTTCAAAACTCTTCATGATTGTCTAAGGTCAGCGCAAGATGGGTGCCGAGAATGCTCACGCCGTCGCAACAACAACAACGCGTGGAATATTTCAGTGCGTTTTTGAACCTTTGCAATGAAGACAAGGATGGTGTATGAGGATGAAGCTTGGATTCATTATTATGAACTTCTGTCCAAGCAAGATTCCACGCCATGGAATAAAAAAGGCATATCACCACCCAAAAAGTTTAAGGTGTCACATCTAGCTGGAAAACTCTTGGAGACGTTTTTTTTTGGAATCAGGAGAAATCCCGTTAATAGATTACAAATATAAAGGCGTTTTCATAACTGGAGAATACTGCGCTTCAATCCTGGAGCGGTTAAAAGAAGTCACTAAAGAAAAGTAGTGAAAAATTGTTAAAAAGTGTCCTGCTCCTGCAAGTGAACTTCGATACACCCTACAGTCCAAATCTCGATCCGAGTGATTTTTACTTATTTCCAAAAATGAAGAAAGAACTGCGTGGGAAGAAATTTATGAGCGATGAATAAGTAATAGACGCAGTTTGGACGTATTTTTCAGATAAAGATAAAACTTTTTTTTTGAAGGCATACACAAGCTAATTGAAAGATCTGACAAATGTATTAGGGTTATAGGTGAATATATTGCAAAAAAAAATAATTTTGCATTTACATTTTCTCTCCTTTTCCCTTTTCCTTTGTATATTTCCAAAATTTGAAATCAAAATTGAAAAATTTTTTTGATAAAAAAACAATGTTTTAAAAAAACAAAAATTTATATACGTGAGACCAAATGGGTTAAAGTATTAATATGAAGCATTGGTATAATATTGAAATGAACATGCATATATCAGCTTTTACCTTTATGTTGAGGAAATAAGAAATAACGTATGTACGTATATTTCAATGAAAATGTAATTAGTCATCACATTTAACGCTAACATTATAAAAAATAAACATGCGATTCCATTTACAATTACTATAAAAAAATTATTATAATTTATAATAGTTACTTATGATATTTGCTTCTTGGAAACTACCGTTTTTTAAATATGTGCGTTATACTTTTGATGTTAAGAAGCGGTCAACCGCATAAAATATTATTTTAAATATTCCGGTATGTTTTTGTTAATAAGTATTTTTAACGTCACGTAATGTATTAATGCAGTATTTTAACTGAACTTGAATGATGTAGAAACTATTCTGATTAGAATCTATATATTCGAGGAAATTTTAGGGAAATGTTTGTTCTTAAATAAGAGTTAAATAATAAGAGTTACACGGTGTAAAAATTGATACAAATATATCTACATTATCTACTAATGGTTAAAGTTTTAATGAGAAAATGTTAAAAGAATCTTAGGAGTGATATATGTTTAAGCCTGTATATCAACTTGGTAAGAATTTATGTACGATCGTTGTTTTCATACATACGACCAACATCGCTGCCGCTTGTAGCAGCCATATCTAATACGTGATCTATAAAGACCTATAATACGTGTGCTTTCTATGGGTTTCTTACTCGGTTTTCTTAAACAACCTTAAGTAATTGACGACTGGACATCGATATGGTTATACGTATAGATACATCTTGTATGGAAATTTTTTTCCAAGCAACAGACAATCATTACTTAAAAATATAAAAAAGAATATTTTATTTAAATGTAATATTAATGTTAATAAAATATATTCGTGATCAGTTTAATTAGAAATACTGGTATCTTAAAAACATCGCAGTATATAATGGTTTCGACTCGAAAAGAGTAACTATCCTAATTAAGAAACAGGCTTAAAAAATAATTTTTGATACCACGAGTTTACTTGGCTACCATATCACTTAAGTTCTAGAAATTTGAACGTTATCATCCCTTTTAGGTAGCAACAAAGATAAAATTGAAGTAGGACAAAGGTACATATAAATAAAATGTAGCTATTTTTACCAAAAATATATCGGCAAAGTAAACGTTCAATTTCAACTCGTTGCAAGGAACATATTTCCTATTTTAGATTTAATAGACCTGAAAAATCTAGCGTTGGCCGACATATTTGGGACACAGGCAATTGCATGTCTCCAAATAATCTTAGATTAATTAAAGCAATAAATAATTATAGAGAATTAGGTAGCTACGAAAGTATTTATATACACAGAAATAAGAGTAATTTAATGAATTCACACAATGGACTATTTCCTCAGTCCAGTTTTTATGCTTTCTTGTGACTGTAGTAATTTTTGTTACGCTTTAGGTTTTTCACGCTTCATGGTATTTTAATTTCTACGCTTAGTTTAAGTAGTATATAAGGGTTTGTTTTAATGTTATTAATTTAGTGTTATTCCATTGGCGATTTGGTGGAGAGCATATCTTCAAAGATTATACCTTACTCAAAGACGCTACGTTTAACACTATTTTTCAGATTGTTCTACTGAAGATGGCAACTTAGTTGCCGAAACACTTATTTAGAGTTTATTGATTTATATTATTGTTGGGAATTTTTTCTTATTTCTGTCTGACAAATAGATGAATTTCTAAACACAAATTTAATCTAATATTTCAAAATAAATAAATGAAATTTTTAAATCTGAAAATGTTTAATTCTTTAAATAAATGACGAAAATTATAAAATTAAACTTAAGTAACTTCAAAATAAATGTATTCAATATTCAAATCATAGTCTGCAACTGTAGTAAATAAACAGATTATAATATATAAATATAAATATAATATAATATTTAAAAATAAGAAATATTTGCTTCTAAAATTGAATTATATGAAAAACGTACATATCAAAATAAATCGTATTTCTAATTTGAACTAAACCTATTTTATGTAAAAAAAAATATTGTAAAAGAAATTTAAATAACCCATTTGCTCTAGACAGCACGTCAGTCGGTAAAAAATTCTTGTCGTACACGTGAGGTCATATTAGGTGTGATGCTATTACAGACGTCAATAATCTTTTATAGAAAGTTATTATTTATGTTATGTTCATGTCTAAATGGTCTGCTTTATGTAATCTAACAAGAAAAAGTTTAGGGCGGTCAAAAGAGAAGTGATGCATTCTTCACAAAATGCTAAGCGCTTTATTTTATCATCATGAAAAATTTCTTACCGTACCGATATTTAGTAACTTGTGTGCTAATATCTTTTCAAAATATTTCGTACTATATTCGAACTTACAACCTCTTCTACGGATATTTGACGCGATGTGCGCTGTTAATCTTTTTCGACTACACTAGATGCAATATATAAAGATTACGTCGCTTCCTTTCCTCATTCTTACAACAGGGTCTCGGACATATAAATCTCTAGTTTGTTATACATCCTGTAAATTCAAACTTCTGTATAACTTTTAGTACCGTTATTGCTGTTAGAACTGGTCTATATGTAAAAGGTAAACGACTGACAATCTCATTTCCAGTACCGCCCCATTTAATGATTTGTGCTTTGTCTTCTTTAGGGTATAACAACATATTAAAGAGAATCAAAAGAAATCTGTTCTAAAATGCAGATACGAGATATTAACGAAAAAATAATATTGTTTCATCTTAAAACGAAATATTTTATATTGTACATATTCATATATTTTAGATATTAGTAAATTTAGCATAACAGAATTAAAGAATAACATTTCAAACTTTATAAATATTCAATGTCCATTTTCAAGGGTAAAGCACTTTATACAACGTATTATTATTAACATATTCAAAATTGTAATATTTTCCTTAGATTCAAAGAATTTACATTTACTAATCTCTATTACCTGCTTTATATATTTAGACCGCGTCTTTATTGCCTAGGGTAATTAGTAAACAATTTCAACAGACCTTTTAATACCTACTATTATTAATTATATTAATATACAAAATAGGCTGAAGATATCCAAATATACATGTATCATAAAAATCTACTATAGATGAACCGAGCAGATAGAAATACATTAAGAATATTTGTGATAGCCTATTAACACGTAATTAGGAATTCTATTTTATTATTATATTTATCTATCAGTAAGATCTTTAAGACTATCGGAAACATTGGATATTAAATGTAGGTGTAGGTTTCCGCGGTCGTTCTCTAGATGTAGATCTCGGTTTCCGGGTTGGAACCGCGTCGAGTTAGGCGTAATTGCGCAATTACGTCTAACTCGACGCGGTTCCAACCCGGAAACCGAGATCTACACATTGGGTATTGTTTGCATGTAGATACAATTTCTAAGAAGTAATAATGTAGGTAAATTCCACAACAATTACGTAAAACCTACATACACATTTTAGTTATGTTAAGATAGGGGTAGTGATATATTTTATATACACTTGTAACACAATAATCATACAGATAGAAAATAATCATTCATACAGATAGAACATCATCAATCTGAATATAGAACATAATCATTCATACAGAATAGAACACAACATACATTCTACAACAATCATACAATAATTCAACAGTAAAGAATTAAGTTTAAGTTAACATTAAGTGCGAGATTTATCTTTTGAATTAGGTTTAAGTGTTTTTGTAAAATAAATAAAAACATTCAGAAAACACACCAATTTTCAATATAACTACCACAAACCAAAAGTAATAACCAGCTTATACGGAAGTTACGCCCCGTGAGCGGTGGGTCAAATACAAAACATATACATGGTCCTTCGAGAATCGAGTACAATGCAGCATTCGGTACTTAGAGCCATATATAACGGTCCTTCAAACCAGGAGGCACAAACAAATAAGATAATTTAAAATACAGAAGAAACAGTTTAGAAAGCTATACAAAATTCATGATAAATAAAAAACAAACAGTGCACTTTATATTACTGAATAAAGTGGTAGCGTGGCGCCTAACAAATGACTAGAGCGATCCTACCTAACTAGAAATTAACTAGAGTTACGAGGGACAAGCTGAAATTATTGGGAATAAAAAACACGGTTAATATTTTCGAGTATTTTATTTTAAATATGCTCAAAGTAATTCCATTCAGCAATGATACACTTGACCATTCTTTCCTTACACTGTTTAAAAGCTCCCAGCCAATCTTTTTTTGGAATACCTTCACAATATGTGTGAACGACGGTATCAATCTTTTCTTCAGATGAAAACCTTCAACCCCGTAAATTGCGTTTAAGCCCAATAAAATAGCCAGATGTCGCATATTGCTAAATCAGGTGAGTACGGCGAATGTTCTATTACTTTTTATTTTTGCCAGTCAAAAACTGGGCAGCTAAGACTAGCATATAGGACGATGCATTATCATGCTAGAGTATAATTCCCTTGTTTGAAACTCTACTGAACACTTCAGGCAAATATTTTTCAGTATATCACTTAGCTGTAACTGTCGTTTGTTTATCTAGCTTAATTGCATTTGTTAAGGCCATATTTCCGAAAAATACCGCAAACATAATCTTTTTCATAGTTCACTGCTTCTTAGTAATTGTAGGAATTTTCTCATGTTGGTGAATACAGACACGACTTTCTTGGCGGGTAGGAAGGTCGAAAAAGGGAATATAAGTTTCGTCACCTGCCCTATTTTGGAAAAAAATTGGTTCCGCCATTATTTAAGAAATTTAAAGTTTCATGGCAAATTCTTACACGCTCTGCTTTTTGGAAGTCAGAAATGTATTACGGCGCAAAACGACATACCATTTTTTTTAAATGTAGGTGATCGTGTATGATAGTTTTAACATCCGAGGATCCAATCTTGAGTGGATGCTTTATTACCGTATAAGTGGCTTCATTATCCTTTTAAATTATTTTTTTAACACCAATGTTTTCGTCGGTAACAGCTGTAGGAGGACGCCCTGCTCCTTTTTGATGCTGAACAGAATTCCTTTCGCGTTAAAATTTCTTATACCATCGGTAAATTGTAGCCATGGGCTAAAAACTGAATCTAAAAATTTTGCAGTATCTTATTGAATTAATCGTTGATCCTTTCGGCAGATATTCTATATGAATGACTTGCTTTGCATATTTGCCCATCTGGCATCTGGCGCAAATTTTCTGTAATTCAACGTCTGAACAATATCCTGGACTCTTTCTTGATTAATGCCTGATTGCCTTCTTTTTTATTCTTTTCATAGATTACTGATACTGGTCGACCTGATTGCTTTTCGTTAGACACCTTGATTTCGCCCCTATGACAGAGTTTTGCACATCGAACCCACTGGCGAATATTCTTCAGATCCATACAATCGTTGCCATAAACAGCTTTCTGACGTCTGTAAATTTGGATGGGCGCGCAACTTTACAGCGTTAAAAATTCTACGACTAACCGTTGCTTGGTACATATATCATAAATCATGTCTTATAATAAATAGTACTCTGTATGGCGCTGTAATCGATGAAACTTATTTATTTTCAATTTATCGCACTGAGAACCTATGCACACGATTCTGCAATACGTGTGAATTAAAAAAATACGTTTTATTTGTAAATAATCAAAATCAGTCTTAGAAAATTCATTTTAGAAATTTCGAATAACTGGGAAAATGTCACCTGTAGAAATGTAAATTGCTGGTAAATAAATTTCTTTTAGCGTAACCCAACAACAACGACTTGTATGTAGTACCGCCTTGGGGTGCTTAATTAACCTGAGTCTTCTCGCCTCTCACGTATCAGGCTGCTTAATTTATGTAAGTCCCTTCGCTTCTCACTTACCAGAGTGTTAGATTTTCCCTCATCTCATCATCTTTCAATTAAAGTAAGTGCTCGAAATGATGGCCCTCGACTTCAATGCTCTTTATCGGCATTTTAAATGAGTGTAGAAAATTAATCATATTTTCCCGTGTTGTTGGTACTTTATTGTATACTTTGCATTTGAGATAATCCATAAAAAAAATCTGGTGCAGTAAAACCTGGTGATATAGCAGGCCAGTTTACTGAATGAGCTCTACCGATCCAGCGAACATTGAAATTATGATCAAATACTTCACGTGCTACCACCTAATACTGTAGTAGGTATTATTAAGTGTAACAGGAACAGGTCTTTTACTATTCGAAATATTCTTCGAACTGAGTAAAATAAGTTGTTTCTTAAAGTTATTTCTTTCTTTTCTACGGACACATCGGGCTGAAATGGACGTAATTACGACGAACGATATAAATAGTCTACAACATCTATTAGCACATCACGCAGTTGTTGAATAGCACTATTCATTCGGTTAACCGCACATTTATTTTTTGTGTGCGGTTAATCGAATGAATAGTGCTATTTAATAACTGCGTGATGTACTTACAGATGTTGTAGACTGTTTATATCGTCCGTCATAATGACGTCATTTCAGCCCGATGTGTCCGGTCTCTAGTCATAGCGAAGAAAATAGCGTTGACCAAGTATGTGAAGAAGGACGCCCGCTCCTGGGTTATGATAATAGTATTTTCTCGATAAGTCATTTTTTCGTGGTATTCTTTTCATTGAAAACGAATTGCAGAATCGTATGCATATGTTCTCAGTGCGAGAAATTGAAAAAAATTCATCGATTATTGCACCATCTATCATGAATTGAAAAAATGCTTCAGACAACTCCTACGTACTTTTTCCAGTAGAATTCCAATATACGCGTTCGTATTTAAGATTTCAAAGTTAACCTCTACCTGCACGGAGGAAGAGAGAGGGACGAATTCTATCACTAATGTATTTTTTCCATTGAATTATTAAATTTTAAATCTGAACATTTTTTCGTGAACTGCCTATTTTTCGAAATTTTTGAAAGTTTCAAGTTAAAAAATGTACCCAGTATATAACACCGATAACTGGGTCGATTTCAGTTTTTGTTCTGAATCCTCAATTGTTTATTGTTGTATTGTTTATTTAAACTATTGTTTTAACAACAGAAGGTTATTCAAATAAAACACAATTTCTTTAAGCAAGTGACACTTCGGAATTCACTTTATTACTTCTTCAAACAATGGTTTACAGTTGACGCAAAACGCATGTTATAGTATCTTGTGTTTAGCAAGCAAACAATATGTTAATTTACGTTCAAAAACCAGCCTGAAATTTTCCCATTATTTCATTAAAATTTTTTGGTATAAAAATTTTTTCTATTAAAAGAAAGGTAGGGTTGAATTGCACACAAACAAATTACAGATTAAAAGATATACTGTGACTATGTCAAATATAAAACGAAAAATTGCCACAGTCACTTCGTTAAAATCGACAAATTATTTAAAAGCAATCTCTCAACAGTATGGAGGATACTGAAGCAAATAGACATATTAATAACAATGCGCACAGGGATAACAAAGGCATATATACATCCTCGTATTAAAAAAAAACTAAGTAACATATCGTTCCCAGACATGTACTTAATTAATTATTTAATCATTATTCAGTTACAAGCAACAGAAAATGAGATAAGGGATTGTTAACAAGTTTTGGGAAAGTAGAATTATCAATACAAGTGTATACAGCAGAGAAGGTTTTAGTAAAAGCATTGACTATATCAATCATTAACGAAAGCCTGATAATCGTCGTTATCTGGTATTTTTCTATAAAACAAAAATATTTTTAATATTAATAATATTAAAAAATCGGGGGTGGAGACTAAAATACAAGTGCATGCAAAGCGAAAATTACCATCCAGATATGCAGATCATGTTTCGTCTTGCCATAGACGCGTCAGCGCATGATGCTGGGATAGACAAAATTCACAACAACTCCTCTGTTATCACATATAGTCATAAATATTGGTGTTGGATTCTCTCTTAATACTAACCTTGCTTGAAATTCTCTCATTTTGCCTGCATTACTTCCAAATACAGTTGAGAAATGATTTTTGTGCAACCATTTGGTGCTGTGATATAGCATAAATATTTAATTTCTGTAACCAGTTCCTTCCCATCAATGAAGTTAATTCTTTGAATAAAAAAATTAAAAACCCTTACCACAATAGAATTGTTAAATTCTATTGTGGTAAGGGTTTTTAATTTTTTTATTCACTTAAAAGCCAGTCTTCGATTTTTCACTTTTTAAGGTAATTCTTTGTTGCCACTTTTTATTACAATTGCATCTAAAACACAGTCTATGTTATTATATTGTACAGGTATACTTATTTTACCTAGTATTGGTAATGGGTCATGAAACCAATAAGCAGTAAGTTTCACATCAGAACAGTTTTGTAATATAAATTCCTTTAAATATCTCTGATAAACTGCTTCTGATATAATTGTTACCCCTGAACCTGTGTCATCATAAACATTATCATTATCAGCTACTTACATTTACACTTATCTTATATTATCGAATCATGTATTGTATTGATGTGATATAAAGAACATTCTTCCTCCACACTAACACTCTCAGCCTGATCTGTATCATCATATTCAAGAGCATGCACTTTATTCTTACTTTTATTCTTACTATAATGACAAACAGTTGCTAAATGACCTACCTTAAAGCAGTGATTGCATTTATATGTTTTAAACCTGCAATTTGCTGGTAAGTGATTAGGTTTTCCACGTCTTGTGCAGTTCTTTTTCTCATTAGAATTTCTGTTTAGCTTAATTGTTGTCTGTACCCTTCTGTATTGTACTCTATTGACATCACTTGAGAAAGTACCTTTGCTTTTTAGTGCTTCTTCCAATAATCGAGCCTTTTCATATGTTTGATCAAAATTTAGTTCATCTGCCAATAACTTCTGTCTAATTTGATCATCTTTTAATCCACAAATGAGTCGATCACCCAATGCTTCCTACAAGAAAGTTCCAAATTTACATGTCGTTGCTAACTGTTTTATTATTAAAACATAATCTGCTATCGATTCATTTGCCTGTTGATTTCTACTGTTTCTACTTAATTTTCTAGTTGATTTCTACTGTGTTTTGTACCTTTCTACTATCATAAGTTTTTTTGGTTTGTAATGTGCGGTTAACGTGTTAATTAAATCATCGTAGGGTTTAGAATCTACTTCGTCTAGTGCTAACAGATCCTGCAGTATTTTTACAACTTTTGGTCCTACTACCGTCAGTAATACAGAAACCTTTTGTGTATCCTCTATGGCATTACATTTTATGTAATGTTTTAATCTCATCAAATAAGTATTTACGTCTTCTACCGACTCATCAAAATTTTCTAATTTACCAATGCCAGTCATTGTTTCCTTTTACAACTTCTATTATTTTTTACTTGGAATCGTGAGTTCGTAATAATCTCGTCGCCAATTTTTATGTTCTTATCTACTATTGATACATAATATAATGAAATGCAACGTTTTAAACGTTACTTTATTTTACAGTTTTTGTACATCACCTTTACAATGTCTATATGGTATTATCTCGTTGTCTTTTTCATTATTGCCAACCCCCAGTGTTCTCAGATTCCTTGATCGACACGAAAAATTCCCTTTTTGACATGCAATTTCCCTTTAACGGGGTAAATACGAAAATAATATTCAAAATGTTACAATAATAGATTTATTTATAGAAAACATATAAAAATAAATTATTTTTTATACATATTTTTTGTGAAATAATTATAATAACAGTCATTTGGTTCAAAATTAAAACAATTTATATTTTGAAGAGAAAAACTAGAGCGAATTACACAAACAGCATTTAAGCTACTTGCACTGAGTTTGTTTCTTTTCTTTGTTTTTATGTCGTTCATCATAGAAAAAATTCTTTCTGCTGCGGCGTTAGAATGTGGAAGGGTTAATACTATTAAAGCTATTTTAGCTATATTTTTAAACAAAAATTTTCCTGTAAAATCTTGAATTTTTTCTAGTTCTAACCACATTTTGACTTTGTCAAGTTGAATTAATTTTTCCCTCTCGTCTGAATTAAAATGATATGGTAATATTCTCCACTCGTAATTTAATGCAGTTACATCAACAATATCTTTGTACACATTAGAAATGCTGCTAAGACTATTTAAGACATTACTTTTCGTTGTTTCAAATGCTACTTTAGTAATAAATTCAAATTCTGAGAAAAGTTTATTTTTAAGAGGGAGTCTTGTCATCATTTCTTCACAAATGGTAATATAAAATTTTAAAATATTCCTTTTAAAATCGTTTTGAATTAATATATCTAATGTAGATAATAAAGCCTCACATTCGGCACCAACAAAAATTTGGTCATTTGGTAAATAATTACAAGGATGAAATATATTACAATGCAAGTACTCTTCCTTCAAAACTGACGGTTTTAAAAAATTTTGAGAAATTTGTAAGAAAAGTTTCACACTTTCCTTTTTTAAGATATCTATTAATGAATTTTGGCTTTGAAATAGAGCATTGAATTGATTCATATAATTTAAACTATACTTTAAGAAAAGAAAGTAACATTTAATTGTAGGGTCTTGCAATTTTTCTAGAATTACTTTGGCTGAATTTAAGTCATCTTCATATACCGCTATACCGAAATAAGCTATTAACACATCCCAATTTACTAAGATTCGCTCTATACATTGATGTGTAGCTAACCATCTGGTACCAGATAGTTTTAATATTTTATAGTGATTCAGTTCAAAGTAACTCTGCATTTCTTTTAATTGAACACAACGTTTTGAACTTGACCCAATATATGAATATGTATTTCTTATCAGATCTTCACATTCGCGTGGTAACATATTACAAGCTTTACTAGAAATTAAAGCAGCAGAATGACAGACACATTTTAATAAAATTAAGGGAGGTACATCTTTTTTCAACCGCGAATAAAATGAATTATTGTTACCTATCATCACTGCTGCTCCGTCACACGCTAGTCCGACTATGCTAGATATGGGTATGTGCTTCGAATCCATATAGTTTTTGAAAGTTGCATATATCTTTTCAGCTGACCCATCAGATGTATCAACATGCAAAAGTTCTAACAACTGAACTTTCACTTCTTGATATTTTGGATGAATATACTGGACCAATATGCATAATGCTTTTTGCGTAGAAATGTCTGTACTTTCGTCGATTAAAATTGAAAAATATACCTTAAAATAAAAATATTTAAAACAGGTAAATTTCAGTCTATAGTTTACTTTACCTTTCTTAGAATGTCTACTATATTTTCCGTCTCCACTTTGGCAATAACATTTTTAATTACTGATATACATTTTGTACTTTTGAGTTGTATATCATTTAAAATTCTTGAATCTGGTATAATATGTTGCAACATTGGTAGTAGATGTTCAACATTGGAAAAAGCTATGTTATGTTCGGCTATAAAACTCGCAATTACAATTTCCGCTCTTTTAACAGCTTTTTCATGTTTTAATTGCTCCGCTTTTTCATTATTTGCTTTTGTCATCAACGCCGTTAATGTTTTATTCGATGCTTTTAACTTAATATTTTTCTGGTGTTTCAAACTTGATGCGTGTTTTTGCAGTTCACTTTTTCCACACGATAAAGTTTTACCGCAAGCTGAACATTTACATAAATTTTTTGAATCTGGAATGGGAACAACTCAATGCTTAAAATCTTCGTTCTTTAACCAATTGAAGCAAAATACTTTCTTCTTAGGTTCAGATTGTGATACCGATGGATTCATAATTGATATCAAATCTATTAATTTTTAGCTTTAGTATTACACATTAATTAATAAAACTTATGGAAGAGAATATATTTTATAGTCTTCACTGTTCGAGTAACTAAAGAACACTGTGTGAACACAATTTGCGGTATAGAGCTTTTAAATGAATTTATAGGATTGCGATTACTTTGTCAGTCTTTTGATTATAAGAAAAAACTGCAGATATGTATATCGTCAACGATCACGTGTCGAATATACCGCGCTCTAACATGCAGGTGGCTTCAAAGGCAGTGCCGAGAGCGCATTTTGTTTGCGTAGGTTTTTTCAAGGCATAATAAATTTCTTAGAGGAAAAATGTACCTATAATGCGTAGTATGCGTATTATAGTGAATGAAAATATTGCTGATTACCATAATTTTTAGGGATAGAAGTGATATAAAAATAGATGTAGGTATATCTATAATAAAAAAAATAATCTTTCATTGTTTCATCTGCTGCTACTAGTAAAAAAATACATATTTTATATAGTATGAAAATTCCCTCTAAAATAACTATTTTCCTAAAAAAGTCCCTTTTTCCCCCAAACTTTCCAATTTCCCTCCAAAAAGGGAATATCCCTCCCATATGGGAACACTGCCAACCCCTGAGTATCAAAGTATCAAATACCTTACAGATACAATACTTGATATTTATGAACGTAAGTATGTTCGAATTTTATCAAAATATACATTAAACAATATTTCCACTAGCTAAAATTGTTTATTGTCTTTCAGTTTGCACTATTTATGCAATTAAAGATTAGACTTTTGTCATATGGGCTTGTTTTCGTTTATTTTTAAATAAAAGTTGACCATTTAAAGATCAATCGTATTACCAGAACTATAGGAAGCAATGGATATTTATGTTATAAAACTTACAAATTGCCCATTAGATATGAACTTTGTGATACTAGAAATGGTCTTTGATATATATTTTATTTAATTTTGGTACGTAATTTGTAATATAACCTATAACTTGCCGTTATTATACACTGAATATAATGTTCGATACGTAATATACAGGTGCATTCAAAACACAATCTACTTTATTACGTTCAGTGCCTATTTATCTACGTTTAGTTTATCGTAAGAATATAATTAAAAATATTTACATAATGGCAGAAATTTGTTCTCTCCCAACAATTATACTGGGATCATTAAAATACAAGTCCTTTTCAAATTATTATTAAAATTATATATTTTAATTTTCATTTCTTTTGAAAGAAGATAGCAATACGTGGCATAGCAACATAGCGGTCAAAGATGGCTCCCGAAATTTAAGAGAAGTGAATTCAGTTTGTACAGGGTGCGGCAGGGAAACTTGCTGATTTGAATTGGACGCCAATGAGCGAGGCGTGGACAGAAAGGGGTGGGGAGGGTCTCATTAGAAAGAGGGGGTTCTGAAGTTTTGTTACCCCACAAGCCAGTTGTCGTCATGCGTTGGACAAAGGAAGAGCGTGCGTTCGCCGTCGAGGCCTACTTTTCCAACGGTCATTCGGTGATCGCCACCCGAACTCGGTTCAATATTCATCTCGCGGGTCCCGTTCCTGGCCGGCAATCGATTGTTTCGTGGGTGGACACATTCAGGGAAAGTGGAAGTGTTGCAAAAAAAGGCCCAGGAGGTCAACGGACATCCAGAACTTCAGAAAACGTCGAAAGGGTGAGGGAGTAAACACGCTGCTGCTCTGGGGATTTCTGATCGCACAGTGAGACGAATTCTTCACAACGAACTCCAGTTTCATCCCTACAAACTTGCTGTGGTCCAACAGTTGAGTGAACGCGATTTCGCTTCTCGCCAAACTGCATGTGAAGCGCTCAGTAACTTGCCAGACGACGCTCTCGTGTTTTTTAGTGATGACGCCCATTTTCACCTTTCCGGCTGTGTTAACAAACAAAACATGCGGTATTGGAGTGATGTCAATCCCCGCGAACTTCATGAGATGCCACTTCATTGTGAACGTGTTACTGTGTGGTGCGCATTGTCGAGAGTTGCAATAATTGGGCCTCATTTTTTCGAGGAAGATGAACGCGCTGTTACTGTGAATGCAGTTCGCTACAGAGAAATGATTGAGACATTTTTTCCTCCACAACTTGAAGAAATGGAACTTGGGGACGTATGGTTCCAGCAGGACGGAGCCACGGCGTACACAGCAAGAACTTCGATGGAGCTTTTGAGGGAACACTTCCACGAGCGCCTTATATCCTTGAGGGGTGACGTACCGTGGCCGCCGCGCTCCCCCGATTTGGCACCCAGCGATTTTTTTTATGGGGATATGTTAAATCCATCGTTTACAACGACAAACCCCGGACCCTGCAACACCTGAAGGACAACATCCGCCAAGCCATCGCCAACATTCCCGTCGATATGCTCGAAAGAGTGGAGCGCAACTTCAAATAAAGGATAGATCAGTGTATCACTAATGAGGGCCGCCATTTGCCCATGTCATTTTTAAAACTACTTAAAACAAAGATTCAGAATGTGTACTATACGATACAAAAAGAATTAAATCGATATATGAAGTACTTTTTCTTTTATTGACTTTTCAAATCAGCAAGTTTCCCTGCCGCACCCTGTATAAAGAATTTTTTACCACGTTTATGACAAAATCTTTAATTTAGAGTATTTAGTATTTATAGGAGGGAGCGTTTTTAAGTTCACTGAATGCACTGAATTTATGTTCATAACACACTGTATATTAAAACAGCATTTGTCCCTAGAGTTATAAACCGTTCTGCGTAAGTGAAATTTTAAAACAATGTTAGACTTATTAAGTGGTTTTCTAAACTTTTAAAAGTCAGATTTAAGTTTGATATCCTAGAGTGGGCACGTAATATATCAAGAAACTTTCCGAATTTGTGCTGCTTACTGATTTAACGACTTGAATAAAGTTTAATACACTTCAATGCCGGAGGGAAATTTGGAGTGGATATTTTTGTCTCTGACAAATATAGCATTTAAATTTACTCGTAACAAATTAGCATTTGTATTGTTTCAGACTATTTATAGGAATGTAAACAATAAAAAAAGTGATATTAGATTAAAAGCAGAAAAATGTATTTGATTTAGTTTCTTTTCACAACAGAGTTAAATTATTCATGTTCTACAATGAATCTTGACAGAAATACTAGATTATTAGTTTGTTAATATTCTTAATCTAAGTTATGTCGAAATTGACATATTTATTATATTAAGTAAGGTAGAGAAGATATCTTTGTATTTCCATGGTGTCGTATGAGGAATATTATAATTTAGTTCAAGTAATATTTATAGAGTAATGATTGCTTTTGACATTCTGGGCGGGAACCGCGTCTGTGACACTGCTTCCTTTTTGGCCGACATTTCGTCTACTCTTACAAGAGACATCTTGAAAACTGCTAGTTGCTATACTGAAATTGAAAATTTGCTAGTTTGGGACGGGGTTATACAGGAGCAGTTCCGTCTCACTGGAGCATTACGATTTTGGTTTAATTTTTGAGATGAAAGGTTTTACCAAGTAGTGTGTACAGGATATCCATCATGACTTAACCTAGACAAACGAAAGAATAGTACAACACGATATTATTGTATCTAACTTCTGTACGAGCAGCAATTTGGATAAATGTGTTTTCTCACAAATAGGAATTTCTGTAAAATACTCCTTTTAAATTGAATGCTTCTATTGTGTTATCTTATATTAATATTTAGACTCGTAATCTAGGACAATATAATCATTCAATTCAGATTACGTATCCGAATATTAATATATCATAACACAATAGAAGCATTCAATTTAAAAGCGATATTTTACAGAAGTTTTGTTTGTGGGGAAAATATTTATTTCTTTGGATTGTTACGTAACATATATAATGTAGTTTTCGCTTTGCTTTATCCAGGTTTAGTTATGATGGTTGATATTATTGGATTGTTTAAGGATTTCTATGGATTAATGTACTTTACGGTTAAAATAATAGGGGTTGCGGAATAGAATCTGACCTGATTGAAATTGAATTTGGTGTTCAGTTTCTAACTTATGTTTAGTAAGCGCAGACCCGGTTACGCGCAGCGCCCTAGTACAACGCTCGTGTTCACCAGTCGGAGTGCTTACCGATCGCTTTGTCTCGGTGATGTATACACTACTACAAGAGCATGAAAACCAGGGTTTTCTAAATGGTTGTGGTTCTTAACAGAAAAGGGGTCTAATGAGATAGTGTGGGGTTTAAATATGATTTTGATGGTATGTTCAATAGGGATTTTGCTGATACTATCGGTGACATCTTGTATATGAGCTTTATAAATGGCAGAAGCTTGTTGAGAAACAGAACTGGTCGGTCTAGTGTTAAGGTGTTGCTTTATGTTGCGTGGGTATCGTGTTTGGAATAGTTGTCGTTGCTTAAGGTATTGGTAACATGGTCGACTTTTTTGGATAAGGTATTAGGTTCAGATATAGAGAGGGCTCTTTAAACTAAGGAGTTTATGACATCACTTTTTTGTAAGTAAGAGTGTACTAACAGAAGTGACTCGAATATATAAACATTAAAAAATTGATATAAAAACTAAAGAAAATTTAGCAAGTATTGTGTCGCCTGCTAACATCAGAAGCATTTCACAGTGTACAAGACTTTCTGGAGCATGGATTTTGATTGTAGTGTGATGACTTGCATTGTAATGTAATGCAGATTTTTGTTGTATATGTCAGCAATTATTAATGCTAATGTAAATGTTAATTTTACTATTTTTACTACTTTTTACTGTTCTTTGACATTTTCCATACATATATGATGTAAGACTGAATAAAATTTATTATTATTATTGTGAAGGATTTTTTTTAATAACTCCATGGAAATTTCACGATCTACCCAGAGTTGGTATTAAATGAGAGTTGTAATTATATACAAAAGGACATGAGTTAGAAACCTACAGCAAGGTATTGCTGTAGGTTGTAACTTAATTAACTGTGTGTGTTCACTATATCTAAAGGCGTTACACGTTTTAGGCGGTATGTTTGTGCACTATTATGCAAAAGGTTCAATGCCAAAGGATTTGGTTGTGCTTTGAAGCGTGTGAGATACTTAATACTTGCGTGTTTTGCTTCCTCGTGTACTGTACACTGTAATAACGCTACCTTGAGGTACTCCAGCTTGTATTCGGTTCAGTGTTGTCAGTTCGTGCTGGTACTTGATCAGAAAATATCTATCAGGAAGATAACTTTTCAGAATATGATAGTAAGGCTGCGGTAATTTATCTAAAAAAGCTGCCGAACAATACTCTTTACTTTCATAGGCTCTATGTATGATTTCCACCAAGCGATGCACTTGATCAATAGTGGCATGCATTTCTCTAAACCCAAGTTGATGATCAGGTATTTTTGCGAGTTCATCAATTAAAGGCTTCAGACTTTTCAAAAGTAATTTCTCTAATATCTTTGACAAGGTAGGCAGGAGACTAATCGGGCGGTATGATATCACTTCTTCCACAGGTTTGCCAGGCTTAGGAACTAAAACAATTTGAACAACCTTCCATCGCGACGGAAGTGTCCATGTCTCAAAATAACATTAAATATATATGTAATATACTTCATTGCTACCTCAGGGAGTTCTTTTATAATCTTATCAGTTACAAGGTCATATTCGGGTGCTTTCTTTGAATTAACGTTCCTCAAAATTAATTACTTTGTTTTCCATCATTTTATAGGTTTTATTGGTGGCGACATTTGGTAAGGTGCGCCAAGAAAGACTTTTATTTCTTCATTTTGTTCCGCAGATAAGCACCATTGGTGTGGTTGGAAGACTTTTGTAAGGTGTTCGACAAAGGCTTTTTGCTTGTCTCTCCATAAAGAATATTCTGTGGCTTCGGTTGGTTTTCCAAGTATTTCCTGTATATTGTGATTTCTCTCGTTTCTCTCTTTCAAGTTTTTTGTTACCCTGTTAAGTTTAGTTTTATCTTGTGGGGCTCTGGTGTTCATCAAAACTCTTCTCAATCTCCTCCCTCTTTTCACGTACTGCTTCTACAATTCATAAGAGCAATGTTATTTTGTGCTAGAAATTTGTAAGCCTGTGGTGTCGACTCCCAGGCAGCTCTGTTTTGTTTGTGTTAAATTTTCGACAGCTAAGTCGACATCTTCCTTAGATTTCTAGAATATCTATATTCAGGCGTTCGTGAATTATATCTTTGAATTTTGACCAGTCAGTTCTGTTGGTAGTGAGGCATGCTGATTTTGATTGTGAAGGATGGTGAGGGAAAAGGGCGTATCAGTAGCTTTACTTACTTTACAAGTTAAATATTTAGAAAAATGCGTAATTACTTTGAATGTCTTAACTTGTTGAGATTGTTGATGAACTTATGAGATCGTTGGGATCAAGACGATGGAAAATATATTTAAAATTCAATTTCAAGCTGGTCAATAAATATATGAGATGTCGTTCTGCCTTTTGACATCAGAATATCAGCGGCTTTCATTAGAAATAATGACTTATTTCCTGTACGTTATCATCGTTTAGCGTATGGACTTCTTAGGTATCCTGTAATGTTTCAAAGGTCAAATAAATAGCAAATAATAACATACTTCAGTAAGTAAAGCCTCACCATATTTTGTATAAAACAAAAACATTTTAAATAATATTCAAATATTATTAAAAAATCGGGTAAGGAGAACACAAAACAGGTTCATATTTGTGTGTAAATATATTTCCAGACGTGCACACACGTGTTTCACCTCATAAAATCATCAGTACATGCTGGTGGAGAGACACTGCCACCATAAATACCACCCTTACAGCATTACAAAAGTCGTTAAGATACAGCGTAGAAGAACATTCAGCGCCGGTCATTGACTAACGTCAACATTACGAACGCCAAAACAACCATCGCCGTCTTTATAACAAATGTAAGACATAGCTAGGGGTTTCCACCTGACGGACACAGCCGCAACCTGCAGAAATTATATTAACGTGCCTCTACTTTACATCAGTCACAACCGATAGCGTATATAACAAATTAATTTGAAACATACTTGGGCACGTAGAACAAAATCATTTTTGAGAATTCAAAAATATTATTAAAAATCGGGTGTGAAGAACACGCAAATTCTATCTGTGCGAAAATATCTCTTTAGATATGCAGTACGTGTTTCATCATACTATAGGATCATCATTAAACCCGGACAAAACCAAGGGAAAACGACATTATGTATGTTACCTGTTGTACATCTAACAATTCAAACATATATGTATATATATATTTTTCCCACAAACAAAATTTATGTAAAATACCGCTTTTATATAAAATGCTATTATTGTGTTGTGATATATATATATATATATATATATATATATATATATATATATATATCACACGTAATTTGAATTGAATGATTCCACTCTGTCCTAGATTACAAGTCGAAATTTTAATATATGACAACACAATAGAGCGGTATTTTACAGATATTCCATTTGTCAGAAAAAACATATTTATTCGAATTGTTACATGTTCGCAAGTCAGATACAATAATGTAGTGTCGTATATCCGTTCGTCTGTTCAGGTTTAATCATGTTGGGGAACTGTTTTCACCCTAATTGCATTACAAAAGTCATTATGACATAGAGTAGGAGAACATTCAGCGCTGCTCATTGACTAAAATCAACATGTATGTCTGGAAAGATATTTTCACACAAACATGAACTTGTATTGTGTTCTTCACACCCGTTTTTTAACAATATTTTTATGTTATTAAGAATGTTTTAGTTTTATACTAAATAAATAAATTAGTACAGTCAAACCTGATTATTCGAATAACCGATATTCTATTATCCGATATCACTTTATTACAGATATTAAATGCGGTCTTGGTACATACGTATATATATGTATAATGAAAAACTAACAATAAGACCTGATAAAACTTTTATTTAATATAGATACACTGCCACCAGCTTGAAAGCTTGAAAGTTGACTGTCGAAAATTTTCGTAGTCTAATGTAAAGCTACCATTATTGCCTAATCCTAAACCTTAATTGTCACCTTGACTGTCATAAGTATCATAAAATCTTGGTAAGAGTAAGAACTTTGCTGAAAAATGGCTGGAGTATGCAAGCAGTGACAGATGATCTGCATGTTAGTAAATCTTGTATTTTTTAAATAAAGCAGAAAATTGACCACGGGATTGATCTAGCATATGTGCATTGCGCTGGAGCAAGAAAAATTTCAATGTTGGAGGATTATATTTCCGGGGTCAATTTCAATAGAAAGGCAACTTATTCGAGATTTTGGGATTAACAATTATTCTAATCTAAATTTTGCTAATCTATATGCGAATGAAAACGGCGATTTCTGGGAATGCGGTGTATTTTCTGATGAGAAGATATTTCAGTAATTCCACGACAGCCCAGTTCGTGTGTACAGACCTGCAAATATGCGCTATGGAGAACGGTATACAAAGCCAAAGGCCAACACACAATAGTGGTAGATTTTTAGTGCATGTGTGAATTTGTTTATATGGGCATTAAAATAATTGTTACGGTTGTTTTATTTGTCATCTTTTTATTGGTTTACACTATTTTTTTGTAGTATTACTGTTATACCACAAAATAAAGCTTATTCTTCCAAGTCAGATGAATTCAAATGTTGACATTGCAGGCAAGTCTTTATTTCATTTTTGTAAAATATTTAAAAATTATTTTTGACCTTGCTTCCTCGCAATTTACAAAAATATACGTATGTAAGACATTTAAGTTTAATATTATAATGCATTGTTAAATTACAGTTTTTTACAACAGATATAAATCTCCTCTTGAAATTAACATAATAAAACACTATATTTTCGCATAAAATCTAGTCGAGCAACAAGAACAATTTGTATTGCGTCAAGTTGACGCGATTTTCTCAAGCATTCAGGCATTCAAGAAATGAAAGAATAAGATCCTTGAATGATAAAGGGGAAATATAAATATTTGTTGTCATTAACATTACAACTGGAACAATGATCTAATTTTCATAAAGGATCAAATCGATTGTCCATTGGACATGTTGTTCCGGTATTTACTGTAGAGTCATTAATTAAAACTAACAGTAATTTATGATGCTATCAATTAAGATAAATAGAAACATTTGTATTCAATAATTGTTAAATGTCTATTAGTAGTTGAATAGTGAAGTAAGTAGTTTTTATAACGCAGTTTGAAAGCGTAAGATACTGTACTAATTCCTATCTTCCTTTCCTCTAGTCTAAGATTTATTTAGTCTTTGACAAAACAATTTTGGCATAAGTTCAAAGTACATTGACATTATTAAAAATTATTTTGACAAATTCTCCACACTCTCATTCTCCGAACTCTCAAAGTTCCGCAAGGTGCCGTTTTACCGCCATTATTGTCTGCGCTGTACATAAATAATTTGCAATCTCCACTTGAATCGAAATTTGATTATATGCAGATGATTCACTGTCTATGCGGAGATAGCATCTTCAGGGATTTGGGAGTCTTATTTGAATCGCACCTGCAGTTTACCAACCATATAAGTAATGTTTGTGCTTCTGCATCGCGTCGAATAAGCTTCTTCATAGCATATATACCAAATAAGGTCTATTATTTGGTATCTATGTTATATTTACCGACAACTGGCCTTTAGACAAGGTACGAATGAGGCTTTTGAAGAATTTGTCATATAGAACCAATCCACCTCTTGGATCTGACTATGAATAGCTATTGAACTTACACAACATTTATAGTTTAACATCACGAAGATAAATACCCAATGCTGAGTTTCCATGTAAACTTGTCAACAGTCGCACTGACTTCATATCTAGTGCCTGCAGTGGATTTCTTGATACTGATGTAGCAACGTGCTCTTGAGATACCTTCTTAGTCAAGAGAATTAGAATGAATTACATAGTTACAGCACCGCTGGCACATATATTAAGAAATACTAATATTCTGTTACGATATTTTGGTGGGCGGTTTATATCCGTAGCGAATTCGCTATCCATTGGAGATGGGTGACTTGCTTCGCAAAGGAAATATGGTTTTGCGGGCGACTTCGAAAACTATTGTTGAAAATCTCGGCTAGACTAATAGTATTTTTGTTTGTTTGCCGCTGTGTGGTTATTGGTATAGAGTAAACATTGAAATAGATGGTTTATTTGGCGGCATACATTGTTGGTTGAACTTCAATTTATATGATTGGATTGGCGTTGTTGTCTTGCCGAAAGTTAATTAGGCTTTCGACTATATGTAGGGTTCTTGTTTCTGATTCTTGCTACCGGCTTCTACAGCTAACTGATGATTAGATTTTCTGTTTAAATTTAGAATCATCGGAACTGGAGAATCTGTTGTTGGAGTGAATTAATCCACATGGAGCAGAAGTTTCAGCGAGGACCACGTCTGAAGGGGGAACGACTCCATTTGATTGGTTTATCTTGATAGTTTATCTACAACTTGAAAGGTAGTTATGTACTAATGACGCCATTTCGACTGATTAATTATTTCTCAAAACTTTCATTTGTGTCATATATAATAGCGTCGTTATCGTCACATACCAAAGAAAAGAATAAAGAATCATTAATTTAATCCCGTCTGCCCTGAACAGTTAGTAATTTATTTGTTTGTAAAATAGATTAGTTCACATTAATTTATCCTTTTTGTTTTAGTCTTGCACCTTTAATAATTTCTTCTTTGATCAGTTTAGAGTTTAGAATTGTTAACACCGTTTTTTAATTATTATTGCGGATTTATGATTTGCGTTTATACTTTTAGTTAATATACAAATTAGGCGACTCAATTTGGTTAACAATATAGTAAAACGTGTATGTTTTTCTATTTATGAGGATGTATTTTTTTACTTATAATTAATATCATAGGATATGTAGTACTAAGTTTTCATGCATAAGGCTTAATTTCGATTGTGAATGCGTACCTTAGATCTCACTTAATCGTATACCGCTTTCCTTTTTTTTGTTCACATAATATATACAGTCTGGTGTTATAACGGCCTGTGCAAGCATTTTGTTTCTTTGCATTTCGGATTTATTAGTAGAGGGTGTTGGTGTTTAACATTCATATATTAATTTTAATTATTAGATAACTAAACTTAATTTTATACAGGGTTTCACCCATGCACATATGTTGAAACGAGATACATTTTCTTTGTTTTCTTTTCTACTTTAACTTGTACCTTCTTGTAAGTTCTCAATAAACTTGGTTCTTTTCTTTAATGTGGGACATTTTCTTTTACTTCATATCTCTTGTATACGGACTAATTATTGGGAGAGGGTAGGCTAGCGCAACTACGTCATCCGCGTGACGTATAACCCCTGCGACAAGCAGCCCTTAACACGCGGTGGCGCCCTTTTTAAATTATAGTCAATTTATTAACGCTTCGACAAGAATCACACGACCATCTTCACTGAGACCTACGCGGTTGGTACTGGCTGGCTGTCTTGTAAATTTAAGATTATCCGGCCCACGCAAGGTAAGTCCGATGAGGGTTGCTGTGTTGCGCAAAATTTAATTAAAGCTAGTTTTCGTGGTCTCTTGTTGCTTGCACCTGGTTTAGGTTACAATTCTTTTCCAGAAATGTTCAATATGTGTCTGACCATAAATATATATATATGTATATATATATATATATATATATATATACCATTCCTTTTAAGTATTTTTAAGGCAACTATTATTGAATTACATACATGTATTTTTTATTAAATACGTTTGTGAAGGTTTTAGAAATTCCGCAGATTTGAGTTAACGTCATTTGTTTTACGTCACATTGTGCCATTAATATAATCATATTGTCTTTAAATTCGTCGTTCAGTAAAGGATTTATTTATTTATTTGAACTTTTATTTTGATTATAATATATATGTGTATATATATATAAATATAATATTTTCGTGACCTTGGTATGATATGGTAAACTTAATAAGTCGGCGATTAAAGGTCTGGTTTATTACTTCAAAGTATATATATTTAAAACAACCCTACATGTTTCGGCAATGATGCCTTTGTCAAGGAAATAAAAAATATAAATTTATATTTTTATTTCCTTGACAAAGGCATCATTGCCGAAACATGTAGGGTTGTTTTAAATATATATACTTTGAAGTAATAAACCAGACCTTTAATCGCCGACTTATTAAGTTTACTATATATATATATATATATATATATAGGCTGTCCTAAAAATGAAGAGACAGCGTATTATAAATTGAAAAATGTGAAAATAGTATTACGTGACGTTATGAATTCAAAATATTCAGAATGTGTATAAATAATAAATACCTCACACGCTACAGCGTATGTTTACATACGTAACAGCTGGACGAGATGGACAATAAGAAAACTATTCTTTTTGATATTATCGGTCAACTTCAAGATATTGTTTTTTAAAATATAGTCGATCGCACAGTGGCGTGACAAAATTTTTTAAATATTTTTGTAATTTTTTTTCTCGCTTATGAAAGGGAATTTTGGCCGAATATTTTGGATTTATATTCTATATAATTACATCTTTCCATTTTTCATACGTCGTCTATTTATTTCAAGGGCACTTGGTATATATCATTTTGATTCATCTATACATAATCAATGTAAAAGCTAAATTAGATATATTAATATATTAAAGTTATTAGAAGTTTTCTAATTTCCCGAAATAATTTATTTATTAACTTTATGTGAATAATTCTAATTAATATTAAATTTTGTATATTATATATATGAATGTAATTATTTTATTACTATTTGATAATATTCATATGAGATCCGCATTAAGTAAAATAAAAAATGTAATTGTAGTTTTTTTTTACTTTAAAATAGTTTAAAATCTTCAGTCTTAATCAAATTAAGTATTTCCTATATAAAATAAAACTTAAAAAAACGGTATTGTTCAAAACAACTAATTTACCAACGATAGCTTCTGTATTTAGTGCCATTTTGAATTCTCGGACAGACATTAATAAAATCCTATCTCAATACATGAGCAATGGGCTCACCTCTAAGTCCTCTATTAGCTGAAATTTTCATAGCATATTAGAGAAAAAATTCTTTCATCACAACTATGTAAAAAACATATTAAATTTTGGTATCGGTATGTAGACGACATCCTAGCTTGCTTTAAGGGTACTCATAGACAACTACAAACATTTCTGAACTACATAAATTCAATCCATTCTAATATCAATTTTACAGTAGAAATAGAAGAGAATAACAGTATTAACTTCCTGGATTTAAAATTAAACAAATTAGATCAGAGCTTAAAATTTGATATATATCGTAAACCTACTTTCACTGATTGCATTATTACCAAAGATTCACTGCACCCTAAGACACACAAACATTCATTTTTTAATTCTATGATACATAGGGCATTAAATATTCCTTTGTCTAATGAATCTTTTGTTCGTGAAATCAATACTATAAAACAAATAGCGGTAAACAATAGTTATAAAAGTAGCGTAATTGACACTATACTAAAGAAAATACAGTTACAAGTGGTCATTAGTTTATTTAGTATATCCTAAAGATAGTGCTAATTTGAAACAATTTGTCTCGTTAACTTACTTCGGTAAAATAAGCGAGCAAATTGGAAATATAATTTCAAAAAATAATAGTAATGTTAGTATAGCTTACAAACCATATGTAAAAACAAGTAATTTCATTTTTAACGCAAAACCTAAAACAGATATCAATAACAAATCAGGAGTGTATAAATTATATTGTAATGATTGTAAAAGTGTATATATAGGTCAGACTGGTCGAAGTTTTATTATACGGGAAAAAGAACACAGGAGGTCATATAAACTAAAGAAGACAGGTTCAACATTCGCAAACCATCTTATTACAGAAAGGAATACATTTGGTCACCGTAAAATATTGCATTTGGCCGAGAAAGGTCGTAAATTAAATATTTTAGAGGCCCTAGAGATTTTTAAAAGCCGGAACAACACAATAGATATCGTTTTAAACGACCAGTTGGATCTTATATATACACCTCTTTTCCAATGTTGTATATAATAGTTAAGTATATAGTAGTAATTTTAAATAACATCATAAACCACCCCCATATATTTTTGTGTCATTTATAAGTTCTATGTAGGCCTGTAACTTTTGCAGTTTGATAATGGCATTGTATGTCGAAACCGCGGTCACGATTATATGTGAATAAAGTGGTAAAACAAAGTTATTGTTTTATTTTATTTTATTATTTTGAAAATGAATTACCACAAAGTTACGGCTACCAGTATTAATTTTCTCAACACATTTCATTTAAAAATATATTTCCTGGTTTGATGCTACTATGGATTTATTCATTCATGACTCCGAATAGACAAATTTTACAAAAACGATACCTACCGCATATAATAAAGGCATAAAAGACACATGTAAGAAAAAACAGCACCACTCATTTACTAATTTCAACACCATGAATGTCAACCCAACCAGTGCCATCTCCACGATAAGTGTAAGACTTGTCAAGTAGTTTCCAATCGACGAACACAATTGCACCTGTACTTTTAAAGAAACAGTGACATTTTACCCACACTACTATGTTCCATTGTGTTTATAGATATTATTGTATTTTAGTCAAAATATTAAATCAAACCCAGGTCAAGTAAAAGTCGAAGCAATCCATAATCTTATTTTCGTTGCTCTTTCTATAGATTAAATTTATTAAAAAATATTAAAATATTTTTGAATTTCTTTTTATCTGCTATTATTTTATTTATTTATTGCTAAATTTTACTGCATTACTAACAGGAATCTAATGTAGCATCTGTTTGTTTTAATTTAATTATTAAAGGTGTATATTTCATGATTAAATTGAACAGGCATCGTTGGCCGAAATTTTAAAAAGTAAGCAAAAATATTATATCGTTTGTATTTGTTTACTGTGAACGAATTTAATTAATTTTAATTTGCTAACCTTTCGCTTTAAAATTAATTAAAATGTTAGCTTTATTACCGAAAAAAATAGTTGTTAAAAGGTCAATGTGGAGTATCCTACAAAAAGAATGCACGATAGAAAGTTTATGCAAGCAAAGCGAGCATATGAAACATTTATAAAAGTATTGACGTAAGAGAATATAAGGACATACGACAATAAAAATAAATATTTTAAGTATATCAAACGAAGCAATCCGCATTATATCATTGTGTAGAGTTTAAATTAATTTTCGAGATGTGCAAAAACTTCTTTTTCTATCTACTTATTCAGTGTTTGTTTCTGGAAAATATTATTATTTACATGAATATTTCTTTCCAGCGAGGGGGAAAAAGAATAAGGAGATAGAAACTTACTTTGCTTTGAAAAAGTAGTGAGCTGTGAGGCTAGGATTAGTTTACATAAAAGACAGAGATACACTAATAATATGTATTGGAGGAAATATTTTCTGAGAAATTAACACTTAATAAATTTAATCTGGATATTGCACTTCCAAAATATATCATTGTAACTCGTAAAGAATGATTCCATGGTCGAATATCAAGTGTGGCAAAGAAATAACGAGAATTTTCCCCTCTAGTTTTTAATAAGTAAAATTGCATGGCATAAGCATTTATACTGGATCAATACTTGGTTTATAGCTCATTCGAAAGCCTTCCAGAAGCTCTTTTCTAGTAGATTAGAGAGACTTGATGAGGTATTCGGCGCGTTACACCGCTCGCCTGACTTATCATCGGATGACTTACATCACAATACCACAAGTCTTTCTCCAGTGTGATACACTTGTTTCAGTTGTTCTCACATTGCTGGTATCGTATCGTAGAAAATAATTTGAAGTTTACCTCTTCAAAACCTCCGTCATACGTCTTTGAATATATACAATTGTATCAAAACGATGACTTTGCAGCGGAGTTTTCATATTGGGAAACATGAAAAATCTAAAGTAGCCAGATCTGGGCTCTAGGGGGGAGTGGCAGAGCACTGGACTAATTTTTTTTACTAACAATTGCTGCAGCGTGGACAGGGACATTATTAGGTTGCAGAATCTATCCTTTCTCTCCCAATTCTGGCCTTACCCAAGCAACTCCGACGCGCAAACGCTGTAATACATCAAGGTAGAAGGCACTGTTAAAAGCCCTACCGTATGCCCGAACTCTTTATGGATCACGCCCCTAATATCAAAGACACGAATAACCATTGTCTTGATTTCATACCATGACATTCTGGCTTTTGTTGGACGCTCTCCTCCCTCCTCTATCCACTGTTTATTCTATCTCAGAGGGGTCATACCGGAACACCTAACTTTCGCCTCCAGTGGCGATGGTTTCGATCTAAACTTGCCCTTAATTTTGAATGCGTTCAACGAAATCCTGGTAAATCGACAAACGCAATTCTTTTTGCTCCGCTGTGAGTGTCTTCAGAACGAGCTTAGTACACAACTTCCCCATCTTAAAATTATTGTGTAACATCTGGCAAACGATTTACTTGTTTATGCCTAGGTCTACTGACAACATCCGAATGGTTAGTCGACAATTGGAGCACTTTCCAACGTTTGATGGTCCTTGTATTTCGTCGTCTTTCACAGATTCACGACCGGCTTTAAATCGGGCTGTTCACTCGTAAACACGTGCTTGTAATAGACATTCATTGCTGAAAACAGTGTTAAATTTAGTTAAAATTTCCGACGATTTTCTGCTGATTCTACTAAGAATTTGATAACAACTCTTTGCTCCATTTTATTATCGCACATTTTATTGACGTTCAATTACTACACGATCAACTTTGAAGCTGTCTACAACATGTAAAACACATCCTATGACGTTGTACTCTTTCAGACATACGCACAAACTGTGGAATTTTGGTGCTCAGTCATAACGAAATCATTAGCGTTTGCCAAGAATTCTAGTCATTTAATTGCCACACCTCGTATATCGATTTTAACAAAATTTAGTCAAATTGGAGGATATCGAGGGTTACAAAACGCCACTATCTGTTCTTTGAAAATTCTAAATGTGTGCAATTGAAACTTAAAATTCTAATAGGTTCATAAATGTTCACGATCTTCGTCGTTATCATGAAAGACAAAAATGTAAAATTTTATCTATTCCCACTTCTAATAAAATTATTGCTATTCGGGGCCTTTTCAATGTTAAACGTATCATTTTATCGCTTTTCAGGTTGACCATAAAAGTAATAACGTGGATTTTAATGCGAACTGTACGCAGCTGGTCTTATTACTTATTTATTTTAAAATAATAAAACGACTTTGTTTAATGTTTACATGTATGTACTTACCTTAAATGATAAAATGTGTGGCTATTTAAAATCCGTTTCGAGATTTTGGTTTTTATTATTTGCAGAGACACAAATGTAATAGTATACTATGCAGATTGTTTTATGTAGGGACGTTTTTATTTTCCTAGAATAGATATGAAAACAAAAGACTAGAGCATCAATAAAACTTAATTTGTCAATATAGTTTCCATTTATTTTTGCTATAGTTGCTTTGGAATACAGATATTACACCGTTTTAATAATATCTTTAATCCATCGTAAAAATATTCATTTTGTTTCTCGGTAAACTGGTTCTCTATAGCTGCTATAAGTTCGTCATCATTCGTAAATTTTGTCTCCTAAGTGTTTTTTTCACTGGATGCTAAATCTGGACTATAAGGTGGGTGTTCAATTTCTTCAAAACCGCAATCGGTAAAAGCAGCTTTTGAAAGTCTGCTACATGCAACGTGCAGCAATAAATTTTCACGAAAACTGGCTTTGATATTGTGTTGCGCAATCCAAACACCCTCCTCGCATTTACCTTGTGTGGGAGGGATGATCTTAAAGTGACAAAGCAGCCAGCCAGTGCCAACGGCGTAAAATTCAGTGAAGACGGTCGTTAGATTCTTGTCAAAACGTTGATAAACTGACTAAAAATTAAAAATGGCACCACTGCGATTTAAGAACTACTTGGCGAAGAGGTGTATACGTTACGCTGAGATCGTACATGTGCTAATGAACTTGCCACTGAAGGACTAACAAAAACAGGAGGTAATATGCAGTAAAAGAAAATGATCCACATTAAAGAAAAAACCCAAGTTTATTATAAACATTTTCGGCGTTAATAAAGTTTTCAAGATTAAAGAAAAAGTACGGAGACCCGTAGTATGTTTCAACCAAAACTGAAAGAGTGAAGCCCTGTATATAATTAAATTAAAGTCCATAATAATTTAAATGAATATATAATTGTTAATCAACATAATTTAGCTATAAATTCAAAATACAAAAATTAGGAGTCAAACTCTTGTACCATAGTGTATATATTCAGCAGTCTGTATATATAAGAGCACAAAAAAGTAAGGAAAGAATACAAGTAAATATATGTATACGCAAGATCTTCACGTCTGATCGTTCACAATCAAATATAAGGCTTATATACGTAAACTCGACTATAAGGCTAGGGTTATAAATGATGATGGTATGGAAGACAGGATTCTTGTATTTGCAATGGACGGAGGCAATTTATTAGCAGGAGGTTCTTGGTTCATATTCGATGGGACGTTTAAAAGCTGTAGTTAACTGTTTTGCCAATTATATACCATTCACGTGGATATTGGTTGTACAGAAGAAACAGCAAACATAATTCCTACCGTGCTACCCGACAAAAAAGAGGCGCTGTATAAATGATTTTTCGTATAGTTTTAGGTTTATATACGTAAACTTAGGGCTTCATATTCTATGACGCTAATAATAAACTAACAAAAAAAACAAATGAAATGTCTTCTTCAGCACGAAAATTCTTATGCAACTTGAATTGACAAATTTCTGTTTAATCTAAATTTTTAAATGATCCAAGAATTTAATATAAATAACTTTTACGAATCAATTCAAATAAAAGTACGAAAATTACTGTGAACGTTACTACTGTAATTACAACAACGAAATTAATAAATGATAAGACGAAGAAAATATAATTTAATGCGAACTATCTTAATATAGCATACGGTCAAAGAATTTACTGGATACTTACGACAAAAGACATAATTCCTTAATGATTCTTAATACATCAAGTTTAAGGCACCATGCAAGTTTTTGAGTGATATGATTTAGATGAAACGGTGTAATTAAGATCAAAACTTCCTTATAGTTTGCTTTTTATTTATTGCATGAGGATCACCCGCTACAATGGAGGCGTTTCCGGTACACGTTGTTCTCGCAGTTATTTTCGGAACACGTGATCTTCGAAGTGATTTCCAAAAGGTTCTCCACTTCCGATGATTTGACAACTTATTTAGCGAATTTTAGCAAGCAATTAGTTAAAAGAATTCATAATACAAAACCCTGTTGACGATAATTATCCATTAGAAATAGAAAAACACGAAGAAATATCGCAAAGAAAATTTAGCGGGAAAACATTACTCACCCACGGCTGTTCAATGGGGTTAATTAATCTCCGGCCTAGTCAATAACGTCTACCCAAACATAAAATTGCGGTAAATTAATCATCTGTCTACGGCTATATAAGCCACCAATTTGTGTAAATTTTTTCGATACCGATTAACAAAGCGGCAACACTCACAAACTAGACGATACTGCTTTTGTCACTCATAGAAACATTCTATTCTTTTTGCTGCACTCATAGAACGATATCGCTACGGTTATATATACCGGTATACACCCTCCGCCAACATATTGTAATAAGTCTCGGCTTGCTTGTGTATTATCGTGAAGTAACAAGGTACCTTGCGCGTCTTTTCGTTTTAATAGAATCTTTGAGACGATGCAACAAGCTTACATAATACTCTCCATTTACCGTACAAGCCTTATTCATACATTATTTGAAAATCTAGAGATTAAAAGAGCCTTAAATGAAAAAAAGAATGTAACAAATACATATACAGATATAAAAAATACACCTATATTAGATGAGTATCTTCAAATAAAGACATTAACTTAAGTAATTAGGCTAATGGTATTGTAAGTAGCACTTAGGTATATATAGTTGCCTATGTTCACATTTGTTTAGTCATCTTGTCTCTTTGACAATGGTAAGTAGTCTTACCGAAACATATATTAGAGAAATCTAATAAAGTAATGAAACAGTTAATGTCAAGTGATTACATTTATTCGAATATTCATAATGTTCTACTGTAGAAGCAGTTAATACAATGTCCTATGTTTATTTCATATTATATTAAATTGTCAAGACGATTGCCTTCCTGCATCAATCTCTTATGAACACTGCGAGTTGCCTTGAAAATAGTTTGTGCATCAATATTTTCAATGATGGTGATAATGGAATTTTTTAACTGATTTAATGTTTCGTATCTTGTCTAGTACATTTCGTCTATCACGTGTCCCCATAAGAAATGATTTCATGCCTGGAGATCGTGGAGGCCACCGAATTAGTCCATTTGTATCTATTTAACGATATCCAAATAATTTTTCCAATAATTCGTTTACACCATCGTCATTATAGATCGGGGCATAATCGTGTTGGAAATGGATAAATGATTGATCTAACCAATTTAAATTATTCAAAAAGTTTTCTAATCTAGTATTTCCGCCATAAATTTGACATAACGGTGTTCTATTCGCAATAAAAAAACGAACCTACAATTCTGGATTCTATTTTTAACCTAATCCTACTTATCAAACGTTTACATTGAAACTTATTTGTGAACCAGAGAATGAACAAGAATTAGATTTGCATTACTCCAGTAGTGTGAAAAATTAATAATATTTCTTTCATTGATAAGTATATTATTATTTTTAACATGTGAAAAGATGCCTTAGCATTGCAAATTAGACTATTATACAATACCCAAAAACATTCAAAATAACTTATAAGGTATGTCCTGATTTTTGTTGCCGCAACGGTATTTGTGTTCTATGTGTGGTTTTACCCGCTCAAGTTTGTTTTACATTGCTTTGTTAATCTCTTTTGAAATGCCTTGATGCCAGTTGCTTCCTCAGGATCAAATTATAAAACTACAGGTGAAATTTTTATGTATGCCGGAAATAATAAAATGCTGCCTTTAACCATTTACCCTAGCATGTAAGAATCGATTGTGGAGATTCAGGGATCTCGGGACATTGTGAAATTTGCAAGTACGTATTGGGGACCCAGTACAAACTTTACATAAGCAAAACACATCACTATATCACCGACACATTAATACTCGGTATCAATACTAATTAAGAAAATCTTGGAGGTCGCGTTATTAGAAGAAAAACTTTTCATAGAAAAGGTAATAAAGTAAAAGTCTCTGACATGCAAATCTGTTTTAATGTGCATTATATTTTTCATAGTCCCATCATTTTCCATTTTCGTAACAGAACATTTTTGAAAAGTTACAAAGCAAACTATAATTTATTTTTCATGTATCAATTCAATTATCGAATATCAATAAGGAACAGCTCGTATACGTCATATTCAATTATCTCGTTTATTAATCTTAAATCTCATTTAGTTTCATCACACCATTCTCCGTAAGTATGCAGTAGTCTATTACTGAATTTAATGATATGATGACAATAACAAAAAAAAAATACTATTACAAAAATAACATATGCTACTTATTATCACTATAGAAAGGAACATGTTTGAGGTGGGATTTTTTTTGTGGTTGGTTTACCACTGACAGATTTAAGATGGTATTTATTTAGATAGTCGCAAATGCTAGGTAATTAATCGGTTATGTAAATCGGCTATGTAAATTATTAAATAGTGTTCGCGGAAGGAGTGATTCGTTCAATAAACTAAAGTTTATTTCTGTAGAAGTAAAAATCGTATTATACAAGAGACTTTTATATTATCTATCTAACTAAATGCGGGATTCATAATATTTCCTTAAAAGAGATTTTATCTAAAAGTTAATTTTGCCTAAAAGCCCTTTTTAATGATACATATAAAAGACGACCGTCTCATAATCATAGTGCTAATTCTTCCTAACTAAAAGGTCTTTTACCTTAAGTTAATATGTTTCAACCCAAAAGATAGAAATAGATCAAGAAAATCACTAACTTTTGTACCTCTTTTGTAGTCTCTCAAATGAAGATTAAAATCGGCATAAACGGTTATTGTGTGTTACTTTAGGTTCTCTTGCAATGACAAGTAAGTAGTTCTTCCATTGTTGTTCAAAATAATTCGAAGCTACCGGAAGGTGGGCGGTAAATATTTATTATAATAATTTAAAGTTTTGGAATTATAATTGCCGAACATACACTGTTTGAGTCAATGCTTTTACTTTTTAATTAATCTAATTCGATAATATCCAGATCGCTCTTAACAAAAATGCAAGATCCGCCACTGGCGGTGAATGCCCGTGAAAAGTTGGACGCTAGCTTATAATTTTCCTTTGCCCAAAAGCGACAATTCTGATTGGAGATTATCCCATTTGTTGTGCACGTAGATTCATCACTGACTATGATATGATGGTGAAAATGACGGCTTTTCAGAATAGAATATTAGCCGGTATGAATCATCGCCTTCTTAAAGTTTATGAATAAAGATTGATTTAAATGCGTGAAATATATTTGTGGACAGAATTTTTTGTACGTGAGTTTTAGATATACCACCTAACTCATTCGCTTTTGCTCTCAAAGGAAGTCGAGAATGATTGCGAAGTGATTCTAGTACTAAAATTGTTGCAGCATCACTTTCATCATAAGTCTTTTTTGTTTTCTGATCTTTTAGATCACCATAAAGATCAAATTTACGTTCCAGCTTACTAAAGTAATTACCGAAGCTTGTATACCTGGAAATCTCTGATGGAAAATATAAATTACGTATTCATAGGACACCTCTCCAATTCCATAACACTTGATCAAGTAAATGCGTTGCTCTAAGGTCAGCATCTTTCCGAAGATATCAGTTGACAAATGTTATGAATCAAATATCAATAAGATTAAGATTTTTACAAGTATAGTTAAGGCACGCTGTATATTCATCGTATCTCGACATACTTTTCGCATAGCAACGACGAACTTTTATTTTTTAGAAGAGCTTTCAGTGAAATATTTCGATTCATAATTATCATTTAACTTTAAAGCTTGTTTTAAATCGGCTTTTAATTAAAGGAAGAAAAATTACCATTTACCCGATTTAAATGACCATTTAATCTACAAATAGTGCACGTACCTACTGCAATCGTGGTAATTTGTAACCGCAAATGTTATGAATGAATTTCATAGTTCTCCATCAATTCGTTTAAATGTAAATACAGCGTGACGGTTATACTTGCTACCGCTGTATTGCGCAATGTAGTATTAGTCATTCAAAAAGATATAACTTTAGAATGGAATATTGCAGATATGTATATGTAATTTTGATAATGAAGCAGAAAAACAGTTATTAATTACAGAGCACTCCAACATGTTGTAAATGTAAAACCATAATGCAAATATAAATAAATATACTTTTTATTTATAAATTATTTTCAAATATAGATTTAATTATAGGTACTACAAATTTATATAAAAAAATTGAATTTTATCGGCTGTTTTATTTTCTATAATTTTCTTAAATTTACTGATTTCCTCAATTAAAAGGAATTGACCTTCTTTATAAAAGTTCGAGCAGCGGATTCTTTTGCTAGGCGTGAAATTATTTATTATGCTTTATACTAAAATATAAAGAAATTCAACTACGAAATAATTAGATTTCGTCGATTTTTCTCAGATTCTCAGTACACATTTGCAACAAATATTAAAATAAGATTTAGACGAATTTGTTGAAAATCACTAAACCTATAGCAATGCCAGCAAAACGTTATATGACGCTACAAAATATTAGGTTATGTTCAATCAATTTGAGTTTTCAGTATGACCAATATTACTAATTGATACGGCCGGTTTCATAATATTTCCTTACAAGGGATTTTATCTAAAAGTCCATATTAATAAACATGCCTAATGCTATATTGTGCAATACAGCGGTAGCAAGTATAACTGTCATTACTGTGTTTACATTTAAACGAATTGACGAGCTTATATGAAATTCATTCATATTTACGAGGGGAGTTTTTATATTATCTACCTAGCTATGAAAGGAACGAGTAAGAAAACAAAAAACATATTTTACAGCATAAGAATCTTTAACACTAACACACTTCTCCCAAAGTTTCCTTAATAGCCCTATGCCATCTAAAATTTTTTTTTGGTAATACTGCAAAATACAGGGTGGCCCAAAATGACCGAAGGGGTTTGAGTTCATTATAACTTCTTATTTAAGACATAATTATTAATTTTTTAAAATTTTAAATACAGTATATTAATGGAGAATATTTTTAATTTAATTATGAAAAATTATATCTCGCAAGTGGTGGCCATTTTCTGCTTCGCATATTCGTGCTCTTTCCAAAACATTTTCCATAACCTTTCGCAAAACTTCAGGTGTTATGTTGTTGATTTCGTCGCGTATACTATTTTTTAATTGCTGTATGGTTTGAGGCTTATTAATATAGACTTTTCCTTTCAAATAACCCCAAAGGAAACAGTCTGAAGCGGTTAAATCCGGTGAACGCGGAGGCCAATTAAAATCGCTTGTACGGGAAATAATTCGTTCACTAAAGATGTCGCGTGTTGTGTCCCTCGCAGTGTGCGCTGTGGCTCCATCCTGTTGGAACCATACTTGCGGATGGTTTTCCACGGCTGGCCTTAAAAAATTTTCCAACATTGTCCGATATCTAACACCAGTGATGGAAACGGCGACACCGTGTTCATTTTCAAAAAAATATGGGCCAATTATCCTTTCCGACGAAACACCGCACCAAACGGTACACTTAAGTGGGTGTAATTCTCGCTGTTGAACTACTCTTGGATTTTCCGTAGCCAATATCCTGCAGTTTTGCCTATTAACGAATCCATTTAATTGGAAATGGGCTTCGCTAATAATTATTATAATAATTATGAATAAAATCATGATTTTCTTCTGCTTTTTGACGAAAATAAATTACATAATCAAGTCGTTGCTGGTAATCTGTCGGTTTCAATTGTTGGACAAGCTGAATTTTGTATGGAAACATTCTTATTGTATGCAAAATTCTCTGCAGCGACCCTCTTGAGAGGCTAAGTTGTGTCGAACGTCTCCTGGTTGATGTTTCTCCATCTTCTCGAATACTCTCCTGTACCCGTTCAATATTGTCATCCGTGTGCACCGTTCGTCGTCTGCCGGCACCAGGAAGGTTCCTTACTGCCCCTTGTTCTCGAAAATTTGCAACCAGATGGTTTATTGTTGACTCTGAGGGTCCAACCCGCACATTAAAATAACGACGATATGCACTCTGAGTCAATGGATCGTTGATTTGAGAAATAAAGTTCAACGATTTTGGCACGTTGTTCAATTGTGTATGCTCCATTTTAAATTACCCAAGTCTTCTTTACAAAATACTGAAAACAAAAAAAAAATTATAATAAAAAAGTTATAAGGAATTAAAACCCCTTCGGTCATTTTGGGCCACCCTGTACGACCCTGTAGCGTTTACCACGTCGTAATTCGATAAAAATCGACGCCTTCTCAAGTGTTCTTTGAGTTTTAGAAAAAGATAATAATCACAGGGGGCGAGGTCGGGACTGTAAAGTGGATGTTGAAACTCCTCAAAGCCGCATTTATTGATTAACTGCTTGAACAATTCGTGCCTATGCAGTCTGCAGTTGTCGTGCAGAAGCAAAGTTTTCTGAGCAAAAATTGTGTTTAAGTTCTTAATTGTGTCTTTGTAGACATTTCTCGTTATAGTCCCTTTTGGCTCAATTAAGAGAATCCCTTCCGCCTAACAGAAAACTGTGGTCATCACTTTTCCCGCAGAAAATTGCAGTTCTTGCCTTTTTGGGCAGTGGAGAGCCCTTACGAACCTATTACATGGACTCTTGTGTCATGGGAGTGTCCCAGGGGTGTACCAAAGTTACATCACCAGTTACAATTTTATTTAAGAAGTCTTCATCTTGAGATAATATAGTCAAATTCTCGTCACAAATTCGTCGTCTGTTCTGATATTCCTATCTCTCTAGCAATAACTGAAACTTTTACTCGACGGTCAGTCAACCAAATTTTCAATTTTGTTGATGATTTCTTCAGTTCGTGGTTCTAGAGGTCTTCCATACTGCGGGACATAATGAATAGATTTTCTGACCCATTTAATCTGCTTACACCAAAATTTGACTTGGAAATAGGACAGGCTATTTTCTCCATACACTGCCATTTTCTCATAAATATTCTTCAGGCTACTAACTTCTTTTGATAAAAATTTTATGACGTTTCTGTGTTCAAGTTTAAAATTACTCACTTTCTCTTCTTTAAACGAATGTAAAAGTAGCAAATGTTAAGAGATTCGAAACAAACTTGGAGATGTCACTATAAAATGTCACAGAAACTTGACGTTAAAAAATTATCACGATAGTATATTGTTTTTATAGCTAGGTAGATAACATAAAAAACCTCCCCTCGTTCTAACATTTGCGGTTAAAAATTAACACGATTGTAGCTCGCGTTATTTGTAGGTTAAGTGGTCATTTAAATCAGGTAAATGACAATTTTTCTTCAATTGATATCTAAAACAAATCTAATCCAAATAGTAATTATGCGAGGAAATATTTCACTAAAAGTCCTTTTAAAAAATTAGAGAGGTTTAAATATATTATGAAACCGACCGTTAAGTAAGAATGAAAGAAGTTTTTTTTTATTTTTTAACATATGATCCATTATCAGTTACACATTATTCCAGCGTTCCTCTAATAAGGCTATACCTTCCAAACAAATTATTTTGGTAAATCTTCAAAAAATTCCTCCATCGCTTCTTTCAGAACAAATTTGATGCCAACACAATTTTTATGTGGAAGCAAGCGATCCGTCTTTGCGTCAAAATATTCGCCTTAGGCTTTGATCATTGTTGCACACAATCTGGATAAACGGGACACTAATTTTTGAATAGTTTCGGCATCTAAATTTAGCACGAAATAAGTAGAAGTTGCCACAAGTGTTGTTTTGAAGTAGAACAGTGTTCTTGGATCTTTCAGTCGAGCTCTTGCCAATAAAATCTGGCAATTAAAGCGGTCGACCCATATTTATTAACACACCTGGCACTTCTTGTTAATTTAAATATCCCATACATAATATAGAAGTGTGTTTTGGTTCACTATCTAGCATCATTATAAACTGTTCGCCGATTTAGCGCACACCCGATGGCACGGTTTTACTATTCTCGCAGTGTTGCCTGCGCACTCCACACACTCTTCAGGAAAAATTTCGTGCCATGTCGATATTTTGTAACTTTTATAGTCGTGCCTTTTCAAAATATTTCTTACTGTTTGCGAACTAATACTCACGTCTTCAGATATTTGGCGGAATGGGTACGATTCATTGTTTTCGACCACAATACATAAATAAAGATCTCATCGCTCCTTTCCTCATTCCTATGATTTATAATAGACGGTTGGACGCTAAAATGTTATGTTTCTGACAGTTTATTATATACCCTGAAGATACAAATTTACGTACGATTCTTAGTATCGTTGTTGTAGGAACAGGCTTATTTTCAAATGTCAAAGTGAAATAATGGACAACCTCATTTGTGCTACTAACAATGGCGTAGTACGATGATTAGATCAAATAAAATTCGTAAAAAAGTATAATCTATATCAGCCGATAAAGTACAAGCTAAAGTCTAGAGCAATCTTCCCTAACTAGTAATGAGGTCACTTTTGCAAATATTACAACAGTGCACATATATTTTCACGGCACCTTCTTACAATATTTTCCAGCCCAGTATATCAAGGTATTTGATTTTGGACGCGATATGCAACACTCACTTTACAATGTAATTCAAAAAGCAAAAGTTTACCTTGATCCCATCGTTCTCCATAAATGTTGTAAAATGTTGATAGCATAATACCAAAGATCGTTTAAAGAAGATACATAGATAATTTATTTGAAATAAACAAAATTCAATAAAACATTAATAGACCATGTGTACTAGGGCACGCATTTTATAAATAGTTAAAAAGAACAATTAATTAGTTTGATGCAAATCAACATTCACTTTCTCATTATATCTCAACTGTCATCTGATCTAATTGATAGTCAGTTTTGCTCGGCGTTAAAGGGGTTGTATTGCAAATTACACATAGAATTAGAAGTAAGAAAGATCATTTTCTTAAATTGTAAGTAAAAGAGGTCTCAATATGAAGTGTCATCCCATAATTTATTACTGTAGGCTTACTTAAGGTAGAATTAAAACTTACTTACTGTTTCTGGTTTCAAAAAATATGATTTAATAATAGACATTCATGTTCAATCTGGACATTAAGATCTTATAACATGAAGTCATCTACGGTGTATCTACGGTGTAGCAGGGGTGTACCGATGAGCCTGTAGAAAGGCAAAATGCGTATCCACGTCTCTGGGGAGGGATATGTTCGGACACGTCCACAAAAATATTAATAGTGAACCTATATTTGTGTTCTTCACACCAGATTTTTAATAATATTTTATATTATTAAAAATACCTTTGTATTATACAAAACTGGTGGGGTTTACCTACTCATGTATGTTTCAATAATTCTGAAATATTATAAAACATAATTATATTCAATATTCAACAATACACGGAATTGCTAGACAAAAATAAGATAATTACGTTGCTAATAATGAGAAATAAGATAAAAAATAAATACTTCATTAGGCCTTGGCATATGTAAGGGAATTCCTGATGGAAAGTACTGCCAGCCGATCTTGTTATTTTGTAATTTCCATAAAAAAATTGCATATTATGACATACACAGTAAATCCCTCTAACTTATACAGTCATCAGATACACTCTAATCATTTTAAATGACAAATATTTCAAAAATATTTGGTGTACTCTGTCGAAAAGTGATGAATGTGATGATTATGATGAATACGAGCCATACAAGGAATACCAAATAAACATGTTAAAATATAAAGGGGAACGCGCTAGTTAATTAATTAAATGTGTATCTTAATAGAACTGTTATAATTACATACAGTTTTAATGAAAAAAAAGTTGTTTCAGTGAATATCTCGAAAATGCGATTCTTAATTGTTTCTAAGTTTTTATCACTGCAATCGCCATATACATCAAATCTTAGTACTATCTTCATTTAATCAACTTCGTAGTTCTCCAATATCAACAAAGTTAACGATGTTGCACATTTAGAACAGTGCAACCTATACATACGAGGGGCGCTTTTTATGTTATCCACCTAGCTATGAAAACAATATGCTATCGTGAGAATTTTATTATGTTAAGTTTCTGTAATATTTTATAGTGTCATCTGCAAGTTTGGTTCTAATCGCTCAATATTTGTTACTTTTACATACGTTTAAAGAAGAGAAAAGAGTCATTTGAAATGGGAACATGAAATTTTTATCAAAAGTAGGCAGTAGCCCGAAGAATATTCATGAGAGAACGGTGGCAGTGTATGGAGAAAATAGCCCGTCCTATTTCCAACTCAAAGTTCGATGAGGAAATAATCCATTTATGATGACCCAAAGTGTGGGAGACCTCTGGAAGCACGAACTGAAGAAATCATTAACAAAGTTGAAGATTTGGTGTTGACTGACTGCCGAGTAAAAGTTTCAGTTATTGCTAGAGAAATAGGAATATCAGAAACTAGTGTTTGGGAAGGTTTAGGAATTGGGGGTGATGCTTGGGTACACCACTGGGGTACTACCACGGAACAAGAGTCCATGCAATGGGTTCATAAGTACTCTCCACCGCCCAAGAAGGCAAACACGCAATTTTCTGCGGCAAAAGTAAAGCCCACCGTTTTCTGAGGCGCTGAGGGGTTGCTCTAATTGAATATATGCCAAAAGAGACTACAATAACGGTAAATATCTACAAACACACAGTTAAGAACTCGAACACAGCTATACGCGAAAAAAAAGCCCACAATTTTGCTCAGAAAACTCTGCTTCTGCACTACAACTGTAGGATGCATAAGACACGAATTGGCCAAGCAGTAATCAATGAATGCGGCTTTGGTGAATTACAACATCCACCCTGCAGTCCCGACCCCGCCCTGTGACTCTCTCTATCTCTTTCCAAAACTCAAAAAACACTTGAGAGGGCGTCGATTTTTATCGACGTGGAAAACGCTTTTGGGTTTTTTTTTCGAAGGCATGGCATTATTAAAGAAACTTTGGAATAAGTGGTTAGTTAATGGTTCTTACGTTGAAAAATAAATTTTGGCTTGATTTTTTAACTCGTTTCTTTCATAGCTAGGTAGATAACAAAAATACTACCACCTTCGTTTATTTGCAAGAATTATCGACCGTACTACGTTTGAAAATAATTAATTAATAGTTAATTGGCGTGAAAGTAGTAGCATTTAACTCTAATTCGTTGTTTTTTAACATAAATGTAAAATAATGTTCAATTACTTCATTATTGTTTATTAACTTCAGATTTTGTGGTTCTTTTATTATCTTATTATTGTTGTAACGCGTCAATGTATTCTGTGTCGTGTAGCATTGATCTTGTAGCATCTCCTGATGAGGCAACAAATATAGTTGAGAAATATAGTGGTTTGAAGAAATGAGTGAGCTGTATTAATTGACAGACCGCTTGTCCGTTACAAATTAATTATTGGTATATAAAGGGTTTCCCACGTAACCCGTTTGTTAAAAGTTTTCTATGTTAACGCCTTAGGAGACTTTTGACAATTTGTGGCTCGTAATCTTGATACTTGGTGTTAAAATAATATATTTAAACTGTTGAATAACTTTCGGTTGTATCGGAAGTCATGGCCAACTTTGATATTTGATTGGAATGTTATATTTTTTATTGCTTTTTAAATTCCTTGTACAGTGCTATAATACTTTATATTAAGGTTTCTTTTGTGAAAAAATAACCGTTTGTAAATTATATTAATTTTTTTTAATTTTTTCAATGCACTTTTTAAAACAGCATATCTAATTCAACTGAACTACGTCATATGTATACTGGAGACAGAGAAGGGTATAAGATTCTGAGTAATGTCTAAACATTTATTGATTATTTAAGTAATCTTTAATTAAAGAAAAATCGTTTTTTTTAATGAAACAGGTTCTAGATGAGCATGGCTCATGAGTGTAAATATTTTATTTTAACACACGAAGTATCAGGATTACATGACACAAATTGTCAAAAATGTCCTAAGGCTAAGGGTGTAAACGAAATATGCCGACATACTTTAGTATCTAATAGCTGTAATAATAAAGGATCCGACAGAAAAAGATTAATGTCATAATAAATTTTTATTTTGCATAATGTTTGTAGTATATTAAAGTTTATTTATGAAAAATTATGTCTTCCAAATGAAGTCTCTCGTTTGCGATACAACGAGTTAGGCGATTTCTTAAGTTTTGCATAACGCGCGCTGTAATATCAGGTGATATTCTTGCCATTTGTACACTTTTTCTTTCAGGTAGACCCAGAGAAAAATATCATATGGCGCGAGATCCGGTGAGTGCGGCGGCCATGTTAAGTCGCCGCGATGTGAAATAATGCGGCATAGGAACATCTAATTTAAAACTTTCATGGGTGCACGTGATCTGTGCGTAGTAGCTCTATCTTGTTGAAACCATATCTCACCACTGATCTGCTGCAATTTTGGTTGCACAAAGATTTGTAACATGTGGACATAACGAGCGGATGTAACTGTAACAGCTGCTCCATTCTCTTCAAAAAAGCGGCTGGCTGTGTAGGAGTTTTTCATAAAGTTCATGAGGATTTGCTGCTGCCCAATAACGGTAATTTTGGTTATTCACAAAACCTCACTGATCAATAAAATTGCATTTCTCGGCACGTTTTGAAGAATGGCCTGGCACGCATGCGCACGCTTTTGAAATTCATCTTTGTGTATCGCATGAACAAGAGCCATAAGTAAAAAGTGAAATTTATTAAAATTTGTTTTATTTTATCCCGATAATAGTTATAATGGAATTTCATCAAGTAAAGCAGCGAAGCTCATACCGCGGCCCGCGGGCCGCATGCGGCCCACTGTCGATATTTATGCGACCCGCCAACGAATTTTAGAAATTGTTCGAAAAACTACAAAAGTAGGTAAAAATCCATTCAAATCAATATTTCTTAACTTTTTATATTATTCTAACTTTAGTCATTTTTAGTAAGATATATATCTTTAAGTACCTACTACTTTCTTGTTCAGGTTTACTATGTAGGACAGGTATGCTCCTCGTCGTTCCAAGCATATTGTTACGAGACTAGAAATCTGTCGAACCAACTAGATTACTCGAGGATTCGCGAAACACGTTGGTATTATCCCCGAACAATGTGGTAGGTTCTCGATGTTAGGTAACTCGTATAAATACAACGCATCGCCCGCTATCAGGGCAGTTAAGTTTTAATTACGGACAAGCGAACGTTATATTGCTGGAATTGTAATATGTGAAGAATAAATATTTCGTCGTTCGAACTTGGCATCTACCTACGTAACAATATAATATCAATTTTGATATGGATAAGCCAGGCCCCAGCAAAAGCGTAGTCGTAAGGTTGAAGATGAAAATCGACAGTTTCAAGATATTTGGACCGATAAATACTTTTTTATTTCATCGCATAACAAAAGTGGCTGTTTAATATGCAAGAGTAGTGTTTCTATTCCGAATAAATATAATGTGAAAAGGCATTATGAAACTCAGCATCATACTTTTACCAAATTAACCGGCGAAAATCGAACGCAAAAAATTTCCACTTTACAAAGGGAACTAATAGGCCAGCAAGCTATGTTTACAAAGCCAATTCAAGATGCTGAAGCAGCTACTGAAGTTAGCTTTGAAATATCTCGAATAATAGCGAAAACTTGTCGGCCTTTTAAAGATGGTGAGTTTGTTAAGCAGTGTTTAGATATCGCCGCAAAAAAAATGTGTCCGAAAGATGCAAAGAGGTTTGAGATAATTCAACTAAATCGCATGACTGTTCAAAGAAGACTTACCACATTAGCAGCTAATATAGAAGAGCAATTAGCTACGAAATCGAAAAGTTTTGGCTATTTTTCTATAGCACTCGACGAATCTACAGATATAAGTTCCACTGCTCAACTCTTAATATATTTACAAGGCGTAACGCAAAATTTTGAAGTGAGTGAAAAACTGATTGAGTTCTTTGACAAGTCAAACCAAGGGGAGTGATATGCTCAAAGCTCATCTGGAAAAATGTTCTATAATGGATTTGGATTTAACGAAATTATCTGGAATTACGACTGACGGAGCACCTTCAATGGTTGGAAGTAAATCTGGGATAATAACTATGTTAAAAGAGTATTTACAAACTAAAAACATAGATACCAAGGAATTAATGCAGTTTCATTGCATTATACATCAAGAGGCCCTCTGTTCAAAATTATTGGGATTTGAAAATGTAATGAAAGTTGTAGTGCTTACTGTAAACTTTATAAAATCACGAGGCCTCAATCACCGACAATTCACACAATTTCTCGAGGATATTGAAAGCGAATATGGTGATCTCCTGTTTTACACTGAAGTAAGGTGGCTAAGTGGTGGGTTGTCACTAGAGCGGTTTCTTAACTTGATTGAAGAAACCAAAATATTTCTGGCGGAAAAGAAAAAGGGCGTCTCCGAACTCGACAACCCTGATTGGCTGTGTGACTTAGCGTTTCTTGTAGACATCAGAAATCACTTGAATGTCTTAAATACGCGACTCCAAGGCAAAGATCAATTGATTTCGCAGTTATACTCTCATGTTTCGTCCTTTCAATGCAAATTGAGTCTTTTCAGGACACAAATCAATTCAGCCAATTACAGCCATTTTCCAAACTACAAAAAAATTATGGAGAAATTCAATAAAACTTATGTCAATTTCGCTTATGTTGAAAAAATTGATATTTTAATACAAGCTTTTCATGATCGTTTTCTAGACTTCAAAAAAGTTAAACCTCTATTAGACATTTTCAGCAATCCTTTCATCATTTCACCCGAAAATGCACCGGAAATGCAGTTGGAATTGATAGACATGCAAAATGATGACAATTTACGAAACAAGTTTAAGCAAGATAATTTACTCAACTTTTACCGTTGCGTTTATAAAGAGTTGCGAATAAATGCATTGAAATGTGCAAGCTTATTTGGATCGACGTATATTTGTGAGCAAACGTTTGCAGTGATGAAACTTAACAAAACAAAAAATCGAAACCGTCTGGCAAATGAAAATCTGGAAGCAATTTTACGTGTGGCGACAAGTAATGTGGAGCCAAACATAAACAAAATTGTTAGGTCAATGCAATGTCATGCATCAAAATAATAAATATGAAATATTACATTGTAATGATTAGATTATTACGATTACATAATTACAACAAACATTTTTGAATGTTCTTTTATTTTTATCATTTGTAGTAATTCATACTACTTAAAAATAAAAATATTTGTGTTAATAAGTATTCTTTGTAGTGGCCCGTCCTTGGCTTATAATTTTCCCGAGTGGCGCCTGTTCCCTATAAGTCTGTGCATCCCTGAAGTAAAGGCTGAAACAATCCTATAGCCTATTTTTTTTTTTGTTGAATAGACAACATATAAACATATAATTTCTATTTACATACTTAGATTCAATATGAATACAGGACCGTATTTGAAAAGTTTGTGTTTCTAAATTTCCGCATAAATTAATGTTTCGGTAGAATAAAATTTTTTGCAGATTTGAATAGCTGTCTTACGTATCTATTATATACTCGTATTAGCGAACGTCGGCGTATTTCATTTACATCCTGTATACGTATTCTACATCTTCAACAATTGTTAACAAATTTTGTATTCTATTAAATAATACGATACTTACAATTTCTTTTGAAACTATAACATTTCAAGTTTACATCATATAATAAGGAGTTGTGCAACAAACTATAATAACTTTTTGTAACAGATAATATAGTATTACCGCTATTAATTTAACCGTAACAATAAACACAAATAGTAGTAGTAGTAGACATGTAGACCTTTCATAAAATTTTCGTAATCAAACAGTACAATGTTAAAAAGTGCATATAAGAATAAAATTGATACACTTGATTGCTTTATTAAACATGTACCTACCTTAAAGTATTATTTACTAACATTAACAGAAATATTAAAAAATTGGTGTAATTTATGGTTTCGTATAAATTTGAAATCTAAAATTTTACCTTTGTTTAGCTACAAATTGTTTTGTGTAAGAAACTTGAATCTGAAGAAGTTTCTAAATTCTTAAAATTTTTTTGATATTATATTACTTGTTCAATTACTAAATTAATTTTTGGTTTAATAGAATAATATTTTACATTATACCGTGTTGTCTTTTTTAATTTAGCGAATTAATATATTCATTTTAGATCTGGTTACTTTTTTCAAATGAATGTAAATACTCGTAGTACATAGCGTGAAGTTAGTTACCTAATTCAACATTTATATTTAAAAGTGAATAGAGGGATAAAGTATAATAATCGATTAATATTATAAGAAATTAGGGAAACAGGCTGCGTAAAAAGAAGAATAAACATAGTGATTGATAGGCAGGTAACTATTTTAATTATTACCTATTATCAGGTCGACATTGTGTTACTGATACTCCTATGTGTGCCAGAACAAGCGGATATTTGTAGCAATTAGTCGACAAACTGGTCAAGGGAAGTTCATAAGAAACTTGCTAATATTTTCCTCAGAAAGGAGATTTGATCATGTCTGGAAACGAAACATGGAATGAAATGGAATTTGGCGAAAGATCAATTGCATACTAAAGCGTTATTCGGAGAGCGAGATATGAAATGCTCGGTTAATCTAATTAAAAGTAACAAAAAATAAATTAAATTTGGTACCGGTTCTCTGCCCTTTAAGTCTGAATTGATGGAGAGTGTGGCCTGAAATCTGAAACAGACAGAAACAAGAAAAATCAGTAACCACAATAAGTTATTAAACTTCTAAATACGCCAGGTTTAAGTAGTATATAAGGGCCTGTTTTAATGTTAAAGTTTAGTGTTATCCCACTGGCGATTTGATGAAGAGCATATCTTCAAAGGTTCTACCATAGCCAAAGGCGCCATCTTTAAAGCTATCTTTCTCTTTCAGATTGGTCAACTTTAGTTGCCGAAATACGTATTTGGAAGTTTAAGTTATTGTGAATAGCGAATATTTCATTCAGCATGGTAGCGGACTTTTTTTTAGAAATGATTAATCTAACTGTAGTATGGAGAAAATGCTTATACATGTCATGTAAAGAACATGAAATTGGATACTACGATTAACCCTGTCATGCTTTGCAGAGATGTACATGCCAGCATGAAAAGTAAATCATATAAAATTCAATTTATTAATACTTTGTTTATGTACCTGCATTTGCATGAAAATTATAAATGTTAGATGTTTATTGATATAAATGATGGCATTATAAATGAAAATGCTTGCATGCACGAGATCTTATTGTCCTTTGTTTGTTTGGTCATCACAGAAAGAGTGTTACAGACACAACATGTTCAATGAATTAACCCAAACAAGTAGAAACTAGGTCGGTTATGAAAATAAAAGATATGTTTTCAACAAAGGAAAGTTACATTATGAAACAGATATGTAAATAAATTTACATATCTGTAACTGTATACTTGGACAATACCTCGTATTTCGGCATTTACTTCTGCTTAATACATATGTTTCTGCCATTTTATAGGCGTCATCAGCTAAGCTACTGAAGCAAATTATACAAATGATACAAATCTTAATAAATAAAATCTGTATCTGCATATAACATTAAGCCGAACCGCCCATCAGATATAGCAAGTTTCACTCTATAAGGTGGCACTTATTTACGAGTGACATCTTACGGACGAAACAGACTATACCAAAGAAAGCGATCTTTCGATTGACAAGCTATGCTCATACGAACCGAAAGGAATACGGGTAGTCCTAAAACGAGCCAGGTGGCGGTAGATATACAAAAATGTTTTAAATATGTCTATACGTTATATGCACGTATAAAGCTTTTGTTTCATTATGAAACAGATATGTAAATAAATTTACATATCTGTAACTGTATACTTGGACAATACCTCGTATTTCGGCATTTACTTCTGCTTAATACATATGTTTCTGCCATTTTATAGGCGTCATCAGCTAAGCTACTGAAGCAAATTATACAAATGATACAAATCTTAATAAATAAAATCTATATCTGCATATAACATTAAGCCGAACCGCCCATCAGATATAGCAAGTTTCACTCTATAAGGTGGCACTTATTTACGAGTGACATCTTACGGACGAAACAGACTATACCAAAGAAAGCGATCTTTCGATTGACAAGCTATGCTCATACGAACCGAAAGGAATACGGGTAGTCCTAAAACGCGCCAGGTGGCGGTAGATATACAAAAATGTTTTAAATATGTCTATACGTTATATGCACGTATAAAGCTTTTGTTTCATTATGAAACAGATATGTAAATAAATTTACATATCTGTAACTGTATACTTGGACAATACCTCGTATTTCGGCATTTACTTCTGCTTAATACATATGTTTCTGCCATTTTATAGGCGTCATCAGCTAAGCTACTGAAGCAAATTATACAAATGATACAAATCTTAATAAATAAAATCTGTATCTGCATATAACATTAAGCCGAACCGCCCATCAGATATAGCAAGTTTCACTCTATAAGGTGGCACTTATTTACGAGTGACATCTTACGGACGAAACAGACTATACCAAAGAAAGCGATCTTTCGATTGACAAGCTATGCTCATACGAACCGAAAGGAATACGGGTAGTCCTAAAACGCGCCAGGTGGCGGTAGATATACAAAAATGTTTTAAATATGTCTATACGTTATATGCACGTATAAAGCTTTTGTTTCATTATGAAACAGATATGTAAATAAATTTACATATCTGTAACTGTATACTTGGACAATTCCGTATTCCTTTCGGTTCGTATGAGCATAGCTTGTCAATCGAAAGATCGCTTTCTTTGGTATAGTCTGTTTCGTCCGTAAGATGTCACTCGTAAATAAGTGCCACCTTATAGAGTGAAACTTGCTATATCTGATGGGCGGTTCGGCTTAATGTTATATGCAGATACAGATTTTATTTATTAAGATTTGTATCATTTGTATAATTTGCTTCAGTAGCTTAGCTGATGACGCCTATAAAATGGCAGAAACATATGTATTAAGCAGAAGTAAATGCCGAAATACGAGGTATTGTCCAAGTATACAGTTACAGATATGTAAATTTATTTACATATCTGTTTCATAATGAAACAAAAGCTTTATACGTGCATATAACGTATAGACATATTTAAAACATTTTTGTAAAGGAAAGTTACTATGTTATCGTAGAGCTATAGCCGATGAAGTTATTGATAGAGTAAATAGAATTATGTAATCACAAAATGTGCTGTATCTCAAGAAACTACCAAATTTGTAGCCAGACTAACAGAAAGACAAATTGCCAATGAAAATTGGCTTGCTATTGGACAAAATAGATTAGTGGCAAATAAGTTTAGTGCAATTTGGAAGGCTTGCACAAGGAATAAGTATTTACCTTTATTTTACCTTTTTTTAGTCACCTAATTAACACATAATAATATCTTAGTTTTGTTCATCCAATTCAATGAGAAAGAAATAAAATAATAGAGAAACAAAATTGTAAATAGCAAATTATATTTTATAACCTTCGTTACGCCTTTTTAAAATAGTTCATTATTATTATTAAGGTAAATTAAAACGTTTATGTAGATTTAAAATATGTTTATTAGAATTAAAACTGAAGCGAACGATATAACAACTGTATTACAGGATTTAACGTTAAGCGTTAGAATGTTTAATGTACAATATTTGACGATTAAAACGTGCGGCGTTAGAATGCCTGTTATTGTGTCTTACATTTAGTTTTTAATACTTCGTGTCTTTACCTTAATTATAGGTATCACTCGCGTTAAGCTTACGGCGCATTTCACACGGTGTCTCTAGTGCAAAGGGACGGCTCTATAACAAGCATTTTTTTTTATTTACCCTTTTTTTCATAATTTTTTTTAGAACAAATATTTTAATGTATAATATTTTTCTGTATCATAAAGAAAATAAGTAATTGGATATCTAAAATTTGAATAATAAATAGTTCTTAATTTTCTTATACTCACACTTCTTATAAATTGCGAAAAATAAGTACATTAAATAGTAGATTCAGAGAATGTGTCGACTAGGTTCTTCACAATGTCTGAAAGTATTTTAAGTCACATGTAAAAATATTTAACACTATCAAGAGCATCCGGACCTTATCAATTTCTTTTAGATGTTCCTAATTTTAGGCTCTATAAGAAGCTTAAAGAACTAGCATATTTCTCTTTGATTGTAGTGTAATATCAGAAGTAGTTGGCAGGGGCGCCATGTAATATTTGAAGTGGTTGACAGGGTCGCCATGTAATGTTGTGGTCCTAGTCAAGGCTTAGTTTCCGTTCCGGTTCATTAGAGACCGGGTTATCGGTAGGATAAATGACACTTTCGGGAACGGTTAAATAATAACGTTTAATAAAATAAATTAACAATAACAATTACATTACAAGCTATTGTGTTCGCTTGTATAACTACAATACGTTATATTACATCAGACTGACTGACTGACTAGACTTCTCAGTCTCAGTTTATATATTATCTCTACTCCTATTAACCTAGTTAAGTGTGACCCGGTTTACATACCTGCTTACATAATGACATGCTAACCTAGATACATGAACTATAATGTCGAAAGATGTAGTAACTAAGTAACTAGGTGACCTACTTTGGTTACCACAGTAGTGTTTATAATCTTGGGTCCAACACATCACCACGACCACTGAAAGATCTGAAATACAAAAGAACAATATGTTACGAGTTGTTCATTTCATCATAGTAATAGGAAAATAAATAATGTTATCAATTTATTAAATTTGGATAAAGTTCAACATAAATTAATAAACACATACCAACAAAATATTTCTCGTTATTTTGGATGTTAGATACTATGCTTATAGATATTTCTTATTAGTTATTTAACTACAGGAAAAAATTTATACCAATGTAAAATTCCTCTTATGGAAGAATACCATTACATCAAAGTTTGTTTGAATAAAGAACGTTGATCTTCGCTAATAAAATGGCGATTGTGACGTCAGCACTAATAACGCACCTATTTACGAGATATGACGACAAAAGCTTCATTAGGTTATATAAAAATTCTTATGTATTCCGTTTATATACCATGAGTTTTTTATCTCTAAACATAGCCTATGTTCAGTTTAAGAAGAACGCCTCAATGCACGGGAATGTTATGCAACCAACATCGCTCAATTATGTATTTCGACAAATGTCAAAACAAATGTCGGTAATGTGCATAAAATAAATTGCATTTTAAATATTTTAGTTTTTAACATTTGTATTCACCTAATTTAAAAAATGTATATAAAATATGAAAAAATAGACTGATGCGAGAGTTGTTTTCTATCAAATATCTTGACAAGCCCATACAATTTATCGGAACAATTCAGGCGATTACTAGGAAATTTTATTCTGATGGCAGCATAATAAATACACAGAGAAAGGAAATTAAAACCCACATTCTCTCAGAAGACCTAAAATTAAATGTGTCATGTTGCATTGAAGAACACCATTAAGTAAAATAGCACAACAATTTAATATTTCGAAGACGTCTGTATTTAAAATTCTCAAACAGTACAAATACAAACCTTACAAGTTTTCTAATCACCAACAATTATTTGATGAAGATAAAATAAGGTGTATTGACTTCTGCGAAACACTATTTAATTTTTTAAATGAAAATCATAATATGTTGAATTTTACCCTTTTAATTACATTTTAAGGTACTGGTTGCGGACGAATGATCATATTCATAATTTAACACACACACACACACACACACACACACACACACACACACACACACACACACACACACACACACACACACACACACACACACACACACACACACACACACACACACACACACACACACACACACACACACACACACACACACACACACACACACACACACACACACACACACACACACACACACACACACACACACACAATATAACGCTAGAGTTAATGCATGGGCCGGTATAATCAGCACTGAACTTGTGGACTATACTTTATTGACACAAATTTTAATTCCAATAAGCTCTTGGAATTACTTGGAACACGTATTGTTCCTCAAATTGAAAATTTAGCCATTGAAGATCCCTGGTTTCAAATGGTTGGAGTCCCAACAGCAATTACAAATTTTCTAAATTCTAGTTTTCCTGATCGGTATGGTCCGATAGGTGGCCAGCCCGTTCGCCAAATTTATCGCCAAATGACTGTTTTCTTTGGAGATACCTTAAATCTAAAATAAATAATAATGTAATTTTCACTAACATTTAAGATTCAAAAGTACACATAAGTACAGCCTGGGATTAATTACAAACCAAACCGGATTTTCTAACACACTCTTTGAATGAATTTCATAATCGACTGGCATATTGTATCGAATGTGAAGGTAGACATTTCGAACATTTATTAAGAACTTCAAAAAGTTATAAATAAAAACAAACTTTTTTCAATTTATCATAAAATTCATTTTAATGTTGTCTGTGTAAGATGAATGTTAAATAAATTAATTTCACACTTTATTGACACTGACAAATAAATGCCTTATTACAAGTGATGACACTCGCAATGTTGGTTGCATACCGTTCCCATTTATTGAAGTATTTATTTTAAAACTGAACATAGGCGTATTCACATGTTATGTTCAGTGATTAAAAAAACTCACTGTATATAATATATCAAATATATAAAAATGAACGTTCCGTATAGACGCCTATACCGTTCATCCGATTGCGATGAAATTTTGGTAAATTGTTGTTTTCCTGCCGGCCATGGTTTCTGTAAAAGTATAACTAAACAAAAGATTTCTTTCCTAGAGTCAAGGTTAATCGGTTTGAGTGTGCGGTAAATATGTTTCAACGTTGTCGCGAAGTGACAGAACGAACTGTCGATTTAATAAATGCGCTTTGACGTTGTCACGAAATGACAGAACGGGCTGTCAATTTCATAAATGCGCTTTGACGTTGTCACGAAGAAATAGAATGAACTGTTGAATAATTTTATACTTATCGAAAAGCCTAAGCGGACTACGAGCCTGCGGTGCAAATTTTGAGGAAATATCCGGAGATTCCAGTTCGGTAGCGTGAACTTCTTGAAGTATGAACCAAACAGGGCCTAAATGTCAACATTCGTGCATGCCAGATACTATAACGCAGCAACTAATGTGGCATAGCAACGCACATTAAATTTTTACTAGTAAAGTTAAACAAATTTATTCTGGCACGTCAAGTTTTGATAAAATATATTGAAAAGTAATTGAAATAATTTTAATTAGGTAGATACATTATAAGGAGCTGTATGGTATCGTCCTGTTTAAATGTTCTTGTTTATGCTGTTCTTCGGCATTTTGCGATATCAATGTCCAACAATAATTAATAAGCATTTCACGATTCCACTTTCCCTGATAACGTTTTTCAATAACAGAAACGTCTTGATCAAACATGTTCGTCACTCACGTCGCCGAAGTTCGTAGGAAAGAAATCCAGATGCGAGTGTAAAACATATATTTTAAGGCTCATGTTACAGTACAATTTATGGTAACTTCTAAGACGTTCATTAACAAGTGCTATATAATTGTCAGATTTTATGTTTCCTAGAAAATTGTGGGTCACACTTTTAAAGCATTCCAAGCAACACGTTCCAAGTCGCTTAAGGTTTCTTCAAATTTTTTATCTTGTTGTAGAAGTTTACTTTGGAGTCCTATAAAAATACTAAAAATATTGTTTTCATAAAATTTTTCAGCAAACCTAATTTTATGTGTAATGGCGGTAGAAGTATTTTATCAGGTTCAACTAGTGACTTATGATGTATATTCTTTTGTCCAGGAATATACTAAACCCCGACTGATCAAACTTTAACAATGTAGTGGGAATTCCTTGATTGACTGTCCCACTCACAAAGAAAATAGCAATTCTTTATATACCTTAGTTGTAAACCGAGTGGAATGCTATAACTTTGGAGTCTGTGTGAATATACCATTTGTACATTTTGTAATTAATCAATAAATAGACGCCTTTCTTAGGGATAGTATTCTTGACCTAATGCCAACATCAAATCGTCGACACTGTTGTAGTATGAAAGACCTTCTTAGATTGAAAAATACTATGATAATTCTTTCTGACGATGAAGATACAGAGATATGTGTGCCTAGAGCTAACACTTTCCATCCTTGGAGTCTAGATCCTAATATTTCTGCTTTAGGTTTTGACGAATCCAGGTCTCAATAACATCATTTACTTCTAACTGATTTATTAGGTGCGGTCCGTTCTCTTCAGATGGCAAATATTCATCATAGCTGCTCGCTAACTTGACACTTGCTTTTTCTGGTTCTGTAACATCATATTCTTCACTCGAGACACCCATCATGGGTCCTGGTTCTAGCAAGGATTCAGAATGAGGTACTGGACGGCAGCGAGGGCAGTGACATGGGTCGATTTCGACTGCTGTATTTTTGTCGGTATAGCGTGTAATTATTGTAAACCGATTGTTCTAATTCAATTCTTAAAATTACACCTACTTTTAAATAGCATTTTGCTTGTCATTTACTTTCGAATGTCTATGTAACTACATGGAATGTCTGCTATTATTTTTCTACATCCAGAGTTGTTTCTGTTAGTATTAATATTCTACACATTTATTAAGGACCTATTGTATATAATATTTTTAATTTTTACTATTTGTAATAATATAATGTCATTTACAGCTCTATTGATTCTTTAATAATTAGTTTTTGATCCGTACTTAATCTAGAAATTTAGTAATATATTGTATATCGAGCATATTATTTACATATCTTAATTTTCCTTTAATATCTTAATTTCCCTGTAAATATCTTCTGATTACGATTTCATTTCACAGTAAAAATCTGAGGTCGTGTTTTTATTTTTTTTCCTTCATTTGATATCTTGCGTTGGTTATCTATAACCCGTTTTTTTAATTAGAAAATAGGCTGGAAATTGTCGTTACCATCGAATCATTTTTGTAATTTTGTACGATTTTCATAGTTTAATTAAGCCATTTCTGGGTTGTTTTGGTTTTGTTTATGTTTACAACACCGTTTAAGTTAGCTGAGTTTGACAACAGTATCGCATGATCATTAGGGATTACACGTACATTTTGCTATGAATTGTGGTTTATATATTTACTGCACCACCGTCCACAACTAATCTACCCAACTAGGATACTCAGCCAGTTGATATCCAACAATGAGACTTCTTTCTTCTCAGGGTTCCAAACGGAAACGTGGAACTGGAATATTACTAGGCGCCAATCAAACGTACTTGACAAATATGATAGTTATATTTTTAATAATTTACTTCTTTTAATAATAAATGCGCAGTAAAAGGTTTATTAAATTAAACGAGCACAATATAAAATTTAAATGAATATTTAATACAAAAAAAAATCAAAAAAAGAAAAAAATCTATCTTTATAAACTATAAAGATTGTGTATTTAACAATATACAACTTCTGTGGTAAAACAATTCACTGAATATGACCGCTAAGTGAATTAAAACTTCCTCTAATGACTTGCGATCAACTTAATTAAAATAACAAAGTTTATTTTTAATTTCTCCCCAGAGAAAACATAGTATAAACAAACTTGAAAACACGATCAAAAATCTACTACATGCGCGCTCACATGTAACAAAAAAATTTCCCTTGAATTCCAAACGGATAAAATTTTACAAATATATATTTTTTACGTAGAAATTTTAAAAATATTCTTTATCATTTATCTCAACTAATTAAGACTCTTAACTAATAATATTAATACAATTGATATACAATCTTAAAAAACTCTTTGAATTAATAAGTCGTCTTATAAATATATATCTTTACTTACATAAAAAAATTATATAGGAGACACGTTGACAAGAAAAACGTTGTTTAATTAAATACTATCAAATTTACGAGAATACAATCTCGTCGAATATACGGGAATTGAATATCAAACACCTTCAACTAATTAACTCAATAAATTCAACCAGAATTTAATTAAATATATATATATATATATATATATATATATATATATACATATTTTATTTAAAGGAAAAGAACGTTCTTGGCTAAAGGTATAACTTCGTCTCTCCCTCAATATCGTCACTACGTTCGCTTTCACATAAAGACCTTCAAAAATCTAGTTTTTGCTTATACATATATTATCTAAATATAACGGATGTACACAGATATCCAAAAACAATGTACATTTATTTTTAAATAAATTTCAAATATAATTTAGGGAAAAATCCATAGTATATTATTTTTTATTTTTATTGCTAGAATTTTTCCAGGTCCTAAATTCTTTTGTTCAGTTCGAACATTTTTACTTTGTTGTAGTAGACTAAGTGCGACATTTCTGAGTAATTAGTCTAGCCCAATAGCTTTGTTTCTTTTATTAGCAATTTTCCTTTAGTGATGAATCATCACTAAAGGAAAATATCATCACTGATGATATTTAATTTACACTTTCAGTCGTTTCAGAAAGGTTTTTAGTCTTGTTTCTTTCTATCTACTTTCTTTTTCTTTTTCTTGATGGGAGTTTCCATCTATACTTGATTTATTGCACGAAGTACGAAACTGGTCCTATATAAGTGCGAACACGTGGTGATTCGTTCCTCTTGAGTAAGTGAATTTGGTGAACGTAAGAAATCAACCGGTCCATGTGTCGCTAGAAATCTAAATTATAATAACTAATTTAAGGAAATGGTTTTACTCGCTTAGCGGATTATAGTTATTATGGTTAATATTAAACAATAGTGGATATTAGTCCAAAAGGTTGTTTTATCGTTGGATGCGATGGATTATTAAGGATTTAATTAGCGAGCACATGGCCTAAAACTCCATTTTGTTTCATCCGACTTTGCTTACATGAAGTGAGTGGTTTATACACGATGTCCTTGTGTAAAGGCATTGTTTCCTTCATTATTTTGTTTCTGTTTCTTATATTGGTTTTATTTCTTGAATTTAATAGAGGACTTAGCAAGAGCTTATCAGGGGCTTATCAGGAGCTTAGCAAGGACTTAGCAAGAGCTTATCAGGGGCTTATCAGGAGCTTAGCAAGGACTTAGCAAGAGCTTATCAGGAGCTTATCAAATGTGATTCATCACGTGAGAGATTACCTTGCACGAGGTATTATCTTTGTCTCAACCACGAGGTTAGCGTTTTACAGTTACACCCCTTAGACACATAAGGTAGGACGTCTCACAATGGAAAAGACGAGTGTAAATTTTGTATATAAATTATAGATAAATTATTTTCTTCATGTTTCTGTATTAATCTCCATCGTTATTTAGTTAGTTATTATATCGATACCCAGAATCTTTAATATATAGGGTTACCGAAATACTTCATGTTACACTAGGGTCATGCCCAATTTTGTAATTGTTATTTAATAATAATTTTTATAAAGTCAATTATTACATTTTTTATATATAAATTCAGTATCGTTTAGTATAAAGATATAGATCACAGCATGTCATAAAAATAATTATAGATTTACTTTGTGCTTATTTTCTTTATTAAAAATTGAAATTATCAATCCTTTTCATTTTGTGTTATATTTAATAATTTCTGTATATACTGTGTGTACCAAATTCTCGATGTGAGATTTATCTAAGATCATAGATAAAATTACTTATGCAATTCTTTAAGTTAAGCTTACCTTTAATCTAGCTTTGTTTATAATTATTATACCATCATTTATTCGGTCTTATTTTTTTTATTTAAATATTATGAACTATTTTGGAATTTATCTAAAACTCAGTGATATTCTGTGCACATAATTCAAATTAACGTTATTATTCAATTGTACACGATTTAGTCTTTTATTTAACTTACTATATTGGGTGAGTTTTTAACTCATGTCCAGTCATTACTTTGATATTAATAAGAATGAATAAATCCATTCTAACGTAATTATCAGGCTGGTCATTGATATATATATATATATATATATATATATATATATATATATTATTAACAATTGATAAATTATTGGAGTTTTTCGGCTTTTATATGAAATATTTACAAATATCAAGTTAGTATGTATGTAATTGCAAAGTAAGGGGGGGATGTAAACATTGCTGTCTACAAATTACAAAGCAAATCATACGAAATTTTTTAATTGAAAAATATTGTCTATGTTGGGACTCGAACCCAAGTCTATAGTTTGCCGGACTGCCTGTTTTACCACTCACCCACAATAGACCTAGGTTCAAGCTATTTAGAAATGCATTATAAAGTAACACTGTTAATGAATCAGATGTCAGTTATTGAATGTAGATGTCAAGTTGAAAGCTGAAGTCAGTTTTGAAAGTTGATGTCAGTTTTGATAGCAGATGTCAGTTAGTGAAAGCAAATGTCAGTAATTGAAAGCAGATGTCTGTTTTGAAAGCAGGTGTCAGTTATGAAAGCAAATGTCAGATTTGAAAGCAGATGCCTATTTTGAAATTAGATGTCAGTTATTGAAAGCAGATGTCAGTATTTTGGAGCAGATGCCAGATTTGAAATATTTCATATAAAAGCCGAAAAACTCCAATATAATTTATCAATTGTTATATTTAATAAACGGCTAAGAAATTATCTAAACACTTATATATATATAATCAAATAAATTAAAAGCGGGCAAGAGGTCTGTCAATTAAAAATTTATTAAGTATCCCTATATTTCGCAACAACTTTGTTGCTTCTTCCGGAGATACTACAAGATTAATGAGAAATAACATTAAATAAATAAGAGTATAAAGCAGTAGTAAAATACTTACAAAATGTAGAGTTGACAAAATAATAAAATTGACGTACAAGGACAATAAAATTTAATAGATTTAAAACTTAAAGTAACTATAGATACAACCCTTTAAAACCTTTAAAAAACATATATATGTAAAAGTTAAAACATGAAGAATATGAAACGAAACATATAGCAAAAAACTAAAGTCACAAGTATAAAAAAAAAATAAAAAAAAAAGTTATAAAAGTATAAAAGTTAAAACATGAAAAATATGAAACGAAACATATAGCAAAAAACTAAAGTCACAAGTATATATAAAAAAAAATTTATTATTTTGTCAACTCTACATTTTGTAAGTATTTTACTACTGCTTTATACTCTTGTTTATTTAATGTTATTTCTCATTAATCTTGTAGTATCTCCGGAAGAAGAATCTCCGGTTGTTGCGAAATATAGGGATACTTAATAAATGAGTTTTTTAATTGACAGACCGCTTGCCCGCTTTTAATTTATTTGATTCAATATATTACGGTCGATAATTTCGTTTAAATTATATATATATACATATATATATTTTAAGTTTTATTCATTAATGTTGTGGCTTGAGAGCGTGTGTAGCTTTCTTTTCTGCATTATTTTTGGTCTTATCGATTTTGCTGGCATCTTCTCTTATTACTGGAGATTTTGTCATTGATTTTTAATATTCTTTTGTGCTTGTTGATGATTTAGTTCGTTGTTAATAAATTCTCTATTGTTATTGTTTTACATTTGTTATTTTATTGTGATGATAACAACGATACACGTACATACCCATGATTTAGTAAAGTTACTGTCAGCGGTGTCTATGTTCACTGTAACGGCTAAAGAGTTTAAACATGGTGGCACCTATTTCTAAGAATCTCCCCTCCGCTCGCCTCTAAACTGAGTTGATCTTTAGCCGAAAATCGCCGGGGCAATAATGTTATTGGGGTAAGTGGTTCAATCGTACCCAGGCGCGGAACTATTGCTCGTGCGGGCATATAGCCGCAAATTATATATACATATATATATATATATATATATATAATTTCTATTTTTCTTTTTTTTTGTTGGAAAATCCGAAAGTTTTTGTGCAGTAAACGTAGCAATCAGTTGAATGGTCCGTTTGTTCACGTCAAATCATAGATCTGACATTGGCGCAGCGCTTTTCTTACCACTTAACTAACCTCTCAGAGTAACAGTCCAGAGTGCGCAGTAATTTCCGGAAGCCTATGGCTTGCCTTGATGTTCAATGGTTAAGCCAAAATAAATAAAAATATAACTTTTCTATTAATGGTGTAATATTTCGCTTATGCTGGTGGGTAGTGAATTCTCCAAATACATAACTGAAACTGTTTGGATTACTTATTGACGATGTACATTATGAAATAAAAAGGCGTTCAACTATCACAAATCGGCTTACATTGAATCGAAAACTCCACAATCAAACGCTAACAAATAAAAGATCAAATTTAAAAAATCAAGAAATGAAAATTTATTAACATAAATAGATATCTGTAACACGCTTGAAAAATAACAATAAAAGTAAAAATAAGAAAACTGTAATATACGTGAATCCTAACTAAATAATAATAAAAAAAACGGTATTACGTAATAATGTACATGTGTTACTTAATATAAATATATGGTTGTGTACGTAACTAGTGGTGCATATAAATATCAAATGTTGCTTAAAATTAACACACCAAAAAGGTAAGTTACATGTTTCTTTTATAAGGATACTATAAGAATGAATGTGATATATAAATATATGTCTTGAAATGTATAAATTTACGTTTATATTCAGATGTAAGCAATGTTTAAATTAAGTGTTTGATAATAAATAAATGTTAACTTTTAAATGAAATTCTAGGAAATATTGGATCTTGGAAGGAACCTGGTTTTATTTTCTCTGTATGTGAGGATCCGGTATCTGGTCAGGAACGTCGTAATAGGGCTGGTTATAAGTACGGTAGCGCCTTGTCGAAGTATATGCGTCGATATAGGTCAATGGCTCACGTAATCGGTCCGATGATATTCCTATAGTGAGATGATGCTCTACTCGATAATTCGGTTATTTAACGTGATACTGGTCCAAATTATGTCTCAAAAGTTGAGCTTGATATTAAGGTATCGTATGTATATGAATTTACTAGTTTTAAACTGATTTTAATATATAATTTTAAATAAAACTTTTACTTGAGTCAGAAGTACGGCCATTTGTTGTAAGTATTTTATCGGAGAGGACGCCGCTAGCTTTTTTTTATTTTCCAAAGCCTTTTTAATTTTCCCTAAAAAGCCTCGTTTTAATCTATGTTACATCAAATAAAATATAAATTTATACAATATTTCAGTATTAATAGGATTATAAAATTAGCGGAATAATTAACAAGTATAATAAATTACATTCTAAACATAGGTTATGTAGTTGTTTACATTCTAAAAATCGCATTCGCGGGACTATGGTATTTTAAAATTGTGGACGTGGCTAACTAGTATCGTAAAATGTGGATAAAGTAGCTGTCTGTAATTTGTCGCGTAAGATTTGAATTTAGAAATTGAAATGTAAAAATATAAAAAGATAAGTTAAGAAAGAAAATAAGCAAATCATTAATTATAAAGTTAACGTCATTTAATTTATTCACATCTCGACACTAGTTTCACATAATTACGTCCCTCAATTTTTGCCATTATATACAATGTGTATTATGTGTATACTGCTGGTGCATAACTGCTTTTTCCATTATAGGAGCTGTTCTTTGAGTGCAGTATGCCTCACAACAATATATATATATATATATATATATATATATATATATATATATAACATTTGATAAATTATTGGAGGTTTTCGGCTTTTATATGAAATATTTACAAATATCTAGTATGTATGTAATTGAAAAGTAAGGGGGGATGTAAACATTGCTGTCTACAAATTACAAAGCAAATCATACGAAATTTTTAATTGAAAAAATGTCTATGTTGGGACTCGAACCCAAGTCTACAGCTTGCCGGGCTGTCGTCACTACCACTAGACCACAATAGACCCAGGTTCAAGTTATTCAGAAATGCATATAAAGTAACAGTGTTGATGAATCAGATGTCAGATGTCTATTGTGGTCTAGTGGTAATGACGACAGCCCGGCAAGCTGTAGACTTGGGTTCGAGTCCCAACATAGACATTTTTTCAATTAAAATTTCGGATGATTTGCTTTGTAATTTGTAGACAGCAATGTTTACATCCCCCCTTACTTTGCAATTACATACATACTAGATATTTGTAAATATTTCATATAAAAGCCGAAAACCTCCAATAATTTATCAAATGTTATATTTAATGAACGGCTAAGAAATTATCTAATCACTTATATATATATATATATATATATATATATATATATATATATATATAACAGCAACATATATTATGATGGTAACAACAGAAGGGGTATAAAAAATTTAAGCAGTATATGCTATAACTTCATTATGTAACGATCTGCAATTTACCATCATAATATATGTTGCTGTTATATAATTATATATCTTATGTTATTTAAATATCAATACATTTGCTTATCATGCTGACAGTTCCGTATTTTGATCCCTGTCTGGTTGTCCGAGTAGGTTTCCGTGGTTTTCCTTCTCGTTTAAGGCGAATGCCGACAGCTTAACATCTTATGTCACTCCACGGGCGCATACGTAATAATAACTCATGTCTTGTGTTTCCCTGTTTTTGTTGTCTATCTATTTTAGAATAGTAAGGCATGATTTATTATTATTATATTGGAATGTGTCTTTGAATAATTTTATCCATAGCAACTGCAAATGTATACGTATGACATTAATATACTGTCATTTATATTTTGTATTCCTTGAAAAAGGCATCATTTGCCGAAACATGTAGGATTGTTTTAAATATATACATTTTGAAGTAAAACCAGACCTTTAATCGCCAACAAATTGAATTTGCCATATATATATATATATATATATATATATATATATATATATATATATATATACAATATTTTTGTGAGCTTGGTATGATAAGGTAAACTTAATAAGTCGGCGATTAAAGGTCTGGTTTATTACTTCAAAGTATATATATTTAAAACAACCCTACATGTTTCGGCAATGATGCCTTTGTCAAGGGAATAAAAAATATAAATGACAGAATATAAATGTCAAATAATTTAGTTGCTATGGTTTAAATTATTCAAAGATACATTCCAATAATAATAATAAGTCATGCCTTAGTATTCCAAAAAATAGATAGCAAGGTGTGAACATATATGTTGTTCGCTGCCGGCAGCTTGTGTCTCTTTCTGGGTATGAACCTGTGTGTTGGTTGCTGCTGGCAGCTTGCGTCTCTCTCTGGGTGTGTGATTTTGTATTTGTGTGACCGCGTAAGTGTAGGGTTTTGTATGTTAGTGCGCTCGTGCGTGTGTTTAGTGACCGGTCGCGTAAATTTAGAGAGATCGGATAACCAGCCGTTGCGTATGGCCGCCAACCCTTTCTCCCCTTTGCCCCCGCTTTCGCGGAAATCGTTAATTTGGCACAAAGTGTGACCGTCGTCGACTGAGGTAGCCACTAAGAGTGTTCCCTCGGTTGGCGATGAGCAACCCCGCCTTGCCTCGTTGGGGCGGGGGTCGGGCCGTCGAAGTACTGCTCGGAAAAGTAAAGAAGTTGCCGGGAAAGGGTTGGCGGCCCTACGCAACGGCTGGTTATCCGATCTCTCTAAATTTACGCGACCGGTCACTAAACACACGCACGAGCGCACTAACATACAAAACCCTACACTTACGCGGTCACACAAATACAAAATCACACACCCAGACAGAGACGCAAGCTGCCAGCAGCAACCAACACACAGGTTCATACCCAGAAAGAGACACAAGCTGCCGGCAGCGAACAACACGTATGTTCACACCTTGCTATCTATTTCTTGGAATACTAAGGCATGACTTATTATTATTATTGGAATGTATCTTTGAATAATTTAAACCATAGCAAGTAAATTATTTGACATTTATATTCTGTCATTTATATTTTTTATTCCCTTGACAAAGGCATCATTGCCGAAACATGTAGGGTTGTTTTAAATATATATACTTTGAAGTAATAAACCAGACCTTTAATCGCCGACTTATTAAGTTTACCTTATATATATATATAATATGTATAAAAGAAAATCTTTCATCTTTAAAATAAAACACATATTATTAAATACGTTGCTCTAATTTTTTAATATATTGCTAATGAATCAATTAGAACGCCATATTTTATATAACACAGTTAATTTATATTATACGTGAATTCCTACGATGATTATATTATGTAGATGGTTGTTTAGAGAAACTATTGAGCGACTAGAAAGGAAACCAGATGTTGACGTTATTATAATCACATACCATCGTGCGGTAGTGTAATTATATCCGTAAAAACAAAAACCAATGCATAATTTTGAACAATAATTTACATAATATCTTTTTACAGAAAATAACCTTGATCGAACGTAGGTAGGTAGTTTAAATATATATGCCCAACTGCGAATATTAAAAATAAAATCCGTCTATATCTAAAGAAATCAGGAACAAATTCGCTTATTTTCATTAATTATAATATGAGTATATAAATTTAATCTATTAAAGACAATCGTAAAAAACCTACAACAATTTTTCTGTGCGTGACAGCTTACTCAAGGTTTTCATAGGTAAAACCTTAGATTTTGTTAAAGGTCAACCAAGAAAGTGAAAATTATAATTGTATCACTGTTACGACGAAACACGTTTCAATTCATCTCGTTTTATTTGTCGAATCGAAACCAATGGAGTAGAAAGTACCTAATAGAAAACAAGAAATTGCCATTCAAGGATTCCTTTTGATCGACACGTGCTGACTAGTAAAATTAAATCATTGCGACTGGAACAGAATAAATTTGCAAAGATAATCGATGTTCGCGGACCTATTTTATCGTGAAAATCGGAGGAATCAAGATAAATTGTGCGTTAAATTTAGTTTCATTGTAGTACATACGCTATTCTTGTCAGTAAAATGAATAAATCCGTATTGTCGTCTGTGTGCTCATTTATATTTTTAGATTCGTATGCTTACAGAGAATTGATCGGAAGAAAATTCTTTCTCGTATGGTATGTGTACATAAGTTTTTTTTTTACTTAAATGACAATTTGTTCACGGGTGTTATTTTGTTAATGTAAACGAGGCAACCTAAGTTCTCATCCAGGTTATAAGAGACAGTAAACAAATCCTATGAAGGTTTTTGGTTGCAGACCTGCGTAACTAGGTGCTAAGTCGAAGCTGAACAATACGAGGATGCTTTGTAGTTGACTGATTTTTCAATGAAATACGGTAAAAATACGTTTTTTATTTTGCACCATCATTTCCATCCAATTCTATACACTTGACTCACTGACTTTCCATTTTAAAGCATCTGAAAAGCAATTTTTCGGAACCTCGTTAAAATAGGAATTCATTGCGGTTAGAACTTTCTCATTTCCGAATGTCTTTCCACCTAGCCATTTTTTCAACTTTAGAAATAAAAAAAATATCACTTCGAGGTGAATATGGTAGATAAGGCAGCAATTCATATCCTAATTCGATAAGCTAGCGGACGAATGAGAGGATGCGTTATCCAGATGAAACGAAACTTTTTGCTAAATAAATGCGAGTGTTTTTTCTTCATTTCGGAATCGAAACATATCAGTATATTAGCATAATATTGAACATTTATTGTACTTTCTTCTGGAAATACTCAATAAAGAATACGCTTTTGGAATCCAAAAAATCGTGGCCATTATCTTATTGGTGGAAAAACGGTTTTTGCCTTCTTCGGAGCACGTCCATCACAAGTAATCCTGTGTTGTGCCTGGAGTATAGTCACATATCTAGCTTTTATCTGCGGTGACGAATATAGCCATACAGTCAATTGAATTTGTAACACGAGTTCGTATCTGCTGAACAGCAGGAAAATGGAGCATTCATCTTGCGGTTATTTTTGTCATATTTAAATGTTAATATTTTGCAAAAATTGAATCGATTCTGCCTTTACTTGATGTAAATCCATATCAAATGATAAAAACACACACAATGTTGTATTAGATTTACACTTTATTTAATAATATTTAATAATATATAACAGCTGTTTCACCGTACAACGGTTTCTTCAGATACAACAACTTATGTTTGAAGCATTCAGTTATTCCAAGATACATAAACCTAAAGACCGATAACAACAGCATACCAGCTCAGAATGCCAGAATATTAGGAATGAGAAAATGGATAATCGAAAATAGAAAAATATAATACTCAAAAAGGGATAAGTTTAATATATATCTTAAGGTAGTACACTCTGAGTTAGTATACAGACTTCACCCGATAGAATTTGATGTGTTAGATACAAATGTTAGATCACAAATTAATGTATTAATTAATAAGAAATTTGTTAAATAGAGTAGGAAAATAGATGCTTTAATCGCTAATAAACCGACCCGTAATAATATCAAACAAGAGAAATTTTCAGATCACAAATTTTTTCCCAGATTTTATAATCTCAGTAATGTCGTATTTAACAATAAAGAGAAAGAAATTTTAAATAAAGGCTTTAATTATAATTTAACACCAGATATTAATACTAAATCACTAGAACATTTAGCAGTCGAAACTGAAATAGCGTTATCGGAGAGCAATAATTTAATAAATAAATATCAAGCAAGTAAGATTATTAAAAATATTAATATTAAACAGACATTTAACCAAGAATTTAAAACAGTGAAAGATATTAGTGTCAAAATGAAGGATAATAATTTGATTTTCACAAGAGCAGACAAAGGCAAAACGATTATTGCAATTTCTATACAGGAATACACACTTAAAACTATTAATTTTTTAGATCCTAACAAATACGTGTTAATTAAAAAAGACCCTACTCAATCGTTCCAATCTCAGATTATTAATGCTATTAAGTCCTCGTCGACCCTATTTACTAATATCGAAAAATTTAAACTAAAGGTAATGAACCCACAACCCCCAAACTATATTCATTAATTAAATTACACAAACAAAACTTCCACATAAGACCAGTAGTTTCATATATCACAGCCCCAGCAGTTAAATTATCTAAAAATCTCATAAATATAATTATTAAACATAAAAAATTCAAACCACATTACAGCGTTAAAAATAGCTATGAATTAGTTAATAAGATTAAAGAGGTCAATTTACCGAATAATGCGAAACTAATATCGTTTGATGTACAAAACCTATTTCCTAGTGTTCCTCCTAAAGAAGCCATTTTGCTAATTAAGAATATGCTAGAAAATAATAGAACTAACCCCACCATAACAGAGGAAATTTTATTTTTACTTTCAATTTGTGTTGATCAAAATTATTTTTTGTTTAATGATAATATTTACAGTTGTAAAGACGGATTAATAATGGGCAACCCACTTAGCCCGTTATTAGCGGAAATTTTTATAGACAACCTTGAGACAACTATATTTAATAACAGTGCATTAGTTAAGAACATATTATTTTGGCATAGGTTCGTAGATGATATCTTAATTTGTTATACAGGCACAGATAGACAACTTAATAAACTTGAAGAATTTATCAACTCAATACATAACAACATTTAGTTCACAATAGAGAAAGAACAGAATAATAGCATTTAATTTTTAGATTTAACGATTAAGCGTAGCAATAACTTACTAAAATTCTCGATATACCGTAAAGAATCGCACACAGACATAACAATACATAATAAATCAATGCATCCAATTCAACATAAATTAGCAGCATTCTATAGTATGACTCATAGACTATTAAATATACCCATGTCAATACAAGACTTTAATTCAGAATACAACATTATAAAACAGATTGCAATCAATAATGGTTATGACCCGAATATAATAGACAAAATAATATCCAAAAAACGAGTAACTAAAGCAATACAAGATATATATCCGATTACTAAAGATCATGACAAGAAATTTAAAATTATTACTTACCTAGGCCAGACAAAATAAAATATTAGAAAAATTTTTAAGAAAACAAAATATAAAAATTGCATATAAAACCAACAACCATATTAGTAACTACATCAAAAACAATAAAAGTAAAACAGCACAGCATAATAAGTCAGGTGTGTATAAACTAACTTGTGGCACATGTACTAAAACATATATTGGGCAAACAGGTAGAACGTTCAAAAGACGCATACACGAACATTATTATTCGTTTAGAAATGGGAAAACAGATTCGGCATACTCCAACCATGTAATTGAAGAAAGCCATAGTTTTAATAATAATTTCAAGATCCTTCATGAAGATAAGAAAAGCAAGAAACTCGATTTATTAGAAGCAATGGAAATTAATAAACAAAAATTTTCAAATAAATTATTAAATGACAAAACAGAGCTTAATTCCTCCCCTCTGTTGAACTTATTTCCTATTTTTGATTGAAATGTTTTGTTAGTTATGTGTCACTTAGAATATAATTTATGTTATCTATGTATCCCTCATACTAAAAGAGGCGGGTAAAAATAGTTCGGCTTCCAATTTCTGAGAATACCATTAAGTCATATAATAAAAAAATATATACGTTTAAGTAAAATGTTTTACAGTACCGCTTGTTATATCTGAAGAAACCGTTGTACGGTGAAACAGCTGTTATACATTATTAAATATTATTAAATAAAGTGTAAATCTAATACAACATTGTGTGTGTTTTTATCAGTTAATATTTTGCACTCGTTTAGTTGAGAAGTTTCGACATTAGCTATCTGACACACTTTTATTCTGTGTGTTATTGTACACTTTAAATCTTCTGGTTTTAATAAAATACATTTGTATGCTTTCATTTTGGCGCATTAATAGATAATTAGAATTTATATATTGATAAAAAATAGAGTACGTGGGGCGATATTACAATCCATTAACTTTAAAATAAATTTCTAAAAAGTGCAATAACCATCAAAACATCCTTTTTCAATACGACAAAAACAAACAAATGAAACAATTTAAGAAGGCATAAAACCCCCTACTATAATTAGTACTCGTATCCTAAATACGTAATGCTGTGTTTCTTTCCAAACAAGGAAGCAATAAGGCATAAATTAAACAAACTGTGTTTTTAAAAACTCATCTGTGTGTTACATGCAAGATTTTGTTTTTAATGTTCAATGTTAATAGGTTGTTGCTTATGTTACGATTTAGCAGTATAAACACTTTGAATTTACAAAAAATACATGCTTACGTACCAAAATTAATTTAAAATGGTGTATCAAAGACCATTTATGGTAACATAAACTCATATCTAATGTACAGCTAGTAAGTTTTTCTTATGAAAGTATCCACTGTTTATTATAATTCGAGGAATAAGATTAATCAACTAAATGGTAAAATTTTTATTCGAAATTAAATGGAAACAAGCCCATACATCAACAATCCAATGTTTATTAGCATAAATAAAGTAACCTAAAAAGAAATAAACGCATATATATATATATATAAACACTATTGCAAATATTGTTTGAAATTTTGATAACATTGGTAACTAATGTGTTTGTTGTTTCACCAACACTAATCCAAACATTGACGCCTAACTCGTGCTTTATTTTGGATACGGTTTTCTGATATATAGAAGTTAAGTAATACTTCCTCAGAGTGGATTCATCGGGAACGTGACGTCTACAGAACTTTACCAGAAATTATTTTAGAACAGAGCTATTTAACTTCAAAAAGGGCTTCTACAAATGCTGCTACAAATGCTAAGTAGAATTCTTTATTATTATCATTTTTCAACTGAATTCTCCGTTGTGATGCTGATTGATCGGGATGATCAGTCTGATCACTAGGAAAATGTAGCACTCTATAATCTTTCTCAAGCGCCTTAGATCTTAAATGTTGATCTATGTAACTTTTGTTGTAGCACTTACGAGTAATTCATTATTATTGCATATAATGCACAATATTTCTCAATCACTAGGCAGTACAAAGCCAGAATACTGGATTACCCAATCATACTTAATTCTTTTCGACATTTTAAAAACAATTTAAATTTTACTAGAAGTTTATCAAACGCGACGTTTTCCACGTTGCAAAAATGATTGACTCAAAACTTACTTTAATGCGTAATATATGCTAAGAAATAAATATTGACAATTGAATGTCTGCATAATGAAGTCGGGAAATCCTGGGAAAGAATTCGCCATAACGAACTCTGTACACTTATTTTAGTTATAACGAGCCATCGAAAAAATTCATAATTGGAGTAGACTGTGAAATTGGGTTGGTACTTTAGCCACTTCTACATAATGACATTTATTATTTGACATTGAAACTATAAGTTTGTGTCAAATTTTCAAAACTCTTATTAAGAAAATTAAATTTATTTAAAAAATGGTATTCAACATAGAACAAAAAGCAAAAATTATCGAATGTTACTTCCGTACAGGTGTGAAAGTAAATGGCGAGTAGCAGTATTCAATTACGGAATGCATGGCTGATTTTAGTGAAGAACATCTTGAATTAGTGTTTGACTACAATGATTTTTACAATGTTTTGACAAATTGTGTAAAGTTATTCAGAGAGACTGGTAGGGTCGGTCGAAAAACTGGAAGTCGACGGCCATCTAAACGTACATCTGATAATATTGAAGCCCTTCAGCATATTATTGATGAAAATACAAAAAATCCATTTCAGTAGTGACCCAACAAACAAATTTATCTTATGGTACGTGCCAATTCATTCTTAAAAAAGTCTTACATTGTCATCCATACAATCTGCAATGTTTTCATAAACTTTATTAAGTGGATTATTTAAGACGAGTGGAATTTTGTCAATGGTTTTAAAATAATCTACACAATCAGGATATCATTAACACAGTTTTTTTCACGGATGAGGCCTGGTTTTATCTTTCTGGATATGTTAATTCACATAATATGAGGTGTTGGTCCTCCGAAAATACTCATTTTTTTGTTGAAAAAACATTGCATCCCCAAAAAGTTGGTGTTTGGGTTGGAATATGTCGAATAAGATTAGTGGGTCCCATTTTTTTTGAAGGTACACTTACTGCTGCACGATATCGCAATAAGATACTCGGCTCATTCATAAATCAACTGGATGATGAGGAATTACAAAATGGGTATCTCCAACAAGATTATGCAAGAGCACATACGACCAGAGAAACACTTCAATATCTCAGAGAATTTTTTGATAACAGAATAATAAGCAGGAACACTGAAATCCCATATCCAACTAGGTCTTGCGATTTAAACATATGTGATTTTTTCGTATGGCCATACATAAAAAATTCGATTTATTCAACGCCAATTCATAATCTGGAACAACCGAGAATTCGCATAACAGAAAAGTGTGAAGAGATCAACAACTCACCGCAAACGCTGCATAAAGTTTTTGCTGGATTGCGAAGAAGAGTTGGTTTGTGTTTAGATGTAAATGGACAACATTTTCAACAACTTCTGTAGCTATATGTAAATTTTGATTATGATTTCTATATTAAATAAATTGTTTTCTTTTTTGTTGTAGTATCATTTCAATGCCATAACCTTTTTTTTACAATGAAACCAAATGAAGTGGCTAAAGTACCAACCCAATTTCACAGTCTACTCCAATTATGAATTTTTTCGATGGCTCGTTATATTTATGTTAGGGTCGCATACACACATATGCCTACTATACTCGTATATTCAAACAACTTCTCCATTCATTTCATAAAATGATCTTATTTTAAAATGATGACGACTTGTGTTAGAATCTTCTTTTGCTGCTAAAAAAATAAATACTGACGCTTAGATACACATTGTTTTTGTGAATGATGTGATACACGTATATTGTACAAATAAATATAATAATTTTTATAATAATAAAATATGTTCCCAAAAATGAATCTATGCGCTTCGCTCATTTTATTCGTAAATTCTGACCTAAAGTCCGATCTCTAGTTATGTATCACTAGAATATATACAGTCTGGTAAAAATTGAAATGGAAGATATAAAATAACACGTTGGAGTGAAAACATCGTTTGAGTTATTTTCAAATGCGAGTTCATAGTTTTTTAAAAATGCGTTAAAGACACAAAGAAGACACAATACTTTGAACAAGACGAGGAAGGAAAAGTATGATAAAAATACAAGATTTTTTTGCTTTAACATACGAGATATGAAAGCCATAGAAAATATCCACTTCATAATTTTTAGGCGATGACAAAATTTAATTGGTCACAAAATTTATAAAACAATTTGAATTCAATGTAAGAACGTAACTTTTTAGAATGCAAATGTACAGGTGCAAAAGGACGTTTTAGAAATTTTTTATACATCTGAAAAAGTCTCTTGGCGTTACCGAGATTATAAAAGCACTGTCTGGAGCAATACAATATTCAGGCTCATTCTAAATATATGCGACAAATTTTATGGGCTGGTTCCTGGGGTTATTATTATCATAGAAGATCATATGGATGTATGTCTTAAACAACTTAATTTGAAAGTTACAGGATGTTTAATACCAAATGTTTAATAGTAAAATAGTAAATTAATAGCAAAAATTCATTCAATAAAATATACTAACTAACACAATAAAATTAACTTATAAAAATTGTTCAAAATGACCGTCTTCAACTGCAATGCAAGCTTCTATCCTCCGCGGCATTGATTGGTGAGTGCGTTCAAGAATACCGGGGTTTAAGGTGAAAAAATCTAGATAATTTAAGTTTGGAGATCGCAGAAGCCACGGTTGTGGACCTCTTCGCCCTATCCACCAATTTGGATACGCGCTGTCCAAAAACTCACGAGCAACTAAACTAAAATATGCTAGAGCACCATCATGCAGAAAATACATTTGTAATCTTAATTGTAACGGGACTTCTTCCAACAGTAGTGGTAGCTCCTCTTCAATAAAGCGGCGGTATACTTTTCCATTTAACCTCATCGGCAAAAAATATGGACCTATCAAGTGAACTCTAATAATTCCGGCCCACACACTATCAGAGAATCGATGTTGAATACTGGTTTCCAATGTTTCGTGTGAGTTTTCTTCGGCCCATGCGTGATTATTATGAAAATTAATAATAACATGTCTGGAGAAATTAGCCTTGTGGATGCAGAATACTTGAGCCAAAAACTGAGGATTTAGTGCAACTTTCTGTTGTATCCATTGAAAAAAGCCAATCTATGCAGGAAATCTGCTGGCAAAACTGCCTATACCCGCTGTATATAATATGGATACAATAGTTGATTGTCCAATATCCACCAAACTGTGGGCTGCCTTATGTTTAAGGCAGAGGCAATTATTCTGGTGCTTGTAGTAGGATATTTCTCAATTTAAATTAGCGCCATTTTTTCCACTCGCGAAGTTCTAACTGTGAGTGTCCGCTATCAGCCGTATGTTTCTTAAAACTTCCCATATCAAGGGTGAAGGGGCGTTAGTGCCCCTGCGCATCAATTGGTGAGACGTAAACATAATGCATATTGCACAATTCAGCATTTGTGTAATTCATTTTAGAAAATTTTGACAATACTTTACACAATAATATTTAAATGACAAATAAATATTTTCCCTTCAAAACGAATGTTCTTGCAGAGATAGGTGTGGTATTAAATCTTGTTAGTTATACTATAACAATGAATCATATTGTTGCAGCATTTGAAACTATTCAAAACACCCACGGCATTCTCGAACGCACTCACCAATCAATGCAACGGAGGATAGAAGCTTGCATTGGAATTGAAGTCGATCATTTTCAACAATTTTTGTAAGTTAATTTTGTTGCATTAGTAGGCTTTATTGTATGACCTTTTAATTTACTTTTAAACATCCCGTAACTTTAAAACTAAGCCATTTAAGAGATACATTCATATGATAATAACCCTGGGAATCAACCCATCAAATTTGTCACATATATTTAGAATCTTCCTGTATATTCGATTGCAAGCAACGTTTAGGGATGGTTTAAAATTTTACTTTGTTAAATAACTTGTATATCATTATTAAGTATTGAATCATTTTTGAGTTCAACTTCATTAAGTACATATAATTTAATTTTCTGTATTTTACAGGTAAAAATTTTGGTTTCATAGAGGGTAAATTATGTCCTTTAAAATTTAGCAGATCTTGAACATATTAACATCACCGTAACTTAATTTCTTCACTATTTGTTCCCTCGGGTTCCGGCGGATGTCTTTCAACGTGTAGATTAACCCATCCAAGTGTTTCCGCAAGAATTTTGCGGAAACAGCAATTTGATATTCTTCTTCAAACTTTTGTTTCATTTCTTTTCAAGTAATCTTAGAATTTTGTTCTATACACTGAACTATAAACTGATGATGTTCTTCTCTAATTTTAACTCTTCTTCTTCTACTACGCCGTTTTCGGATAACGTTTTGCGTCTTTAAGCCACCTATAATACATAGTTGATTTTCTTACTCAAAGTGCCTTAGCCAGTTCTCTTCAGTTACTGTTGCTATTAAAAACTATACAATTGGTATTATCTGCTTTTTTCTTTTTAATATAAGACGCATCTTCAAATTGCGAATAAACACGTTCAAATTGAGAATAAATACGATAAACACGTTCAAAATGAGAATAAACAATTTCAACTTCAAATTGAGATTTGTCAGAATTTGTTAGTAGTCACAAATGTCAAACCTGTAACAGAATAATTTGAAACAAAATAATTTCTCAAAAATATTAGTAATGAACTTGTATTGTGTTCTTCACACCAGATTTTTAATAATATTTTATATATCAGAATAATTGAAACATACATGAGTAGGTAAACCCCACCAGTCTTGTATAATACAAATGTATTTTTAATAATATAAAATATTATTAAAAATCTGGTGTGAAGAACACAAATACAGGTTCACTATTAATATTTTTGTTAACGTGTCCGAACATATCCCTCCCCAGAGACGTAGATACGTATTTCGCCTTTCTACAGGCTCATTGGTACGCCCCTGCTGGAGAAGGAATATTTCCAGACATATTCACAAAAAAGAACCACATCGCCGCATCACAGAAATTATTTGAATATCTTTCGTAATACCTTTTTTGTTCATAAAATATATTTAGTTTATTTTTGAGTATGTTCTGATTGTAAAAATAATTACAAAAAATTAATCCTTTTATGTTTATTTACGAATCTTAATAAACTTAAGTATTATAAATGTACCTACAGTAAATATCGTTTATAACGACGTTGAAGGGACCAACGAAATTCGGTCGTTATAAGAGTAGGTCGCTATATCCAAATACCAAATTATTATATAAACACATTTTATTTATCTTAGAAAATACACTTAAACAACAAAAACAATATTCTAGTTTTATAAAATACAAATAAAAAAAAGCATTCAACTGCTGAAAATGCATCCTTTATAGTAGGTGGTTGAAATTCCGTAGTTTCGTCCATTTCCACTTCATCGTTGTTTATTTCTAACTCCAAGTTTGCACTGGACCCAGCTAAAATTTCATCTTCTGGCATATCTTCCTCCGTTTCGAGTTCTTCATCAACATTTTAAAAATTATCCCAACCCTCTTGTGTTGCCAAGTTAACTACAGGTAAAGTGCGGACCCATTCAGTTAAAGGTAAGTTATCTTCTTCCGTATCATTTTGTAGTCGAAGCCACTCAGCTAAGGGTAAATTATCGTCATCAAAAGAGTTTTCTGCTGTGTGTAAATTAAACCCAGCATGTGGAAAGGAATTTGCTATTGTCTGTTGAGAAACGCGATCCCAAGCTTTGGAAAGTAGAAAAATAGCCTGCAGGATATCTAGTTTTTGAGGAACACCATTCTCGTCAATGTTTTTTAAAAGCTTTATAATTTGAAGTTTTCTAAAATGTGTCTTTAGGGACTTTATTACACTCTGGTCCATCGGTTGAAGAACTGACGTGGTATTTGGTGGAAGGAAGGCAAGTTTTATAGCTTTTAAGTTTTGAATATTTGGATGAGCTGGACAGTTGTCTAAAAGTAATAGGATTTTCCTTTTTTGCCGAATGAGTTTATTGTCCCATCGTACAATTATTTTTTCAAATAATGCTGATGTCATCCATGCTCTTTGGTTATTTTCATATTCAACAGGTAAAGATTTTATATTTTTAAAGCATCGAGGATGCTTAGCTTTGCCAATAACCACAAGTTTCATTTTTTCCGATCCAGTCATATTTGCTGCTACAAGAACAGTCAATCTATCCTTACTCAGTTTACCACTGATACATTTTTCCCCTTTAAATTTCATCGTTTTGTCTGGCATCATTCTGAAAAATAAACCAGTCTCATCTGCGTTGAATATTTCTTCGTCTGTATATTCTTTTCTTAAATTTGGCCACACTGTATTTAACCAGTCGTCACAAATCCCTTTAGGTACATCTATTGCTTCGCCACATATTTGACCAAAAACAATATTGTGTCTTTTTCGGAATCGTTGAATCCATCCAACTGTGCATTTAAAATCTTCTAACCCTAATCGTCGAGCAAAATCATTTGCTTTCTCTTGCAATATCGGACCGCTAATAGGAATGTTGTGGCTCCTCTGAATTTTGAACCATTCATATAGGGCCTCGTCTACTCTATACGCGTTACAAGATCTGATCTTTTTCGTTTGTAATGATGAAGATCTATTAATTAAATCCTCTATTTGATTCCGATTTTTCCAAATCGTGGAGATTGTTGAATGCGCCACCTAAATAAACAAGAATAATATTAGTATGCATGTTATTCTCATAGAAATCAAACAAAACTTACCTTATATTCTTTAGCAATATTAATATTAGAATTTCCAGCCTCCAAGCGCTTAATAATTGATGCTTTTTCTTCAATTGTAAACGCCTTTCGTTTCGCCATATCGACGTCGACAACGTACCTTCAATTCCTAGATAACTACTGAATAAATACGTTTATCTGTCGCATTTCGCCTTGCCTTTTCATAACGCTGTAATTCCCCTAGCCAATTCGAAACTTCCCCACCGTTTTCTTACTATGCGACGTGTCCGTCGTTATAAAAGATAATTTGATCCAAATTTCAAGCTATTTTTCGTCGTTATATTAGTTTCGTCGTAATATCCGATGTCGTTATAACCGATAGGTTTCGCGTTTAGAAAGCATTGTTTCTGGCCAGAACCTTGAAATTTCGTCGTAAAAACCGATATGTCGTTATATCAGATGTCGTTATAAACGATATTTCCTGTATATATATATATTATTGCCTAGAATTTTAAGAAATCTATTTTTTAAAATAGTGATACCGATATAATGCCAAATCTCTTTCGCCCGCTTTGAAAATGCAAAACTTGTATACATATTTCGTTAAATCCTTTGATACGATTGACCATCACCAAAATGTCTTCATTCGGATTTTCGTCTGATACTGTAAAGCTAATTGATTCTTATTTGGACAATAAATCTTTGTTACAATAGATATAATTCCAACACATCGAGTGCTCCTTCTGGTGTACCGCAAGGGTCCAATCTAGGTCCTCTACTATTTATAGTCTATATAAATTATCTTTTAACCTCAATTGATTGCCGAGTTCTTGTGTACGCCAATGATCTAAAAATATTTTAAAAAATCGTTATCATCTCCAACAGTGAAACATTACAAAGAAACAAATATTATTACCGCTTGGTGCCATACAAACAAATTTAAGTTAAGTATTAGGAAGTGTGCTATTGTTACTTATTCCAGGAGCTAGAAACTCATTTCTTACAATTATGTTGCTGAATATGCTGCTATTCCAAGGTAGATAGTAGTTAAAGATCTAGGTGGTGTATTTGATGCACAGCTAAAATTACGACACACATTCGTCGATTAGATATTCAGTTCCTCGTGCAAGAACAAATATTTTGGCTAAAGCTTCAATGGTCCAGTCAACCAAAAACCCTAATAAATATTGTATGGATCCTTTCTATAAATAAATAAGTAGTTTTTCCTTTTTTTAGTTTCAAGACAATTTTTATTAGGTGGATATATAAATCTGTTGGACAATAAAGATTATTACTATTATTATTATAAAAGCACAACGTATGAATTGGCTAGAAAAGACAATGAGAAGAAAACCGATATAAATGGTTAGAAGAATAACACAATAAATTCCATTATGGCGAAGAAACACAAAAGTGATGGGCGTAACGTGTCGGAAAATAAATTATAAGCATGGAGAAAAACAATACATGCGATAAAAATCCACAATAACCTGTAATAATGATCAATTTGAGTAAGTGGATTTTAAACATTACTTATAAACATACTTATAACAAATTTGTTATCTACCCTAACGAGCAATATTTCTGCGCCTCCGTACTCAACGCAAACCTACTTGTGATTTATCAACTTACCCCATCACACGATTGCCCCGGAGATCTTCAGCTGAGAGATCAGCTCAGTTATGAGGCGACCAAGGGAAGGTCTTATCATAGGCGCCACCATGTTTAAACTCTTGAGCCGTTACAGTGAACACAGACACTGCCGACAGTAAACTGATTAAATCATAGGTATATACGTGGACAGTTGTTACGATAACAATAAAGCAACAAACGTAATAACAATAAGAAGAAAGAGTATTAACAATAACCCAAAAAAAAAACAGAAAAGTTATAAGCATATAAGAACAATGCTGGAATATATAAATAAAATTCACATAACCAAAATGAATAAAAATCAATATATCAATGACCAACTTGATAAATCAATGCAAAATAAGTATATAAATAAAATTGATTTAAAAGTAATAACTGGACATGAGTTAAAGACTCACCCAGTATAGTAAGTTATATAAAAAAGAAAACTACTAAATCGTGTACAATAAAATATGCCTTAACAACAATAATTGACTACTGACACTTTTTAATAATTTTATTCAAGTAAGAAGTGGCAAATATATACTAATGTATTAGACATATATAAAATATTTCATCCAATATCTTATAATTTGTTATTTATTGTTTGAAGGTGTTGTATCTACAATAAATTAGTGCGTAAATACAGTAAAAATGTGTTAAAATTACCTTAGGAGAAATATTTACATCTTACTTTGATTTTACTAGAGAACAAAACTATTGCATAGATGTAAAACTAATAAATTTAAAGGATTGATGGTGACTGTATTATAATTATCATAATATTTGTGTATCGCTTAACCAAATATAGCATTTTACAAAATAGTTATTTTAATAGTATCTATAATGAGAGAGCCATAAGGAAATTCATTTAACTGCACATCATTTCACATAATTTGGATAAAAATGTTTACACATTAAAAAAAAGGTAGTTATTACAAATATTTTCATTTTACAAGAAAAGTAAGTACATACTAAAAAGGGTAAAACAACAGTTAGGGTCTAAAGATAGGCAAAACATAAGCATTTTTCCAATTTCGGTATTTGGTTAAATGTATGTTCGTTCGTTTATCCCATGTTATGGCTGATTAATACTTACTTTTTTGCTTATGTATGGGATAAATTGCTACTATCGAATAATGACTTTTTTAACTTTTATCAGAAATGTGGTTTGATTAAGATTTCAGGTTTATATTTTTCTCAATGTAATTATTTTAATGCCAAATATTCTTTATGTATATTTCACACTAAATTTGGCACTTTATTTAATGTATTCTAAATAAATGATATAAATTAAAGTTTCTTTTTTATTAACAAGAAAAAAATTATGTAGAACAAGAATAAATAAAAACAGAAATTGTTTTGATGAGAAACTCCATGTGTCCAGTAAAAACAATCTTTTTCGTAAATGTCTGAACACAATGAGTGTAAAACCTTTTTTTATTAGCATAATGTACATTAAATATTTTAGCTACACTTACATAATGACATTAAAAAAATTACATAGTCATTTCCTACTTATAAATTTCATTAATATTCTATATCTGGTAGTTACTTGATACCCAGGATGTTGAACAATTTCTGAGGAGCTAAAATAACTTATAATCTCAGGAATTTATATGGTAAACATTATTATATAATTATATTTGATTTACACTTTATTCACAATATTTAATATATTTATTAAACTACAATTTATAAGTATAATTATATATATATCACACACACGTAACTAAACTTAACAAACTACGGTTCATTATATTGCATATTGTTCACGAACATACATTGAAAAGTACTCATCTTCAAGATCAGAACCTGAATCTAATGAAAATTCTGAGGATGACCCAGTATTTATAGTAAAAGTCAAATTTCTAACACATTTTCAACAATATTATCTAAATCATACATCTTGTTTTCTTCTGTTATAACGTGACGAATGCTATTTTTCCATGCGTCAGCATGAACCATATCTAATCATTCTAATAATAAATTTCTTTCTTCGTCTAATTTAAATGCCTTATTATTGGCAACAACATGATGCTTAACTTGAGCCCATACAAGTTCAATAAGGTTCAGATTACAGTGATATGGAGGTAAACGTAAAACTGTACGACCACTTTCTCTAGCTATTTCATCAACCACGTGTGAAACTGGATGACAGGATGAGTACTTTTTGCAAGCTTAAACAATTCAACCTTTAGCATAGTGTTATCAGCTAAAATTCCTTTTGTTAAACTCCATTCAATAAGTGCCTCCTTTTTCATGATGAAGTACTTTTCTGTTTTAGTAGAATGATTGTGTTATAGTAATGGATAATGCGCCCTTATCCATTACTATAACACAATTGGGCTCAAGAGATGGTAATATATTTTGCATCCATGCGATGAACACCACTATTCATATATTTATGGTAATCTCGTTATGTTAGATTCAAATAATAACAAATGCCTATTCTCAAAACCAGCTTCGCTGCCAATGTTAAAAGCACAATTAGTCGCTTTCCTTTGCCAGATGGATTTTTTAAACCAGTAGACCAGTTTAAACCAGGATTTTCCAAAGTAATGTTCATTTTAAAAGAGGTAAGCTGCCATCCTCTTTAATAGCTTCACATATTTTTGTGCAAGTTGCTGAGAAAAATGAATGCACGTGCCTTCTAATCGTACTTTTTGATTCTTCATCCAATATATTGTAAGCATCTTGGCAACTTCGTTTTCTTAAAGGAGAATGTGAAACTCCAGACAATTTAATTTCCTTGATAATGTAGAACACAGTAATCCCTACTTCTCTTGATGTTTGACGAACAGCAGCTGTTTTGGACATATTAGCTTTGTTCCTAAAATACACACAATAGGCCTCTGTCCACTTTTTGCATATTTCCCATTAGGATTTTTTGATAGACCTGGTAAAGCTGCGATATCCAAGCTCTAAAACGTTTACGATTATATAAATTAAAAAAATTAATGAAAGTGTTAAAATATCTTTATAAAATAAGGTTTTCACTTTATAATCGCTATAAATAACTATTTCTAACGAATATTAATAATAAATAGCACAATAAACAACTAATAGAACAAGCAATTAACTACCACTGACAGAAATACTGATCAGTACTGTCAACAAAAAGAAAATTTGACAGAACAAAATAAACTTGATTTTGCCTGCCTCTATTTCAGCCAATCACAAGCTTTTATGTTAAGCCCTATCTTTCTCTACGGTCCAATCTTATTTAGAATGGTACATAGTAAATTTACTCGCACTGACAGCGATGCCGAGTTAATGCTGTTATTTAGGAGATTCGCCACCAGTAATGCGCTCTTCCTTTGCCTTCGCACCGCTAACATTTCCAATCCATGCCTCACAGTAAAATCGTCGTACTCTATATTTCGTTCTAGATAGACGCCGTCCAACTTGTAACTCGAGTATCTTAAAATTTACGCTGAACGCGTTCAATTTAGTTCACGTGTATGTCATAGATTGGGAACCAAACGGTAAATGCATATTTCTTACTAACGACATATGGTACCAACATACGTGAAGTTTCGGGACATTCTAATAATAAAACCCAGAAACTTAACAGCAGATCTAATAATGTTTAAGAGATTATCATTGAAGGTCAACATACTGCCGAATGTAACACCAAGATCCTTTGTTGAGCTTCGTTTTTCTATAACAGTATTATCGACGTAATAAAGGGGTTTATATGTATTTTCCTTATGAAAGTCACAACACAGCATTTGGAAAAATTTTAATTAAATTTATTCATGCGAAATCAACTATTGACGGTTTTAAGTTCTTTGGCAAAAACTCCACATCCGTTATGTTCATAATAGTGTCATATATTTTAAAGTCGTTTACATAAGCCAGCACATTGCAGTCATGTGATGCTATTAGGTCGTTGATAAGTGATAACTATATTAAACATAAGTGGATCTATACATTTACAACCATTGTAGATCATATAGTTTGCTCTACCTATCAAATATGACTTCATAAACCTTAATAGAGCCCAAATGATTTCAATTTTTGTAAAAGTAAGATATGGTCGATTGTATCAAATGCGCGACTGATGTTCGAAACATCTAATTGACGAGCATTGTCTAAAGCTTCATCTATATCTTGGGTTATGCAGGACAAGTTTGTTAGAGTGGTGGGATTCTTCACAAATTCATGCTGTGAAAGAGAAATAAGCGGATTCAAAGATTTTCGAAAAAAACAGAAATAATAACTATTAGTCTATAATTAGAGATGTTAGTTTTATCACCCTTTTTAAATACATGACAAATTCTAGCGATTTTCCAAGTTTGTGGGCGTGAAGATGTTTGACTGGATAAATTGACGAGTATGGAGAATGACCAAAAATACTAGCACAGTTCTTAACCAAATACGGTTGGAATATTATCATCTCTAGCAGTATGTTTATTCTTCAGTTTCCCAATGGTCTCGATAATATCATGCTGTGTAACACAAGAAACGATAATAAGCGGATAACTACTAATAGTATCGTACTCATATGACGTATTATCGGTTTTTTTTTTAGGAAGACAAACTTCTGCAAATGTAAATACGAAGGCGTCAACAATGATTTGTGTTTCCGAATATTCCTGATTATCAAAATGTAAATTATTTGGAATTCTAGACAATTAAATGAATGAAAGCCCAGAATTGAGACGAATCATTAATAATTTTTTCTTCTATAACGGATATTTTTTAAAAATTTCTGTTTTAGTAATTCTTCGAAGTGTTTTTAGCAGTTTATGCATATAAATGCCCTCTGTAAATTAAAATTACAGCTTTCATCCACCTAAGGAGGTCATAGTGCAGTGAAACATACCGGCCTGGTAAGAATTTATGGATAATCGTTCTTTTCATAAATACGATCAAAACAATTGGCGCTTGGAATAGTCATATGTAATACGTTATCTATGCGTTACCTATCTAATGCGTATTCTTTCTATTGACTTCCCCTAGACAACCCTAAGTAGTTGATGATTGGACTTCAGGTATGATTACACATTATTTTGAAATTTTTATCTTACTGACGGACCCTAACAATCATTATTTAAAAATTAAAAAAAGGATTATTTTCCTTAAATGTAATACTAGTATTCAAAAATAAAGAATATCCATGATCAGTTTAATTGTAAAAATAAACTGGTATATTACCATGAAGATACGAATAAATTAATAATTAATTTCTAAACATAAATTAAATTTAATATTTAAAACTAAATAACTGCACTTTCTAAATTCAAAATACGTTTTATATTTTAAAATAAACATAAATTCTAAAACTAAACTGAAGTTACTTCAAAATAATTCAAATCATAAATTGTAGTAAATAAACAGATTAATCTTTAAAAGGAAATTCAATTCTAAAACATATGCCTCTAAAATAGAATTATACGAACTATGTATAACAGCATATTAATAAAGATATACGTCAGGAGTAGGTGTGGTATACAGATACATATTGCGTATGTGTATACGCAACGTATTTCAAAGATGAGAGGTCTTGCACCGCAGATAATAATGATGAAAAAATAGATAAAAATATTCCGAGAAAATAAACGCATAATTCCACCAAAACGAAAGAGAAATGTGTGTATTTATAAATAGCACAAACCTGTGATTGCATACATAATTAAATTCCTGTGATGTACAATCGCTACATCAAGGAAAATGTAAACAAATGAAAAAAAAAATCAAAGTATGCCAAAGTAACTAAATAAAATGCTGCACTTGAAGAGAAAATTAAAAATATTCTGAGAAAACGGATGCATAATTCCATCGAAGAAAAGAAAAAATTTTGTGTACCTATTCGTAAATTGCATAAACCTGTAAAATAGATTTCAGGGGAAAAGGTATTGATGCACAACCGCTACATCGAAAAAAATAAAAAGTTTGCTAACGTAACAAAATAAAAACGCAATTCTATGGTATGATAAAGAATAAATATATGAGTTAAATAATTTTTTTCTAGTTGTATATACTTTGTCATTGCAATCGTTGTTCTACGTATAATTACTCTCACATCTATCGTCAACGATTGGCGCCTGGTGCTATAACCGTCTCTTCTCTCTTATCTAGTGTACTGGCGGGGTATCGTTTACCTCCACGCCGTTCTCTCACCCCAGTTCCATACGGTATAGAAAACTGTTTTAGAATGTAAAAGCGATCTACTAAATGAAATCATACAATGGAGATACAAGGAAGCCAAATAAAATCCGTAATAAATAAAAACAGTGCATTCTAGTCCATAAAGTACAAGCTAAGATCTGCAATGGTCCTCCCTAACTAGCAACATAGTTATTACTGTCTCGTTTACCTATGTGTATCTCACGACTCACTTATATTTATATTTCTGTTATAGCGGTCAATATTGCAACGACGTCCATATGTATTTTAACGCACACTTTCCTACAATATTTTACAGTCCCGTGTACAGTGTCTACAATATAATTTTAAAATAAAATAATTTTATTTTGTATAAAACAAAAAACTTTTTAATATAAAATATTTTTAAAAATCGGGTGAAATCAATATAAGTTCATATATTTGTGAAAGTATCTCTCCAGAGACGTAAGTATGTGTTTCATCTTACTACAGAATCATCGGTATTCTTTACAGAAAGATACGTTCACAAAACAACAAATTCGCTATATCACAGAAGTAATTAAGACAGAGCGTAGAGGAACATTTAGCGCTGCTCATTGATGAACGCCAAAACAGCTATCACTGTTTCAATAACAAGCGCAAAATTAAGCCAGGTGGTTCCATCTGGCGGTACAACTGCGACTTGCAGAAGGTGTCTAAACGTGTTCTCACTCTTTATCGGACAAACCGAATGCGTATATAACAAAATAATTTGAAACATACTTGAGTATGTTTCAAATTGGCGAGATAAAACCTCACCAATTTTGTATAAAACAAAAATCTTTTTAATAATATTAAATTAAATATTAATAAAAATCGGGTATGAAGAACATAATAGAAGTTCATATATTTGTGAAAGTATTTGTCTAGGGACGTAGAAACGTGTTTCATCGTACTACAGAATCATTGGCGCGTTCCACTGGAGAGATACATTCACAAAACAGCAATCTCGCTTTATCACAGAAGTTATAAAATATATCATTTTCAAACCCAAAAATTTGTGTTTTATTAGTAAATATATAACGGAGTTTCAACCTGTACCACCTACGTCAATTATTATCAGATTTGAAGCACCTCGGTGTTAGTTAATTGCAAAAGGATCGAACAGCTTGTTAACAATGATGTTAGTAAACATTTACATTTTTCTTATTCTTCGAGGGAAGCATACAAATATTAGTATACGTGTGTTCCATATTATTTTAAACAATTCATTTTAATAAAAATAAATTGTTACGGTTTAATATTATCTAAGAAAGCAGATAGATTATTACTGTGTTGAATGTATTTCAGGAAATATGTAACATCATTTCACTTTTATTAAGCACACAAGATCCTTTTCATCCAATTCACGTCGTGAATAGGTAATCCATTTAAGAGGAAGCCAAGCAATTACCGTTACAGGGAATACGTCGATTGCCTGTCTGCGTAACAGCATTGAACGTAATTAATATTCGTTAGGGAGAATACTGCAGGAATGAAATGTGAGATGAATAAACTTTGACCATTTTTTTAGGTCAATCACGTTTAATTTCAAGGAAATTTAGAATTGTGAGGAAAGAATTTATTGCCGCTCCCCATTCATCAATTTATTAACGCAATCGGTACCGTACATACGTTTTCATGTAGGAGATTTGTTTTAATGCTTGAGTGATTTGAACGATAACAAGTTTACATAACCCTCTAATAATTACTTATGCACATAAATAACATATTCATACTTCAAAAAAATTAAATGTATTTCAGTAATAATAATGTATATATGTATATATACAAGGAGAACGAAATGTTTCTTATGACATTCTAATTGATAATTTATACATATTCTTGAAATGCACCTTAAAAATATCTATACTAGGTGTGCAATATCATGTTTCCGCAGTTGGCGATAGAATAATTAGATTAGCATCGAGGTAATAATATTGGTTGTATTTTTACCCTTCTTAACAATTGTCATTTCTGACTGTCGGTGACAACATTAGTCTATTATAACAATATATGTAAGTTGTTGAATTGACAATTAAATGACACAAGGTATTTTATATTATATACTTTTATTAAAAGTGACAACAGGTAATTCATAGTATTAAAGAAACGAATTTCAGTTTATTATTTACAAAACAGTGTAGTCCTGGATCAATAATCACTTAAAATAATAATTACACCTTGCTTGACACAAAGATTTTAGAAACCAACATATTGTATATCGCTAATACCGAGTGATTAAAGCAAATATTTTTTAACTGGATGGAATAGTACTTCAATTAAATTGTTTATATTATTTGCCGATCAAGTTCTGTTATTCTACGAATTAATGTAATCGGACAGATTAAAAACCATTCTTCATCAGAATAGAACTGATCAATGCTATTATGCATATGACTGACAAAACTGGATTCATCAGATTGGTGAATTTGATGGACAATTGAAAATTGATATTAGCGTAAATGTAGTTGTTTTTTTCAGGTTCTTATGAAAGTACTTTTACGAAAGTTCTAGAATAAATATGGAAAAGGTTAAAGGAAGAGATTAATTGTTAAGTGAAGCTTACCTATTGGCTGGGATAGACGCTGAACAGAAACATGAGAATTTTGTTGAACAATATATTAAAACAAATTGGTAACACTGAGGGTGTGAACTTCTTAAACCTGCGCATTTTGTCGTCTTGTAGAAATTAATGTTGGGCCTACACATATGATGAAGCACATTTGCCTCAGTTTTAGACTTAATTGCATACGTTTTGTAAAACGTTTCTGCCACGTTAACCTTCTATTTAAACGCATGTTAATATATTTTACTTCCCCAATTCGAGGCAGGTTGCAAATATTAATTTGCACAGGTGAACAAGTTTCCTTCCGGAGTGAAAATGTGGCATTGAATAACTTAGATGAGTATACTTTTTTCACGTCATTTTCATAGCAATTTTTGAATCTTATTAAGGTCGTTTTGAAAATTCCTGGATGCTTTCGCATGATCAGTATGAGATAACAGGACCACGGTATTATCTGCAAACGTTGCAATAGTTGTGACTCGTGTTGTAGGCATGCTACTAGAATACAGCAAATATAAGACTGGGCCCAAAACGGCCCTGAGGTACTCCTTTATGAAACTTTAAAAATAAAATTTGTGATGAGCTATTTTCGTCCCCTGAAGTAACTTATAAAAGATTCCAAACAATGAGCTTCAGAGTGGAAAACAATAAAGCGAAAACAATAAACCCGTTTACTTGATTTTCCGTTTTCTTTACATTGTTTCCAGAAATACTTTCAATAGCCCTCGTATATAGGGAAGCAAGTACCTCCAATCGAAATTTTAGGAAGCAGTTTTGCAAAACAAAATCATTTTTAATAGTATAAAATATTACTCAAAATCGAGCGTGGACAACAATACAAGTTCATATAATTCTGAAAGTATCTCTCCAGATACGACAGACACGTGTTTCATCTTACTACTGAATCATCAGTGCGGAACACTAGAGAGATACTTTGACCGAAACAAGACCCTTACCATATTACAAAAGTTAATAAGGCAGAGCATAGAACATTTAGCGCTGTTCATTGACCAATGTCAATATCACGAACGCCAAAACGACTATCACTGTCTTCAAAAGAAGTGCAAAAGTGTGCCAAGAGTTTCCATATGACGGATACAACCGTAACTTGTAAAAACTGTATTTATACAAAATTTGGTGAGGTTTTACCTCTTCAAATATGTTTCAAATTACTTTGTTAGATACGTTATCGATTGTTTCGGATATAGACTGGAGGCACGTTAATACAGTAACTGTACTGCAAGTTGCGTTGTATCCATCATATGGAAACACCTTAGTTTTGCATTTGTTATGAAGACAGTGATAGACGTTTTGGCCGTAATGTTGACATTAGTCAATGAGGAGCACTGAATCTTCTTCTATAATAACTTTTGTAATTTCGTAAGTTTTCGTCTTAATAACTTTTGTAATATGGTAAAGGTGTAGTTTCGATGAAAGTACCTCGCCAGTGTTGCGCACTGATGATTCTGTAGTAAGATGAAACACGTGTCTGCGTATCAGGGGAGATATTTTCACGCATATATGAACTTATGTTATTCTCCACGTCCGATTTTTAATAATATTCTGAATTATTAGAAATAGTTTTGTTTTATACAAAATTTGGTGGGGTTTTTCCTACTCAAGTATCTTTAAATTACTTTGTAAGTAGTTTTTTCTATGTGGCAGCTTTACTTGACTTCATCAAAAGCCTGTCCGACTAATCAAGAAGTCAATGACTGGTTTTATCTTTGAAGATTTGTAACGATTTATAGCGAGAATTTAATGCGTACGACATAATATTGTAATACAGGCAAATGACTACTTTTCGCTCGGTCATTATGAGAAACTTTTAGAACAGAAACTAAGCGTGTGTGGTGGATCATTTATCGTATTCTCTAGACTTAACATCTTGCAACTTCTTTCTTTTGCCTCAAATTGATCTTCCGATTAAAAATAAGCGATACGACACCATTTAAAACGTTCAAGCGATAGTAATCATGACTAGGAACCGGACACGAGAGGCCAAAATTACGAAGGATCAAATAAACAGTCTATAACATCGCTAAGCACAACACCCAGTTATTGAATAGCACTATTCAGTTGGTTAACCACACATCTGTTTTTTGTCGTTGAATTGGGACGCAATTACTTTAATTTTACACTTAAAATTTCTTTCTTCATGGGATTAGATAGAAGCAGGAGGATTTTTTATAATTTGTTTTATTTATTACTTTATATTTCGTAAGATAAATAAAGTACGGTGAGTTAGTTTCTTTATTAATTGCTTTAATTGTTAATTACATATATACGTAAGTGTCCAGTGAATTTCGTTAAGTTTCAATAACCACGCATACATTTTTAATTTTAATTTATTTAGATCTAGAACATTGGTTTAAATTACTTTTTCAAATATGATATGGAGCAACGTCGAGAATGGCATCGTGAAACAATGGCGGTTGGATTAAGGGTCATACTGATTGTAGTTGCCAGTGATTCCGAAATTTATTGCAAAGCTTGTAAAATATCGTTAAAAAATTCCAAGAAATCGCACGTAAAACGTCACTTAGCATCGCAAACATACGCAGAATTTAGACCCGTTGGAATCTGACAATTTTAACGAAGAACTCTGTAAAACTTTAATGGCGGCAAATATTCCATTAAATAAACTTAACAATCCCACCTTAAAAACATTTCTCCACAAATATACTGGCCGAAATGTTCCTGATAAATCCACCTTACGCAGATATTGTGTTTCTAAGTGCTACACGAAAGCAGTAGATCGCATTAGAAGCCATGTTTCAAATCAGTGCCTATGGATAAGTGCCGACGAAACTGTTGATATATTAGGAAACTGTGTGGTAAATGTTGTAGCTGGTGTACTACATCCAACTACTCCATATAGCGCATATGTAATAGCAACAAAAGTTATAAATACAGTTGATGTGGAAACAGTAGCTAAAACCATTTACCAGAATATGCACCAAATGCTTCATTCGGACGACAGGTACAAAGAAATAATATACTATGCTGCATATTACTTGTGTAGCGCATGCTCTACATAGAATCTATCAATATATCAGACACCTTTCCGGAAGTTGATAGACTCGTATCCACTTTTGAAAAAGTTTTCAGAAAAGCACCATTGAGAGTAGCTCTTTACAGGGAAAAACTTCCATCTTTGTCACTGACTACTTTACCAGTAATAAGCAGATGGGGTCGTGGTTGGAAGCTACTAGTCTTTATGCAGAAAATTTAAATCGTTTACAAAATTTCGTTACATGTTTAAATGACGATGCTCGAAGTATTTCTGAGTGCATGGAACTAATATAAGTTCCAAATTTAAAAAATCAGTTGTACTTTCTTCAGGAACACTATGAAAATTTGCCAAACAAAAGTAATCCCTTGTAGGTGTAGGTTTCCGCGGTCGTTCTCTAGATGTAGATCTCGATTTCCGGGTTGGAATGCGTCGAGTTAGGCGTAATTGCCTAGGCGTAATAGGCAATTACGTCTAACTGGACGCGGTTCCAACCCGGAAACCAAGATCTACATCTAAGTAATCCCTTATTTAGAAAATCAAAATCTCAAATTAAATGATGGATTAACCACATTAGATGTGGCTGTTAATAATTTGAAAAATATTCCAAGTGACTTCGGATGTGGCCTTCGGCAAAAGTTAGACGCAGTTTTTAATAGAAATCCAGATTTAATAACATTGCGGCAATTGTGTACAATGCCTCAAAATCTCAAAATCTCAAAAACTGCTAAATACGCTGAAATAAAAGAATATTTCCAGTATGCACCTTTAACCAGTGGCGATGTAGAAAGGAATTTATTAATTAAAAACGCTCGTGGGCGATGAGTCATGGGCCTCTCGTGTCGGGTCTCTAATCATGACCTTCGATAGTATTTAAAAACCCGATATAGAAAAAACTCATTTAGCCATTTCAAACGGAAAGGATATTGATTAAAATATATGATTTCATGAATTATATCATTGATCTACGTTTTATTTTCTATAAAAAGTTTGGTTCCTTCTTAAGCACACGTTATATGGGTAAATTATAAGTAATCTTTTAATTTTAATTTTTTTTAAATTACGTAACAAACTAATAAAAAAATATTAATTATTTATTAGCTTCTATTGTTTCCTCTATTTTTTCAATGCTTGACTAGTGATTTTATTTAGTAATAATTTGCTTTAATACTAATTGTGCTTACATCTGAATTTATGGTTGGCTAGGTCATAGTAAATTTGCTATTGAAAAAAAAAGAAACTGACTCAGCATGAGTTCTTTCTTTATTATTAAATTGAACTTTACCTTCGATGTGGAGTTGGTTCAGCTCCGGTTTTTATTAATATAAGTTTTACTTTATTTGCTTAATATTCATAAAATATACACATAAATTATGCATATTGTATTTCTAATGATATTGTTTTATTTTTCAATAGAATTTCTTAATTGACAGACTGATTTGCAATAAATTTGTTATTCCAAGTGTAGGATAATTATAGACAAGCGATAATAATTTTCTAATAATGCACGACGAAAATGAATACATGAATACAATTGAACAATTATAAAGAAAATATTTATTCTGTCATACTTTAATGCGGTGGCTAATAATGTGTTATTACATGAAAATAGCAATTTTTAAAAGATAAACAACATAATTGAGATTTGTTTGAAAGAAATCTATCTTGTTTTAATGATTTACACAGTGTAATTCTGGTCCATTAAAAAAATATAAAGTAATAAGTCACGACACGTTTTAAACATCTAATAACTGTTTTGTTTCTTGACCAATTTTATTTAGTTTTTTACACAATGAAGCTAAATAATTTGAGATAGGTTTTTATTTTATGTGGAAGATTATATCCTCTAAATAATGTCCATTAGTTACCACCCAAATCGAGTTTATACTAAGGAATGTTGCTGTTACAGTAGCAGGATGTAGACTTCTTATTTTTACCCATATTTTCTCCTTCAGTTACGTGATGGTTTGTAGCTTGTTTACGTACGAGGGATATTTCAAATGTTTCTGGCCTTGTTAACAAAAACACATATTTGAAAGCAAAACAAAATTTATTTTTCCACGTAATCTCCCTGCAACTTGATACATTTCGTCCATCCCTTCAAACCGCCAGAAAAAAAAATAATTGATTTACAACGTCTTCAACATCAGCATTTGACCCATAATTTTTATCCGACGACATATTTTTTCAAATTAGGGAACAGGAACCGCGATCTAGGTGGATGCGGAAGCAATTCAAACTTTAATTCGTTCACTTTGAACATGCACGTGTGAACCCGAGCATTATCTTGCTGAAACAGGATTTCCTTTTTTGCCAAATGTGGACGTTTTTTTCATAATTGTGGCCTTAAATTTATCTAGCAATGCAGCGTAGTACTGTCTGTTAATTGTTGAAGCTTTTTCAAGGTAGTCGACAAGAATTATTCCTCGACTATCCCAAAAAAGTGTCGTCATCACTTTCCCTGCAGAGAGAATGACCTTTGCCTTCTTCGTGGTTCTCCCACCGCAATCCACTGCATTTACTGCTGTTTGGTCTCGGGCAAATGGTGGTGTATCCAGGTTTCATCGACGGTTATGAATCGCCGCAAAAATTCCACCGGGTTTTTTTGATACAGGCTAAGACACTCGCCCGACATGTCCGTCCGTATGCGCTTTTGGTCGATCGTCAACAAACGCGCGGATAATTTCCTCATATCTAAATCTTGATGTAAAATCTTTTGAACTCGCTCAGATTAAATCCCACAAGCCTCAGCTATATCCATAACAGTCAATCTATGATCTTCCATCACAGTTGTGATTTCGTCAGTTGTGAACGTTTCTCATCTAAAATGTTAGTACGACTAGATTTGTACTCGGCCATCCAATGTTTTATCGTTGTAAACGAAGGGAAGACCTCACCGTATACAGAGTCTAACTCATCATTTATTTCCTGCGCCTTTTTGCCTTTCAAATGAAGGAATTTTATCACTGCGTATTTCTGAAGTTTCTCCAGTGTTGAACGACAATGTAAATTGATAACTTTAGAAGCGTACCATAAATAAACTAATAACACAAAACAAACAGAAGCGACACTCTCTCTTCCCGCCCTAAACAAAATTTTATACGAATATGGGAAATCCGTCATATTTTTGTAAGTATTTCTCTCAACCACAAATATCAACCTGTTGACAAGTATCATGTATGACGCCCTGTCAATGCATGTATTTATAAGGAATATAAGAATTATAATATTGATATTGTGCGAGAATTATCATTTTTGAGTTTGTGTTTGAAAATTTGGTTTACTTAATCGTTTTATATTTACTTTTGTGGTATATTTTAATCATTTTTGCAGTTCATATTGTTACGCTTAGCATGTGAAATATTTTTATGTAATTTTAAATAATATTTCTTCTTTGAATATCTCTATATTAAACTTAAGACATTTCTTCTGTATATTCGTTTCCAAAGAGAAAGTATTTTCTTTTGTTATAACCTCCACCGCCGACGACCCTTATTACCTGGACCGTCAACCGATAACCGTAATGTAGAATTTAGAATATCGAATTTCTTCTAGAACATTCCATTTTTAAATTCTTAATTAATATTATTTACATCTTCTATTATATGTCGTGTTTGATATCGTTAGGAAGCTTATGTCACAAGGGTTATTTTATGAATAATTATGATATTGACAGACGACGTCTTCAGGTCGCGCTTTTAATTAACTATAATTCAAGATATCGATCCCCCTCTTCGATAGATCATAAACTGGCCGTTTCTAGACATTTTTCTTTCGATACGAACAACGATCAGGGCTTTTTTCGCTAGTGCCTCCGAAGGTTACACACACACCTCGTGTACTGTCCAAGTCACGATGTCACGCCGTTCAGGTGTTCTTCCGCTTCTAAGGTAATTCTGTATTGTTCTATATATGCTATTCTTTTAAGCGAATTCATATTAATTTAAACTAATTAATTTCCTATCTCACCGGCCAACACCGCTCTACATATAATTGTCCGAGTATATCTTCAGACCACGTGGCTGCCAACTCAAGGTAACTGTATTGTTCTATAGAGAGATTATTTTATATTCATCGTAATTAATTAACCCTTAATTTACTACTCCATTTAACGTTCGTTTCAGAGTATTTTTATGTGTTAATTTTAGTTACTTAATTGCCGCTCCTCGTGTACATATTACTTTCTTTTATTACTGCTTCACCTTTCTATTTCAGATATTTTATATTAATTTCTCGATTATAATATATTATTATATATATATTATTATATTACTAATTTAATGACTTTGACATACATCAACTTCCTTTATTTAAATATACGAATTTCAAATCCTTATTATGTAAATATAAATATACCAATTTAAGGACGCCGCTGTGTTTTATTTTATGTATTAAGTTGTTGTATATTTATTTTAATTAACCACCATCATGCACGTCCTGGACCTTTGATGACACAACTTTATTATTATACCTAGCCACACCCCTTATTTGTAATAATATGTATTCCTTTTTTAGTGTTTTTTCGTGACGTACCTATTTAGTATTATGTTTTAGTATTTATTCCGTTAGTGTAGTTCATTGGTTTAGTTTCTTTTCGCGTGACTTTCTTATTTTTGTAGTGTATTAAACTATAGTTGTGTTTGTTGTATAATGAGTAGACGAGGAGGTACTGTTTGTGCTGTACGTGGTTATTCTGACGAACTTACTACAAATATACACAGAGAGAGAAAAAATGGTTGTCCTGAATCTACACCACTTTCCACTAATCACGTGTCAATATTTACTTCCATTTTAACGCACGGTTATCCATAGGCGTAGAATGTTTTTATATTTTGTCATAAATATAGACAGTTGTCAACCTACTAGACACTTTAGTAATGAATGTGATTAAGCATAACTGAATTTAGAAGTATAGGTTGCACTATTTTATATTTTCTTTACCATACTAGCAAATTATGTTTCACTATAAATCGTGCAGATATGTGAATGCTCATGGCATAAATTAATTTTTAATGAAATATATAAATAAATTAAGTATTTATTTTAGTTTATTTTGTTACAATATGTAAATACAAAGCAGCATATACATTAAAAAAAAATGTTCAAATTTCAATGAAATTTATACAAACACAAACATAATTGCAAGTTTGTACCTACTGTATCGTACATCTAATTATTATAGAAAGATATGGGATATAATGTTCACTATATAATTATTAGCTTATTAAAATATTTTATATCAAGCATTATAAACTTTTAAGCAAGAAGGATTTATCAAAGCACAGGTAACGCATCACGCACTTCAAGGTTCTTGTTTGAAATGAGTTCTATTGTTATTTAAACAAGCATCTACTCTTCTTTTCATATTATCGAACACATTCATAAATTGTTCAATGGTTACATTATCCACTGCTGCTCTTATTGCTTCCTCCAATGTATGCAATCGATTGCGATATATAATGTTAAGTGATCGTATAAAAAGTAATCCAGTGGAGTTAAATCCGGTGATCTAGCAGGCCATCTACCTAAACCAATAACACGATTATCATAAAATTGTTGAGCACATTGTCATTTTGAAAATACCCTGCTTTCAATTCGTCATCATGCAAATCATTTACAAAGTCTTCGAGAATATTACGATATCGTACTGCAGTAACAGTTTCTTCAAAGAAAATAGGGCCAATGATTCGTCTTCTAGACATTGCCATCCATACTCCTATTTTTATAGGATGTAATTGTGTTTCATGAAATAAATGCGGGTTCTCAGTCGACCACATCCTAAAATTCAGTGAATTTATATAACCACTTAAATAAAACCACGCTCCATCTGAAAAGAAGGTTATATCCAATATATCATTGTGTCTTAAATTTAAATTAAACCATTGACAGTACTCAACAAGTTTCCAAAAACGGGTGGGGGCAACTCTTGCATAACAGACACCTTGTAGGAATGGCAAAGCAATTTCTGGTTAACAATACTACGTGTTGTTACATACGACAAACCTATAAGTAACAAGGAAACATTACTGATAAATTATACACAAACATTTTAATGTATAATATGTTTACCTGTTTGTTGAGCAAGTTGTAGTAGTGGTTTCGTAGGACTGCGTTCGAAGTGTGTACGTATATCTTCTACAACATCTTCCGTCATAACAGATGGACGATCCGATGACTTGTCCTTACAAAAGCTTCCAGTTGATCGAAAACGGGTTATCCAGGGAATATGCCGCATTAACTTGTCATAGTCGATCCCTAAATCGGGGTATCTTTCGACAAATTCGTTTGCACAATGGGTCACTGAATACGTCCATTGTCCATCAGCTCCACGTTCACCGTTTCTAAAGTACGTCTCCAAAATAAATTGGTCGTACTCTAGCGTAAACGACATTTCTTTAAAATTTTGGGCAAAAATAATAAATATTAATTGATAGAAACACACCTGGCGTACGACTGTGAACAAAATATGATATTATTTGGTGAAATCCACCAGAAATAACTAAATTGCTAATTTCAAATGGAAAAATTGATGAAAGTATTGATATACGCGCCGAGGAAAGTGGTGTAGGATCAGGACAATAATTTTTCTCTCTCGGTATATATCTTGAATATAAAACTTTATTATACATGATAAATTTTGTGTTGTATGTGTTCCATTAAATTAATTCTTTGATTAAGGATTCTTTTCATTTCAAATATTTGTCAAAATATAAAATAATTTATTACAAATTGTATACATAACCAATCAATGTATAGTATTAAATATGTAATAAAATATTGTACATGTTTATTTCTCCTATTTTACTTTATTGCTTCTTAATTTTTTTGAATTCAACTATGTATGAATAACATTTAATCTTGTCGCTTAAAAGTACCTACAAAAAGATGGCGAAGGTCGCCGAAATCTGACTCTAAAAGATCAAAGGTACCGACAATGTGGCTTCTGTATGTTCTGTGCTAATGATCAGTATGATTTGCAATTTTAACAGTTTACATACGTCGAGGCCATCTATCGAATGGTGAATGAAATTTTTTCTACAATAAAATTACTTTATGTCGGTAAGACCGGAAACATTTCAAATATCCCTTGTACATCCCTTCTTTCAGATAACCCATAAAAAAGAAGTCGAACGCCAGCAAGTCCGAAGATCTGGAGGACTAGTTGATTTCACATCTCTTCGAAATTATTCGTTCTCTGTAAATACCCTTAGATTCTGCACTACGGCTACAGTATGGTGGAATGTAATTTCATCTTGCTAAAACCACATTTAAGGTCTATATTCCACATAAGGGTGTATCACATTTCTATACATTATGTCCAATCACAGTGACTGCTTTACCATTTGCAGTTTCGAAGAAAATCGGTTCGGTAATTTCGTGTGATCTTATACCACGTCAGACTGTCACTTTTTCAGGTATAACTCATGCTGATGAGTAGCGGCTAGGGCTTGGTTAGCGAGCCCTAGTGTAGGAGATGTGAAAAACAGGAGGAAGCTAGCCTTCATGTAATATGCACGTGTGAGGAACTGAAGGAACTCAGACAGAAATATTTCGGGAGAGATCTATTGGATCCTTCGAGTGTACTCAAACTTCCCCTGAGGAGGATAGTGGCTTTTATCGAGGACACAAGACTAACAGAGTGGAATTGAGAGATCTATTGGGGATAGTACAAAGAGCAGTGTGCTCAAGTGCCTGGACGTGGTGGCGTCCACCCCAAACAGAGAAGAAGAAGAAGAGTAGCGGCTAGATACTGATAACTCCAAATTCTGCAGTTTTGCTTATTAATACATTCGTTGAGATACTTCAATTCTACATATAACGGATGTTTCTAAACATTCGACATCTCAGCTGCTTTGGATTATAAAGAATATGTCTTAATTCTAATCAAATAAATTCAATAAACGCCAAATAAATTTTTGTTAGTTAACGTCAGTAATCAAAACATACAACTTTTACAGTTTACGCGCCAACAAAAAGTATTTATGTAGAAAGTTATTTTCGAAGTGAAAGATTACTAGATGGAGTATGATAATATTCTTCCGCATTCAACAATTTATATTGCAATTCCGAATGCTGCATTTAATAGTAATAAATTTGCGAGGCAGCTGAAAAGAACAGTTTTGAATTTTCTGGAAAATGTATCCGCTGACAGAAAATGGAAAGGTGCCAGACCACGCATTCGCTCTGAAAATAATATAAATAGATTAAGAAATGTAATTAGAAAGCGACCTACCTTATCTATTAGAAGGCTCTCTCAACAATTGAATTTAAGTATTTCAACAGTGCACAACATTTTAAAGAATGATATAGGTATGCATCGATACAAGATACAAATGTATCACGAGCTCCCACCTCTGGATTATAATAAAAGAATACTACACTGTCAGTGGTTCAATCAAAACATAAGTGATAATGATCTGCTTGATAAAACTTTTTCCTTGATGAGACCTGGTTCCGTTTGAATGGTTACGTTAATGCACAAAACATGCGAATATGGGCAACAGATAATACACACTTCTTTCGAAAAGCTACAAAGCCTTCTGAGAATAGGTGTGTGGTTAGCAATTAGCCGGAGGAGAATAATTGGACCTATTTTTTCGACCAAACTATAAATTCTCAAAGATATCGTAACATTATGTTGAAATCTTTCCTTACGCCTTTGGATTTCTTTGTCTCCCTATGTAAAAACTAAGGTTTTTAAAAACCCAGTGTACGCTTTAGACGATCTCCAAAACAATATTATGCGCCTATGCCAAGTAATTAACGCCGATATATTAGAAGATATATTCAATAACCGTAGGTTTTCGCGGTAATTTTCTAAATGTAGATCTCGGTTACCGGGTTGGAACCGCGTCGAATTGTGTTTTCAGATCTTGCAGCGCAGAAATATATTTGTCCATGTTTGAAATTTGACAAGACGACAAATGAGGAAAATGCGTGGTAACATTTTTTTAACTGATTGGTCCACAATTCCAGCTTCACTTCAAAGGCTTGTAAAGAGTCGAATAACTCACGAATGAAATTATCTTTATCTTGCAGTGTCTTATTTAAATAATTTTTAACTGATTGATTTAACAGTTAACAGTTTTTACCACAACACTCATGACATTTTCAATATTAACAGACTTTGCACATAAATTTTCCTGGTGGATAATGCAATGGTACTGTACGAAAGAGACATTTTTCTTTATAAAAGAAACAATTACTTCGTTTTTGCCAACCATAGGCGGTGAGTCGTTTGTGGAGATCCCAACCAAATTCGATAATTTGAGGTTATACTCGTATTTATTTAAGACGGTATTAAACAACCCAAACAAATCACATCCTCTTGTGCTGCCTTTCATTGGAACTAGAGGAGCCATTTCTTCTGTAAAAACAAAATTAATGCCAACGCCGCGAATAAACACGGCCAACTGAGAGATGTCACTCAGATCTGTACTTCCGTCGTAGTAGAACAGAGTAGTAAACAAATTGCGACACGTGTTCCATTTCTGTTCTTTCGATATCGCCTGCCAATTATTCTACCATCATTGCAACTGTAATGGCAGACAGACTTACTTTGGAAAAGTGTTGTCGTTGAAGTTGTTTTTTCAGAGCCTCTATCCTATCAATGCGTAATTGTCCTTGAAGATGTGCACACTCCAGTATCATCAGTATGCATGAGTCTCTGTGTAGAACCTACAGGGTAGGTATGTAGGTATTAAACAAAATTTATTTATAGCAATATTGATACAAATTGCGCGCGTTAGTGTAAGTACCTGACTATTTTGTTTTAATTTCTAGTCATGTGATTAATAAATTTAATTTGGCGAAGCCATTGCCGGGCCGCTAAGAATGCCATCGCGAGCCTCAGGCGGCCCGGGGGCCGCTGGTTGAAAACCTATGCACTAAAGGACGACGAAGAACGAGCATATCAGTGGAAGAGTTGCAAAAATTGCGCAAGACGGAATCCCTGGAAAGCGACGACCCTTAGGCAGACTTCCTAAACGCTGCAAGGACTCAGTCCGATACTAGATGCTGAAGAAGCTGGTAGTATGAACTGCGAAACGTCGAATGAAATTACGACAACACGACAAAAGCGGTACGAAGATTGTACAGTCGATTTCAGAAAAATCGAGTACACCTTGGATATCATGAGCTTGACATTTTTTACTATTTTACGGGTGTGGATCGCTCTTTTTTGCATTGTCAACGTTTATTTTTTCAAAAGGTTAGGTTTAGAGAAAGAGAAATATTACTACATACCATAAACACGTTTATTTTTATTAGAAATAATAACAGAAAACACCAAATTGTAATAAGTCTGCAACTACCTAGTATTTAGTTAGAGCCCCATGAGCTATCAGCACTTCGTTCAGTCTACTTAGCATCGACGAAATTAGATTTCTTCAACAATGATGTAACATCTCATGAACTTATCGTGTGCCTATTCCTAGGCGTACATTCGTTTGAGAAATTGTCATTTGTCTCTCTTCTTTTGAGTAGGTTCTCTACGCCAGTAATGTTTCTTTCATTTACCGATGTGCTCGGGCGAACACTGCGTGAATCGTCTTCTAATGATGTTCTACCGCTTTTAAAGCGATCTATTACCGATACAGTACTTTTAGATTTTGTAGACTCTCCAAACACTCCTTACAGACGTTTAATAATTTCTGAAGTTCCTGAAGAAACTTATTGCACTTTGAGATTTACCCGCGTGTTCCATGTTACACAAACAGTGCTGTGAAAATGTGTCTGTATCGGTCAGACTGAACGATATTGCACTGGATAGCTGCATAACATGTCAAGACTTGTCTATCACCAATAGCATTAGCTATAAGTTCTGCGTAATTTAATTAGAGCACAATGACCAGAACTTTGGAAAAAAATTTTAGGCTAAAAAAAACAACATTAAAATTTGGTGGTATAATTAAAACCGAAAATAATTCGAGACTGTTTCTGTTCTTCCGTCAATAGCTGCTTTTTAGCACTAGCACAATTTCTTAACTCCGTATTTTTTATTCAACGGTAAACTGTTGACGATGACGCAGGGAAGTTATTTAGAAAACGGGAAAGTAGTTTATCAGCTTGCAGTCCAGTTACAGGACGTTTGCTTACTGCAGCTCACAAAATACGTACACTTGCTTTCGCCCTAGAACACATTAATTGGACAATGGACGACTCGAAAAACGAAATAAGGTATATAGAAGAGCTGGCGAACGTTATGCAGCCTGTATTGGGTCACCTCGAGTTTCTTTTGGGGTGGCTCAGTAATGTTTTTGGCAGGAATTTCTTTTGAGGCACACACGGATCTCGTTACGATTGACAGAGGCGCATTAACAGCGCTACGATACATAGCAGAGATCCTAAAAGAGTATGTGATGCCTTATGGTGGATTAGTTGGCATTGGTTTTCTGTTAATGCAGGATAATGCGCGATCACATGACAAGGATTGTAACACAGTACCTTTAAGGAGTTGGTATTCCAAAAATGGACTAGCCTGCTCAAAGCCTGGATATGAATCCTTTTGAGCATATTTGGGATAAGCTCAAAAGGCGTATAAGACGTCGCATACATGCTGCAACAACACGCGAAGAGCTCCGATAGACTCTTGAGGAATGGAACAATTTTCCCAAAGCAAAAATAAAGGACGTACTGAACTCTATGCCAAATCGAATGAGGAGTGTTATCCAGAATGTAGGTGGCAGTACGCCGTATTGACAACTGACAACTTTTCAGTTCAATTTGTTGTAATCTAAATTGTAAGTGCATTTTCTAAATAAATTTCAAAATTCTCCAATTTTTACTTTGTTTTCGTTTGTATCTCATGAAAACGTCGGATGATATGCTAAAGCAATTAATGATATAATATACAATAGATTTATTGCAATAAAAACAAGTACTAATATTTAAAAATGTGAATAATTACGTTAATTTATCGGGTGGCCCGTTTTCTCTGACGCGCATTGTAGATCCACATGGCAGATTGTACATCTACATTGACATTTTGCATCTCAATAACCTTAAAAACTTAAAAACTGATTCACAACGTGTTAATTTTGTTAAAATGTTGTCAAACGTCAAAATTAGTAGGACAGTTTTTTTGTCCACCAGTTTACTACAAGAAGAGGAAGAATTAAGAAACGTTCATTGCATAGAATGCAGATATTGTAAAGTTAATAAAGCATAATGATATGTTAGAAATTGTGCGGAAGTTCGTTAATTAGCGTGATATCCCATTCATTAATGTAATAATTTAAAAAAACAATTTCTTTTTTGGTGGCATGAGTAATTGCATTACATCAAATTTGTGCAATTCCGTTTCTTATGTTTGTCGTGCATATACACATAATTATATTTACAAACACTTGTGCCTGTGAATGAATTAATAATACAAATAAAGTTGGCACTATCTAGTCACCGTCATGAAACTAAATATCGTTTCCTTTTGTTGGTTTTTTTTTGTTTCCTTTCTGCTCAAACCTAGCCCCGAGCATGTACCAGATCCGATCTTAATCACAGGATAATGTAGTGTAAGGAATTGACACTGTAAGCAAAGTTGTCTCTACGTTGCTTATTAAAGGCAACAGGCAACAGCAATGTAAAATACCATAAATACGAGTATAATACAATTACATATATGAATTACTTAGGCGACAAAGTATATAACTGAAATGTGTAGGCGCGACATTTAAGGTTAGTTAAGTCGGTGTGATAAAAATTTTTACGGATGTATGAAAGTGACTGGTATTTTTCGCAGCGTTGTTGATCTATATTCTTGCCAAGGTAGTTGTGCTCTGTTTCCTATTATAAAATACCATTAGTTTGTCCAAGCGTTTATGTATCTGTATGGCCTATTAGTGTAATTTTAATCATTATTGCCTTTTAATTTCTATTGACATACTCTCGCTTCGGTAATCGCAGGGACGAAGACATAAATACGTTAAGACAGAGTAATTAAGTGACATATACGCGTAAATACAGTCCTCGACAATATATATCGCTGTATTAATGAAATTAATGAAGCAGATAACTAAAACATTTGACACAATTTTGATTTTTATTGTAGCTTGTGTTTCTTCGGTTAGTCCTTTTTCTGGGATAGTTTCATATATCAGGTTGATGTATAAGTTTGTAGTGTTTTTGGTTTCTAGCATGAAAGCGCCTTGAAAAGAAATTGTTAGGTGTATATTAAAGTTATTTTAGTGTCCAGGTGACTAACCACAAATGTATCGTAACATTGCATTGTTGAGTTGTACCTATAAATTACTCGAGTGTCTTATATATCGGTGTCCCCGATTTTAGTTTACAGACTGCAACTCCTCACCCAATATATTTAAGAATAAATGTTTGAAATAAAAGTTGCTTTACTTCTTAAAATCTATAGAATGACGTAGTTTTGCATTTAGTTATCGCCTTATAGGTCATTTGAACGTCGACTTTTTTTTTAAATGGAATATTACATTTTTTAATACAGCATAATATTATTGATACTATTACTAAAAGGTCTTAAAATAAACCTGAGTAAATGTGAATATCTCATTGTAGGCAGCTATAAAAACGACAACCTACCTTTGGAAAACGAAACAATAAATAACGTTGACAAAGTTAAATATTTAGGAGTAATTTTCAATAAGCAAGGAAACAACAAAGACGAGATCCAGGAAAGAATTACAAAAGATAGGAAAACTATTAGAGCACTCAATTTCATACTTTGGGAAAAAACCATTAGACGGGACACAAAACTTCGTATTTACAACTCAAATGTTAAAAGTATTTCGACATATGGGTCAGAAGTATGGGATTTGAGTAAAACTAATAGAAGGAAGCTACTGGTCAGAGAAATGGATTTTTTAAAAAGAAGCTGTCGAATATCGAGACTCGAAAGGATAAGAAGAAATGTAGAAATAAGGAGGATGAACATCGAGAGGGATATTATTGACGACATAGAGAAAAAACAATTGTCTGGTTCGGACACAAAAAAAGAATGAATGAGACGAGATGGCCAAGCAAAGTGTTAGAATGGATACCTTGAGAAAAGCGAAAGAGAGGAAGATCAAGAAGAAGTTAAATATTTAAGAGTAATTTTAAATAAGCAAGGAAACAGCAAAGACGAGATCCAGGAAAGAATTACAAAAGGTAGGAAAACTATTAGAGCACTCAATTTAATACTTTGGGAAAAAAACATTAGATGAGATACAAAACTTCGTATTTATAACTCAATTGTTAAAAGTATTTCGACATATGGGTCAGAAGTATGGGATTTGAGTAAAACTAATAGAAGGAAGCTACGGTCACATAAATGGATTTTTTAAAAAGAAGCTGTGGAATATCGAGACTCGAAAGGATAAGAAGAAATGTAGAAATAAGAAGGAGGATGAACATCGAGAGGGTTATTATTGACGACATAGAGAAAAAACAATTGACTTGGTTCGAACACACAAAAAGAATGAATGAGACGAGATGACCAAGGAAAGTGTTAGAATGGATACCGGCAGAAAAGCGAAAGAGAGGAAGAAATATTTTGAAATATATATTTATATATATTTTGCCGAAACATGTGAGATTGTTTTATATATATATATATATATATATATATATATATATATATATACATTTTGAAATAAAACCAGACCTTAAATCGCCAACTAAATGAATCTACCATAACATACTAAGGTCAAGAAATAATTATCTTTATATATATATTAACCAAGAAGACGCAAATAGCTTTCGTCTAAATCATTTTTCATTACTTTTGCAGTTTTTTAAATAACTATTGAGAAACTTCCATGAACACTATAGAGAAATGTTATTTGAACGGAAGGCGTTTTAATAACTATTGTGCGCCACCTGTCTGCACACAAGCCTCCATACGGCGCCTTAACCCTATGTTACATGCAGAAGGTATCATTTATCTGGTTATTGTTTGGCAAGGTTAACGAATTTTATTCTTCAAATCATCCAAGTAGACAGAACACCCATAATATGCAATTTCCTTTAAATAGCCCCAAAAGAAGAAATCAAGAGGCGACAAGTGTGGAGAACGCGCAGACAAAGGAATAGAATATCTGTTGCCAATCCAACCATTAGGGCAAATCATATTGAAATAATCGTTAACAATACGTGCAATGTGAGGTGGAGCACCATCTTGTTGAAAAGGCCCTGTTCTTCTTTCTTCAAGAGGAACATTTTCCATTAAACTTGGCAACACATTTTGTAGGAAAATTAAATGACGCTATCCGGTTAGGGTTTCCTTATAAAAATAAGAACCAATTAAATAACCATTGAAAAGGCCACGCCAATCGTTGGCTCCCCAAACTGTCTGGAAGCGCGCTTCTTGCATCCAATGTGGATTTTGGTTTGACCAGTAATGAGCATTATGCTTGTTAACAATACCATTATTGTGGAAACGACATCGCTCTAGAATATGTAGATAAGGATATTTAGATTTTCTTCGCTATAACATGTAAACGTGTATTGAGGTCAAGCCTTTTTTGAAAATCGTTTGGTGTTAATCCTTGAATTAAATGAATTTTAAATGGATGGTACCTGTATGTTTTTAAGATTCGGTGGTTTTACTAGTCCCAATTTCAACTGCCAGAGTATGAATACAAACTTGAGGGTTTATCGCTACATAGGCTAAAACGTTGATGTTTTCTTCATTTCTAACAATTGCTCAAAGATAGGAATGTCTTACATTATTAGGAAATGATACCGTTCTCATCTTTGACTCTACTTTACTGAAAGTCATATCCGATGGATGCGCATTCTCGATACACGCGTGCTGCTACTCAGGAATTCATATTATATTGTTCATAAATTAACAATATGTCTATATATTAATTGGAGGTGTATGTAGTAGGCATATTGAGTATCAACAACGAAAAAATTCAGAAAACTAACAACAATACTATGACTAAACACGCGCAATAATAAACTGTCATATAAATTTTACCATAAAACCATAAAATATGTTAATTTTTCAAATCTTTCTACTACTAGACAAGTGCTCTCAATGTTCTTTCTCAATAATTATTTCAAAAAGTGCAAGATTAATATTAAGTTGCATTAAAAATATAGGATTCCATTAAAAAAAGTCGACGTTCAAATGACTTACAAGGCGATAACTAAGTACGTTATTCTATAGACTTTAAGAGGTAAAGCATTTCAACCATTTATTCGTAATATAGCGGCTGAGGAGTTGTAGTCTGTAAACTGAAATCAGGGATACTCGGTATAAAAGAATTAGCTTGAGAAAATTTGAAATTGTACCTATCGAGCAGATAGGTTTCAGACCTAACTGTAGCGAACTGAAGGCACAAATGTAAAACAAGAACAAATGAAAGAATATAATAAAATTATCAAAATTTTCAAGTGGTGAACAAATGAGCACACTGTATATGCAAATTTAGTTATCAGTTTCAACAGTAAAATTTTCATAATATAACGTAATAATATTAATAAGAATAAAATTTTTTTAAAAAAATATCCTACCTATTTTCTGTCTAAATTAAACCAGCCTCGAAGGTAAATTTTCTCGGAAACGCCACTCTCTTTTCTGTTACGTACACACAGTAGTTGATGTTATTAAACCAGAATAAAGGCAGAACTCCTGATTTAAATATACTAAATTATGCTCATACAAAAGAGGTAAGAACGCGTTGCTTCAAAAGTGTTAAAAGAATCACTGAATTTGAACAAGTACGTTTAATGATTTGAAAATATATAAAATAGTAGATTATTACAATGTGTAAAAGAAAATAGTAGCCTATATCAAATTGTAAATTCGAAATGTATTGAGGTTACTGTTTTTGACACAGTTAAAATGATATCAAATTCATGAATTTCACTTAGAGATAATCTACAAAACTTTATATGAGGTTTAATTAAAGTAACGTAACGATAATTATGTAATTTAAAAAAAAATCAAAGCAAGGTTAAGAAAAGGAATACTAAAGTTCATAAACAAACGGTGCAACTTAAAGCGAATCAAAGCAGCGAAAATTGATGTACCAGATGGACTAAGCATTTTCTGCGTCTGCCAGTGGTGCTGTGATGGCGGCTCAACTTTAAAATTCTCAAACCCTCGATTGCAACAAAGGGGACGGGGATACAGCTAAATTGCAAAATTTGACAGGGCCTGGATGCAACTAAATTGCGAAATTTTACAAGCGCTATAAACTAAAACTATTGTTAGTTTGTTATGGTTACCTGAAATCTTATTAATACAGCTTGTACGCAACGCGCGAGTCAAATTACACAAGCATGCAGTGTGGTGTTCTTGATTAGTGACGATTCGCTAATGATTGTTCTGAACGCCTTAGTTCCTTACTTTCGAGGTCACACAACGAGTTTTCTCCAAACAGAATTACTTGGGGAACACCCAGCAATGAGTTGGCAAGAAGCATATTTGAAAGATCATGTAATAAATACAGAAACGCAATACTAAGGACAAATATTTGATTTTGAATATAACGAAATTGTACAAACTCATAAAAAATTATGCAATAAAGAAAACGCTTTTCGAGTGTAACAAGCTGCACATACCAGATTTTTTCCTAAGAACGTTCATAAATTTTTGTGTCTGGAGAGAAGAGTTAATATACAAGCTGTTTCATGCTATTCCATGTCAGAAAATGAATAACCTTGTGAAAAGTACGCTTGCTAATAGAAAGGTTCGAGTTATTATGGGTAATTTGAAGGGCGACCAAATGAAGCTTAATAATGGCTTACTGTAGAGATTCTATATTGCCCCCCGCCTGCTGTTTAGCCTGGTAGTGTATACCTTGAAAACAGACTGCTTACTGATAACAAAAATTATGGTATTTTTCAACATCTGCTTTAAAATCATCTGCTCTTAATTTTTGTACTCGGCAACGAAGTACGCCTCCTCAGTCTGACTCAATAGTAGGCACGTGCGGCTCGTAGACATTCAATTAAACAAAACTCTACGAATAACTTCAGGTACCATAAAATTAACACCGTTTGGTGGTTACCTGCTTTAAGCAACACATCACTGCCAAATTTACGGAGAAACAACGCCGTGGTCAGAGAGTTCAGAAAGAACAAATCAACAACTCCCCGTCCATCTTGAAGTCAACATCGAGATAATCAGATTTCTTTCGAGTTATCCCGCTGTACTAAAAAGTGACTGTCTAATTCAGGAAGAATTCAATATTACTAATGCTTGGCGAAATTAATGAGGAGGAAATTTATTACAAGAAGCACAACAAAAGCCTTATATTGACAGCAAGCTACCGGAATCGGAGCTATCATGTAAAGTATAGTCAATCTTAAACAGAATCAGGTCAAACAGTGGAAGGTGGTTTGGAAGAGACTTTGGAAATTCTTAAATGTGACCGAAAGTGCAATAAACTATATTAAATTTGTAGATTGTGAATAATTTAATTGTGTTGTCCATTTCTAATTTTTGTTTTTAGTATGTTGAGATACATATATTTAGATGTTATACGCTAACAAAAGGAAATCTTGCTGAGCAAAAGCAGATACTCATTCGCATAGGCTGATGTTGTGCATCTGGTGAGATAAAGAAGGCATAATCTCCTACGAATTACTTCCGAGGAATGCAACCGTTACTGTTGAGATTTACTGCCAACAATTCCCTTTTTATATTTACTTGATACAATAGATCTAACAACTACCAAAATAACTACAGAAGCCGCTTTAAACGATGATACCGCTATATTTGTCTCGCACCAAAGTGTAGTATTTGGTTCTAAAAATCTACAAGCAAACTTTGATAAAATTTATAGTTCACATATCGATACACACATGAACGATAAACGTGACAAAATCCACTTGCACCTTAAGAAAAGAAAATATCTCAGTATCTTTTAACTGTTTATCAGTACCATTAACAAAGGACCTTAAGTATTTAAATTTACACCAGAAATGTAGAATGATTTAGTGAAAACATACATTTGACAAAAGAAATCATATTGGGCTTAAACTTCGCCAAATGTACACGGACGGAATTCAGAATTTTTAGTTGATGCTAAACCATTGGTCTATAAATACACATTGAAGTAAGGAATACAACTTTGGAGGATTGCTTGTATCTCCAATGTTGAAATATTACGGATTTTAAAATAAGATTCTTCGAATAATTACAAGATATCGTTTCATTGGAATGGATTCACAGTATTCTTATGTAAACTGGTCAATAACTATAACATAGGCCTGTAAGAAAATAAGTTTTTCAGCTGCATGAGATGTTTCTGGTATATATTATCTTTCCTAGTCTGCTGAATTCAAAAATGATCTTCATTTCCCTCCATCACGGACAGCTCTTTTTTGCAAAATACAAGGTGTTTGCATAACATTAATGAAACAACCAAATAATATTTCTTATAATTAAACAAACAATTTCTTCATGAAAGGTACTTAACATTCCGTGTTCATTCTTTTTGGCTATTAAATCTTTTCTTCTTCTCTTTGCTACTTCTCCGAAAATGGTTCTGCTTTCAATTTTCTGTTTCCTGCTTTAGCATCCATCGGCAGCCAGCTAGCATATTGACGGCTCAGAGTATCTCGATATCACGAACATGCTGGTGAAATCTTTCAGCGTGCTCTTCACTAAAAGCCCTTAAGTTTTCGGGAAAATAGTCGACATGGGAGTGTAAGAAATCAACTTTGAAGCTCATTTTGCATCCTTGAGTTTTATATGCAGCTAACATACAATATACAATGGTTTCGTAGTGAGGGTTTTTAGTAATACCCAAAAACGTGTGTACTACGTCTTTTAAAGAGTCCCATACTGCTTTTTCTTTTTGCGTTATTGTTTCTAAAAAGAGGAGATTGAATAGAAGTTTTCGTATGTCGGGACCAGTAAAAACTCCCTCTTTTAACTTGCCTTCAGACAGTTTTGAGAAATTGGAACACCTTCTGGGGGTGATTTAACAAACTGCTTCATAAGCCCCAATATGAAGAGGTGGTAATAAAACCATGTTCGTATTAATGACATTATTTTTGTCGAAGAGTAAGGCGTCTTGAAGTGGCCAGTTCAATAGAAATCTCTGGCTCGACTGTCCCACAAGTAGGAAGAAAGCAGGGATATTGTATAACCTCGCTGCAGGCCCAACATCATGACTAGTATTTTAAAGTCTCCACAAACCATCCAGCGATGGTCCTGATATTTTATTTTCTCAAGAATCTTTGCCAACCTTTGTCGTTACGCCCCTGTTGGAGAAAGGATATTCTCAGACACATTCACAAAAAATAACCACATCACCGAAATTATCCAGACCGGGCGTAGAAGTAAATTCAGCGCTACCTGTTGTCAGACAGCCGAAATACCTCGCCCCGTCCACATAACCAATGTGAAGTAACGACGCGCTTCCAAAGGTGGCACAGCCAATCTCTCTAGAAACTGCACTTTGTTTGTGTCTTCACTCATACTACGGACTAACCGCATGTGTAATGTATCAGAATAATTGAAACATACATGAGTAGGTAAACCCCACCAGTTTTGTATAATACAAAGGAATTTTTAGTAATATGAAATATTATTAAAAATCTGGTGTGAAGAACACAAATACAGGTTCACTATTAATATTTTTTGTGAACGTGTCCGAACATACCCCCCCCCCCCCCCCCCGAGACGTAGATACGTATTTAGCTTTTCTACAGGCTCGTCGGTACACCCCTGCTGGAGAAAGGGGAGGGATATGCACATCATACGTTCACAAAAAATATTAATAGTGAACCTGTATTTGTGTTCTTCACACCTGATTTTTAATAATATTTTATATTATTAAAAATACCTTTGTATTATACAAAACTGGTGGGGTTTACCTATTCATGTATGTTTCAATTATTCTGATACATTACACATGCGGTTAGTCCGTAGTATGAGTGAAGACACAAACAAAATGCAGTTTATAGAGAGATTGGCTGTGCCACCTTTGGAAGCGCGTCGTTACTTCACATTAGTTATGTGGACGGGGCGAGGTATTTCGGCTGTCTGACAACAGGCAGCGCTGAATTTACTTCTACGCCCGGTCTGGATAATTTCGGTCATGTGGTTCTTTTTTGTGAATGTGTCTGAGAATATCCTTTCTCCAGCAGGGGCGTACCGACGAGCCTGTAGAAAGGCAAAATACGTATCTACGTCTCTTGGGAGGGATATGTTCGGACACGTTCACAAAAAATATTAACAGTGAACCTGCATTTGTGTTCTTCACACCAGATTTTTAATAATATTTTATATTATTAAAAATACCTTTGTATTATACAAAACTGGTGGGGTTTACCTACTCATGTATGTTTCAATTATTCTGATACATTACACATGCGGTTAGTCCGTAGTATGAGTGAAGATACAAACAAAATGCAGTTTCTAGAGAGATTGGCTGTGTCACCTTTGGAAGCGCGTCGTTACTTCACATTGGTTATGTGGGCGGGGCGAGGTATTTCGGCTGTCTGACAACAGGCAGCGCTGAATTTACTTCTACGCCCGGTCTTGATAATTTCGGTGATGTGGTTCTTTTTTGTGAATGTGTCTGAGAATATCCTTTCTCCAGCAGGGGCGTACCGACGAGCCTGTGGAAAGGCGAAATACGTATCTACGTCTCTGGGGAGGGATATGTTCGGACACGTTCACAAAAAATATTAATAGTGAACCTGTATTTGTGTTCTACACACCAGATTTTTAATAATATTTTATATTATTAAAAATACCTTTGTATTATACAAAACTGGTGGGGTTTACCTACTCACGTATGTTTCAATTATTCTGATACATTACACATGCGGTTAGTCCGTAATATGAGTGAAGACACAAACAAAATGTAGTTTTCTAGAGAGATTGGCTGTGCCACCTTTGGAAGCGCGTCGTTACTTCACATTGGTTATGTGGACGGGGCGAGGTATTTCGGCTGTCTGACAACAGGTAGCGCTGAATTTACTTCTACGCCCGGTCTGGATAATTTCGGTGATGTGGTGATGTGGTTCTTTTTTGTGAATGTGTCTGAGAATATCCTTTCTCCAACAGGGGCGTACCGACGAGCCTGTAGAAAAGCGAAATACGTATCTACGTCTCTGGGGAGGGTTATGTTCAGACACGTTCACAAAAAATATTAATAGTGAACCTGTATTTGTGTTCTTCACACCAGATCTTTAATAATATTTTATATTATTAAAAATACCTTTGTATTTCTTTCTTTGATCTCGTTCGAGATAGAGTTTTCGTGCATTAGCATTTTATCCTTAATATTATTACAGCTATTACACATTAAAGTATGCAGACATATTTCGTTTACATCCTGTATGTAGTTAATATTATTATTATTTATTTCAATATTACGAGGGATGTCCGGTTCCAAATGTACGATTGCGCGGCACTCCGCCGGCGTCGCTCCGATGAGGTTGAAACTTGCACTCATTTTAGATGCGCATATGTACTGCATAGGTGGCTATTGTCATTGCCTTAGGTTCAGGACAACGTGTGCAGTGACAGCCGCACAATATCAGTTCCGATCGAAACGTACTCCAAGTTTGAAGTGCGAGCAGTCATTCGTTTTTGCACGCAAATAATGATCTACCTACCGAAATTCATAAAAAAATACTTACGACTTATGAATAAAGCGTTATGAGTCGAAAAAAAGTTAGTATTTGGTGTAAACAGTTCAAAAGGGGACGCACAGCTGTGAACGATGACCCCGAAGGTGTCCGACAAAAAACATCAACAATGAAAACGGATAAAAATCAATTGTCCGCCAGATGGGTACCAAAACCGTTTACTGATCAACGCAAAATGTAATGAATGGCGGCGGCAATGAAACTTTTAACTCGTTATCGTCGGGAAAATGGATTTATAGAATCTATAGTTCCAGGAGGCGAAATGTGGGTATATCACCATACTCCCGAACACCGAAAAAATTCAAAGTTCAGCTGTAAAAAGACAATGGCAAACTGTGTTCTGGGATATGCAAGCCATTTTGCTCATTTTGCTCAGTTTTTAGCACCGAAAACGATAATCAGCAGCGATATTTATTGTCAAACTCTCGAAAAACTACACCAAGCTATTTGATAGAAACGAAGAAGAAGGCTGACGAAAGGAATCAGGTTTTTGCATGACAATGTAAGACCTCAAATCAGACGAAGGCTGGCTTCATAAATACAATTGGGAAGTTATTGTTCATCCGCCCCATTGTCCAGACCTGGCGCCTTCTGATTTTCATTTGTTTGAGCCGTTGAAAGCCCGTTTGTCGGGTAAAAGGTTTGAAGGCGATGACGAACTTCAAGATGAAGTACGGCAGTATTTTAGAAATTTAGATCGCATCTTTTACGAAGAGGGTATACAGAAGCTTTGCTTCGTTGGGATAAGTGCCTTAACATTAGCGGCGTTATGTTGAAAAGTAGCTAACAGTTCACGCTTTTACTTAGTGCATGTTTGATTTATATAAAGTCTGTCTGTAATTTAAAAATGTACCTTAGTAACCGGATATCCCTCGTAATTTCCACTACTATGCTGCTTTTTTGTCTATCCTAACTTCAGGGTATTTTATACATTTTCTTAATTGTAATTTTTGTCTTTCTAGTAAATTACAAAATTACGAGTATAATAACGTTCTCTTATCAATTATATCAATAATAGTTTAATCGTTCCAGTAGATACTTTGTTAAAATAAGAATTGCTTATTAGAGCGATAATACTAGCAGCGTAATTAAAACATTGGAAACCGAGCCACCACAATGGTAATAACTAATAAATTCATCTAAAGCCATAAATAATGAATTTTATTTTAAAGTTAATTAAAGTATCCAATATAGTGTTTGTGACATAAAATCATTTCGCAATTATAAATGAAAATGAACAAGCAAATTAAATTCATTTTATTATTAAAATGTAATTTATCTTATGTTTTTCCAGACTATTCTTATTAATTGTGGTTATAGAAAAAGGCATTTAATTCTACTTACATAAAAGCGATACAAACTAAATTAAATATACAGGGTCGCTATTACGTATGGAAAACGGTCAACTATCTCGAGAACGGTTCCAGATGTCTTAATGAAATTTTGTACATGAGCATAAGAAAATGTTTCGATCATTTTGGCCATATTTTTTTTCTTATCGCATATTTGAAATCCAAGGCTTACTTTACTTTTTTTAAATGGCAACAGTGCATGAATTTGTTATCATTAGAAAGATAATTTTTTTTCTGTATTCAGTGATGTAAATATAGTGTCTTTCTTCCAAAATAGTTTCCGTTTATTTTGGGGTAAATGCATTTTTCGTTTAATTGACTACGAAACTCCCAATGACGGATCAAGTACTATATGATTCAAAAAAATGTTTATAAGTGGTGGCTGTGGATTACGTACTATCGTGAGCAAATGAAAGTGCACACTTTATTATGTTGGCATGTCGAAATTTAAAAATTTATCTAATGTATACAGTACTTTTGAAGTGTCAGTATCAGCATTTAATCATAACATAAATGACATTAGCTTGACAATTTGGTAAAATTTACGCAGCTATAATAGTGTGTTTACTTTCAATTGCTCACGATAGTACATTTCAGAAATGTATGCTTAACTTAATATCATCTACGTATCTGTCAAATGTGATTAATTTTAAATATCAGAATATTGTAACGAGCCATCGAAATTCATCAAATTCATCAAAAATTCATAATTGCAGTAGACTGTGAGATTGGCTTGGTACTTTAACCACTTCTACATAATGACATTTATTATTTGTTTGTGTCAAATTTTTCAAAACTCTTATTAAGAAAATTGTTTGTGTTTAGATGTAAATGGACAAAATTTTCAACAACTTCTGTAGCTATATGTAAATTTTGATTATGATTTCGATATTAAATAAATTATTTGTTTTCTTTTTTGTTGTAGTATCATTTCAATGCCATAACCTTTTTTTTACAATGAAACCAAATGAAACTGTCAAGCATCAAGTAATGTGTCATTATATGGAAGTGGTTAAAGTATCAACCCAATTTCACAGTCTACTCCAATTATGAATTTTTTCGATGGCTCGTTATTAGTAAATGGAAATACTGACATTTAAAATTAATCAGATTCGACAGGTAAGTAAAAGATAGCTTTTTAAGTAAAGACATATACAGTTCATAAAGTATAAGTTTTCAGTTCGTACTGCCCAAGTGTGAACCGCAAATTGTACTTAATCTCTTTCTAACACACATGAATACGCGCTGTAATAACGAACCATCGAGAAAATTCATAATTGGAGTAGACTGTGAAATGGGTTGGTACTTTAACCACTTGCACATAATGACACATTACTTGATGCTTTAAAGTTTCATTTGGTTTCATTGTAAAAAAAAGTTATGGTATTGAAATGATACTACAACAAAAAAGAAAACAAATAATTTATTTAATATCAAAATCATAATCAAAATTTACGTATAGCTCCAGAAGTTGTTGAAAATGTTGTCCATTTACATCTAAACACAAATAATTTTCTTAATAAGAGTTTTGAAAAATTTGATATTCAACTTGTTGTCAAATTATTCCAATATTGTTGTTTGTTGACTTTGTTTCCGGTATTCTGACTTCTAGGTTAAGCATTCTTCTAATTTGAATATTTAGTTTATCAAAAATTACAAAATCTGTTCTTTTGAGAACAATACTAATAATAAATAGTAATATAAATTAGTGGCAATAAGTACGAAATTGTTTTATTATCACTTTGACATTTCTAACCTACTTATTTTACAGAATATTTCTTAGATGCCGGGTAACCCTCTTGGTTCTCAAGCGCAACAGCTTGTATTAAAACTTACAGCCTAATTTTAATCGGGGAAAAAGAGAATGGTGGACCATTTGTGTCCATCGACCGTAACATGCGTGGAGTAATACTGAATTTATGTGAAAGTGCCACGCTAACCATTAAAGAAGCTTCTATTTTTTTTGACAAAGCTCGCAAACCAAAACGAAAAAAAACTACTGTATTGAAAAACTGGAAAAACTTTACGCGTTACAAAAGTCAGCTAAGGGAAGGAGTAAAAATGCAATACAAAAAGAATGAATATTTGTGGAAAACATGGACGATTTATTTAATTTATTCCTTGCAATTGCCCTTGAACCAATAACAATTGAAGAGGACAAACAGTTTTTAATCAGTCAAAAGCAAAAAAGCCGTCCGGGGCTTAAGTATGGCATCGACTAACAGCTAGCTGTTCGAGAAAAAGTAGCTGAAGAAAACCGTAAAAAAATTTCGAAGCGATTTCAACGAAGTCTTCAAGAAAAATCTCAACTAATGGAAACTATGACACTTTCATCCTCGGGAAGTAGTTCCTCTGTTGAAATTGAGAGTAAAATAGAAGGGAGGCTAGAATCCCAAAAGGAAGTACCGATAACCCTAGAAGACCCTGCTCTATCACAGCGAAAAAGGAGAAAATTTTACAGACCAACTGACATTGTAACACCAAAAATAGTAGCTGCATTTGATGCCTGGAGGATAAGCGATAGATATGTAGTTCGTATTTTGACCGCAGTAGCAGAAGCATTAGGACATTATGTTCCGTCTCTGTCTATAAGTAGAACAACTCTTCAACGAAGTAGGCAACGTATAAGAAAAGAAAGGGCCGCAAAATTAAAAATAATTTTTAAATTAACCGATCTTTTGGCATTGGGATGGAAAATTTCGGCCTTCTTTGACGGGGATGGAGAATGTGGACAGACTTGCTGCACTAGTTACTAGTGGAGAAGTAGAGCAGTTGCTTGGAGTGCCTCCTTTGCAGCATTCAAAGCGTAAAGAACTATTCTTGGCAGTTTATGAAACTCTAATTGATTGGAATTTAGAAAATAAGAATATTGGCTTATGTTGTGACACCACAGCCACCAATCTAGGACATTTAAATGATGCAGCTTCAATACTGCAACAACAATTAGAAAGAGACATTTTATATTTTCCTTGTCTATATCATATTTTTTAAATAGTTTTGCAAAGTGTACTTGATGTTTACATTTACAAAGTGCCCTCTTCTTCTAGTACTGATGTTGCTTTATTTAAACGGTTCAAAGAATATTGGCCTAAAGTAGACCAAAATAATTTTAAAACCGGTTTTCAAGACAAAATAATTAAGCAAATTTTGCAGCCTCGAAAATCTGAAATTGTCGATTTTATAAATTCATTCCTAACAATACAACACCCCCGAGATGATTATAAAGAATTTTTATTACTTTCCAAATTGTTTTTTAAGGAACAGCCATCAAACGTGACATTTTATCGTCCTGGTGCATTTCATCGTGCACGCTGGATGTCTAAAGCCATTATCGCTTAAAAATATTTTCTTTCAAGATCAGTTTAAACTAACACAAAATAAGAAATTAGCTATTAACGACATATGTTTGTTTCTCGCAAATAATTATATAAAAGCCTGGTTTACAGCACCTTCGGCAAAAAAGGCCCCACTTCACGACCTCCAGTTTTGTAAAAAATTAATAAAATATAAAAACATAGACGACAGTATATCTAAAGTTACACGTGGTAAAATTTAAAAAAACATTTATGGTATTTACATTCTGAAAATGTTTCCTTATCATTCTTCGGTGAAAATATTTTGATTGATGTTAGGAAGGAAATGGTAAGGGCTCTAAACAGACCAGCATCACATGAAGAGGGCATCAAAAGGGTAAAAGTAGGGGAATTAGATGAAATAGAAAATACAGAAATTTACGACTTTATATCCGTTACATCTAAAATTTTTTAAAAAAAATTTAACATTCCTTCAGAATTTTTGGAAAGCGATCCAGCAACTTGGAATAAAAACGAAAGTTACAGCAAATGTAAAATTATCAACAATCCTAAAGTAGTAAATTACACATCTGAGAGAGGTATCAACCTAATTAATCAGTATAACAAAATATTAACTAAGGACGAAGAGCAAAAGCAATTTTTACTTCAAGTTAAGGATTATAAAACACGTTTCCCGGATGTTAAAAAGAGACAATGTTGCAGGTTATGGAATAGTCTTAAGTAAACTTGTAGAGTAGGTATATCGTAAAATGACATAATGTACACTATGTTTCAAAATAAATGCGAAAACTACGAAATATATATGAGCAGCCAACATCGCACTGTTGTAATGTTGGTGATCGGCCCTCTTCATACCTAGTGATACATAATCCATAATTCTCTGTTAATATTTTTAACGTGACTACATTTTCATTTATTTTTTAATAATTTTGAAATTTTTAAAATTCTAAATGTATAAAATGTGTTGATAAATAATAAATAAATTTATAAAAAAATGTAGAGTCAATGTCTATAGTAACTGAACGTATTCTTTAAAAATTGTCATCGGGGAATCGATCGTGCGTCTCTGTCGCAAAGCCTTAGATAGATAGGGTATATAAGTGCAAGTGTATACTTGAGTAGTTGCGGTATATATCTATGCATCATTGGTAGTACCTATTATGTATTCCGTAATGACGACCAGCGCTCTAACGTTGATAGAGATAAACATATGGTGGATTCAGAACTATATACAAAACATGTTTTTGTGTGTATTTTTTAGGAAGGTGACAACATTATATTTCTATTTTTTTTTTTAATAAATACTATGCGATTTCTTTTTTTTATGTTTTACAAAGATTTTAAAGGCTTCTTGTAATATTAATGTAAGTTCTTAAATTACTTAATATTTCAATAAACATGTTTGACATAATAAAGAAATTCATTTCTATTTGTCATTTAACAAAATTTACTTTTGTCCATATGTAATTAGTAAATAGGTTTTCATTTAATTATAAAAATTCTCTATCTATCTCGATACTTTTCATTCGTATGACTACAAAGAAGTATGCGGACGACAATTTATTTTGCGTACATAATATATACTATTTTTTATATTGATAAGGTTTATAAGCAAAAGAAGTAAATAATAAAATGCAAATAGGCAAATATATTATTTATAATAATAACCAAAAAAAAATATACAACAATAATAACAAAATATTGTGGAACTTTAATTTAACGGACAATAAATATTATAAATAAAAAACAATATTGTACAGGCTAGTTTATTTGATTAAAAACAATATGGTGTGAAATAGAAATCAAAAAGTTTATTTTCTATCAAACGAATCAATTATATTTCCACGTACTGTGGAATAATTTTTTAAAAAAAGTTTAAATAGGGTTTCACATTAAAAATAAACTACAAAAAAGTTGAAATAATATAAGAATGAAAGTACGTAAACAGACTATTATAATTAGGGTTGCGATCTTTTCGGTGACCACGCGACAATCACATGCACATGTATAAATAACCCATTCAAAACAATATTATAAATAGAGTGGACCAAGCCGGAGCGATATTTGTAAATATTTCATATAAAACCCGAAAAACTAGAATAATGTATCAATGTTCACGATAGTATATCTCTAGATATTAATAATGTTAAGCATACGGGAACCAATTCGTTGGTCACGTCTCTACTTTCGCTCCGAATTGGTCCACTTTATTTATAATATTGCTTTCAATGGGTTATTAATACATGTGCAAGTGATTCGCGCGTGGTCACAGATAATATAGCAAACCCTAATTATTTTATTAATAAATATTTTAGTACTACGTTAGGTATGGCTCTAAAAATGATTGTGACTAATAGTGAGACATTAATATTGCTAATATAAATATTTATAATAATCGACAAAAAAAATTCAAAATTATAAACAATTTTTTGCCGAAAAAAAAAACGTAGCTTTCTCGGCTCTAAAACTAAATTTTAATATTTGCTTCAACGACCATAATTATCAATAGTAGATTGGAGCCCCCTTTCCATGTGAATTCTAATTTTCGCCTCATTCAGGCGCGTAATTCTACTCGTCTCTTTACATCTGGTTTTGTTTATATTACTAACACATCTCTTGAAATGGGAAAAAAAAACCATTAAAAATGTATATACATACACCCTTTCATATAGCATTTTACACTTTGAGGCGAAAATTATAATTCACAATATTTTCATATAGTATGAATGTGGTCTTTTAGTTGGTATATTGGCTAACTTAAAGACATTTATCAGTTTTATTATTATACGGATTGAAAGGTGTAACAGTAAAAAATTAATATTTCGTTACAATATAATATATTGATACAATTATTTATGATCCATTAATCACTCTCAACCAATATATAATAATTATCAAATTCAAAAAATTATATTGACTAAAAAAATAAATAATGTATGTTTTTTTAATGTTTAAAAATATCAGTCTAGCATGCTTATTTTTCAATAGTTTTATTCGATTCAACAATAAAATAATTATAAGCGAATAAATCGATTTTGAATTTGTTTTATGAAAATTATTAATTTATGTATATATAATTAGAAGAAACCCATATTACAAAAATCATAGATTTGAAGAAAGGTTTCTTCATTTGATTTATTCCTTAACTCAATGTGTTCCATAAACAGCTTAGGAAGAGCTACATAGGGATTCTATTAGGATAAGGAAGCTGTATTTAACTCCGTATATACAGTGTGGTCATAAAGTTTGGAACCAAGCTTGTAACCGCATTATTTTACATTTTTAGGAAAAACGCTCGGACAGGTAAATTTTATTTTTTAAAACGCCATCTTTTGACATACTCTTTTTTTCTATGACGTCATTGGTTTTCGAGTGATGACGTTATCAACACTTTCTTTAAATGGCAACCATATTATTTTTTTATCGTTTTTGGTAGATCTTTATATCCACCAAATAGTGATATAAAACAATTGGTATGTTGCATCACAATTTTTTGGCAAAAATGATATAAATTTAGAAAAAAAAACGAACATTTTATTTTTGTACAAAATAAAAATTAAATTAAAAAAAATACATCTGAACTTAAATTTATTGTAACAGTTAACGTAAATTTTCAAAATGGACCCCACCAACCAACTGACACTGTCCCAGCCGAGTGTAAACACTTCGTATACTCGCCTCAATTATGTCTGGGGATATTTGTGTAAGTTCTACGCGAATTCGTTCTTTTAAATCTTCTAAATTGTTCGGTTTGTTAAAATACACTTTCGATTTCAAATAACCCCACAAAAAAAAGTCTAGCGGAGTCAGGTCAGGAGAACGAGGTGGCCATTCTATGGCGCCTCTCCGTCCAATCCATTTATTGGGAAATATTTCGTCAAGATAGTGGCGAACCGCTACACCATAATGGGGAGGCGCCCCATCTTGTTGAAACCAAATATTTGGATGGAGTACATCACCATCCTCGTGATTTGGGAAAATAACAGGGAGCGCTGGAACCAGTTCAAATCTTAAAAATTCTAAATATTGCACAGCAGTCAAATTTCCTTCAAAAAAATATGGTCCTAAAATGCGTCGTCGAATCATTCCAACCCATACGTTAACTTTTCCTCTGCGCTGAGTATGACACGCTTGAGTCCAATGCGGATTGTTCTGCGACCAATATCTGCAATTATGGCGGTGAACAGATCCATTTAGGCAGAACGTAGCTTCATCTGAAAAGAGGATGTTTTCGAAGAAATTTGGATTTTGGTCACAACGTAACATTACGTCTTCACAGAACTGCAGTCGACGATCTTCGTCATCCTCATGTAATTCCTGTACAAATTGAACTTTGTAAGGACGATAGTGTTCTTTTTTAAATAAGTTGACGACAAATTAGTGAGCCACCAGATTGGCTAACGCAAGTTGTCTGGTGGAAACATGATGCCTTTCTTCTGCTTCTAGAAGCACATTTAATTTCACATCTTCTCCTACTTGAGGTCTACCTTGCCGTGGTCGATCTTTTACGGATCCAGTTTCGGTAAACTTTCCTACTAGTTTTGTCACCGTAGACCTGGTAATTGGAGGTCTATCAGGGTGTTCATGGTTAAACAAATCGCATGTCTCTGCATGCGTTCTTTGTCTCTCCCCCAACCATAATTATAATTTCGATTCTTTCTCGCTCAGATAAATGTGCCATTTTTTATATTAGCGAAAGTGAACAATTTTTACGCAATATCTCAAAAATTTAACGTCAAAAATAGAAGTAAATAATTCAACAATGTTGTCGCCATAGAAACAATTTCAAACTAAAATTTTTGTACATAAATTGTATAAAAAGAAGCAAGAATGTCAGAAAGAAATATCTTGCAAAAAAGTGCGTGTTTTTGTTTTTGTAAATTTTTTGCATAGTAACATGAGTACATGTGCTTTTGACGATCCGGTTTGTTCAAGAAGAATATTTAAGTTCTCACACAAGACAGAAGTGTGAAGAAAACTTACTTACATATTTCAGTAAATTTTTGAAGCTTAATTAGTTTTTGAAATCTTCAATTTTTGGGCGATAATTTTTATTAAGAAATGGTCTGCCACATCATGTCAATTTTTTAAATAAATTAAACTTCTTTGGCCCTTTTTTGTGAAACTATTTAATGTTAAATAAAATTTTTTAATCAGTAATTGGCCGATTGGGAAGACGAATTTCTTTTGACCTGGAGCGAATAACGCAGATTACTATTGATCGCAAAGCATTTACACTCGGCTGGGACAGTGTCAGTTGGTTGGTGGGGTCCATTTTGAAAATTCACGTTAACTGTTACAATAAATTTAAGTTCAGTTTTTTTTTTAAATTTAATTTTAATTTTGTACAAAAATAAAATTTTCGTATTTTCTTCTAAATTTATATCATATTTTCCAAAAAATAGTGATGCAACATACCAATTGTTTTATATCACTATTTGGTGGATATAAAGATCTACCAAAAACGAGAAAAAAATAATTTGGTTGCCATTTAAAGAAAGTGATGATAACGTCATCACTCGAAAACCAATGACGTCATAGAAAAAAATTGTATGTCAAAAGATGGCGTTTTAAAATAGAAAATTTACCTGTCCGAGCGTTTTTCCCAAAAATGTAAAATAATGCGGTTATAAGCTTGGTTCCAAACTTTATGACCACACTGTATAAAAAAAATGTTCCTTAAGGGGAATTACTACAATAAAAACATTTTAATTGTTTTTATAAAGTTATTAAAAAATGTATTTAATAATTATGTTCAAAATACGTTTTTAATTAGATTCTTTAACATTATAATGTTAATGTAAATATTGCTCTTCAGATTGTTCTAAAATCGTCTTCACGAACTATATATTCTTTCAATTTTATTTAACAGGTCTCGCAGGTCTACAGATGGAAAAAGAAATGAGACGAAGAAGAAAATCCATTCTTCAATAAACGGCTTAGATGTGGAAGGAAACGAGTACTGGATGAAAATGTCTTGAATAACGCGATAAACTACGTTTCTCAACAACCGTTTTCTTCTCTACAAACGGTTATCGAGATAAATACTTTCAATTGCAGCCGCCCAACACTTTGGAGGAGACTCAAGGACAGCGGATACAAATGCAGACGTCCAGCACAGAAAATCGATTTCACTCCGGTTCATGTGGAACGCAGATTGCAGTTCGCACAAGCAAACATAGGACGCAATTGGGACAACACGATTTTTACGGACGAAAAGGTGTTCTCTTCCGAAATTGGGTCTCGGAAACGTTTGTACAGGTTGCCGAATTCGAGATACCAAGAGCGGAATGTACTAAAAAAGAAGAGGAGCGGCCGAATATCCCTTAACATGTGGGGGTGGATGTCTGGTGCAGGTCCCGGAGAACTTGAACGCGTAGACCCACGAATGGATGCAAAGGTGTATGTGCAATTATTAGAAAATAGCATGCTACCGAGCGTACAGGCAGTTTATGGGGACGCAGCTCTAATGTATGTGCATGACATTTGTCCGGTGCATACTGTTAGAATTGTTAGAGAATGGTTTGACAACCACCCTCAATTCACAGTGACGAATTGGCCTGCTAGAGCCCTGGACTTTAACCACATTGACAATCTTTGGGCAGACATTGTGCGGCGATGGGATGACTTCCGGGGAAACATTCGCATAAGAAATGCTTAAGAAATTTATTTGCATGCCAGCACAATTTGGGAGCATTACAGGTTTACGGAAAATTGTGAAAACCTCGTGAATTCTATGGAAAGGCGACTGCAATCAACTATTGATAATAATGGTCGTTGGACCAAATATTAAAATATAGTTTTAGAGCCGGAAGGCAACGCGTATTATTTTCGCAAATAATTTGTTAATAATTTTAAAGTTTCTTCTTTTAATCACTGTTTTCTTAAGAGCCATACCTAATATAGTATGTACTAAAATATTTATTCATATAATAATTGTCTGTTTATGTACTTTTATTCATAGATTATTTCAACATTTTTGTTGCTTCTTTTTTTGGTGAAACCCATTTAAGCATTTATTTAGAAATTATTCAACAGTATGTGGAAATTGGTTTGATAGAAAATAATTTTATTTTGATTTAAATTTCAGAGCATATTGTTCTTAATTGAAAAATTTTTGCATATACAATATTATTTTGAATTGATTGTTTGTTCCAATTAAATTCCTCAATATTTTGTTATTAATTTTTTTTTTTAATTTTTATGTTAGGATTAATAAGAATAGTTGCGTTTTCTTATTTAATTCTTTTCTTTATAAACCTTATCACTATAAAAAATGGTATATCTTATATACGCATAATACATTGTCGTCCGCATACATCTTTTTAGTCATACGAATGAAAATTATCAAGATTGATAGAGATTTTTGATAATGAAATAAGAACCAAATTACTAATCCCATATGGACAAAAGTAAAATTTGTTAAATTACAAGTAGAAATTTTAAATTTTAAATAATACGTTCAGTTACTATAGACATTGACTCTACTTTTTTTTTTAATAAATTTATTATTTATCAACACATTATATACATTTATAATTTTTTAAATTTCACAATAATTAAAAAAAAAATGAAAATGTAGTCACCTTCAAAATATTAACAGATAATTACGGTTTATGTATCACTCGGTATGCAGAGAGGCGATCACCAACATTACAACAGTGCGATGTTGGCTGCTCATATATATTTCGTAGTTTTCGCATTTATTTTGAAACATACTGTACATTGTTGTTCAGATATTTTTTTTTAATAAATATTGTTTTGTAATACATTTTGCTTTTACAAATACAACATATTTGCAAAATTAGGTAATAATTAATTTTTATCAGAATTAAAGTTGCATGCGGCACCACTACCTGGTATCCGATCAAAATTAAATTTTAGTGGGGATGTTTTTCATCAAATGGAACATTTTTGAGGAGTGGCAGCACAATTTTTCAAGGATTGCATAAGATGGGCCACCCTAATATATATATATATATATATATATATATATATATATATATAATAAAATAAATTAAAAGCGGGCAAGCGGTCTGTCAATTAAAAACTCATTTATTAATTATCCCTATATTTCGCAACAACTTTGTTGCTTCTTCCGGAGATAAAAATGTAGAAGTTAAAAATATAATAAAAGTGACATACAAGAACAATAAAATTGATTATTGTCCTTGTACGTCACAAAGCGACCGCTTGCCCACTTTTAATTTATTTTATTCAATATATTACGGTCGATAATTTCGTTTAAATTATTTATATACATATATATATATATATATATATATATATATATATATATATATAATAACTTCGTGACCTTGGTATGATATGGTAAACCTAATCAGTAGGCGATTAAAGGTCTGTATATTACTCCAAAATATATGTATTTAAAAAACTCTACATGTTTCGGCAGTACGCCTTTATCAAGAGAATACAAAATATAAATGACAGGATATAAATGTCAAGTAATTAAGTTGCTATGGTTTAAATTATTCAAAGATACATTCTAGTAATAATAATAAATCATGCCTTAGTATTCCAAAAAATAGATAGCAAAGTGTGAACATATGTGTTGTTCGCTGCTAGCAATTTGTGTCTCTTTCTGGGTATGAACTTGTGTGTTGGTTGCTGCTGGCAGCTTGCGTCTCTCTATGGGTGTGTGGTTTTGTGTGAGAGCGTAAGTGTAGGGTTTTGTATGTCGGTGCGTTCGTGTGTGTGTTTAGTGACCGGTCGCGTGAATTTAGAGAGGTCGGATAACCAGCCGTTGCGTAGGGCCACCAACCCTTTCCCGGCAACTTCTTTACAATTCCGTGCAGTACTTCGACGGCCTGACCCCCGCCCCAACGAGGCAAGGCGCAGACCAGCGAAGCGCACCCTGTACGAGGTTGCTCATCGCTAACCAAGGGAACACTCTTAGTGGCTACCTCGGTCGACGATGGTCACACTTGTGCCATCTTAACGTTTTCCGCCGAAGCGGGGGCCTAGCACACACGTCGAACGTGTGTGTGCTCTTAACGGCAGCCTAGCCAGGTTGCCGCCCAGGACCGGTCCTAGTGGTGTGTGCATTGCGCGGCGCCGTGTTAGCGCCGCGTAGCATGGTTCCTCACTCTTGCTGGAAAGGCGGAATGGCACCTGACTGCCCAACGGGCAGACCCCCCTAGAGTTTTGTAGCGCATATGCTAGGCTACAACCCAGTAGAGGACCACATCAGCAAACATATATATATATATATATATATATATATATAGATATATATATATATAAGTGTTTAGATAGTGATCCCATTTCCACCAGCATGCGGCGAGGCGGAGGGGTACTACTGGCAGTTTCCAACACACTTCCTCATAAATGAATAGACACAACAATTTTTAATAGTAATTTTCCATTTATTGATACTGTTGTATGCGAAATTTGTATAAGCATTACTAAAATACACCTATACATAATATATATTCCTCCCGCTACGTCTCCCACCGATCTTGAAAATTTCTTGAACGTTATTGAGACCCGTATCCAATCAGAATCCACCTAAAACTCTTATTGTTGGCGATTTAAACATACCACGCTATGTAGATGCACATTCGAACGACGCTAAGTCAGGGCTAATCAACTCTTTCATGTTATTCAATAATATTCAACAAATTAACTCGATAATGAACTCGGACAATCGATTACTGGACTTGATATTTAGCGACCTGGACTTTGTAACAGCTGAAAAAGAACATATACCTTTAGTCAATGTAGACTTACACCATCCACCGCTTACTCTAAACTACCGTTATTACAACATTCGCACAACATCAATACCTACCAATCCTGAAGCAAGGATATACAATTACAGAAGGGCAAACTACTTTGATTTGTATGGAGCACTTTTGGCTGTTGACTGGTCCTTTCTGAATGCCTACAACACTGTCCGTGATGCTTGTGAGAACTTTTATGCAAAAATTTATGAATATTTAGATGCCTTCGTCCCATTAAAGAAAGAAACTAAAACTCATTCCTACCCAGTCTCGTTTACCTATGAACATATCAAGACCTTAAGGCTCAAACATACCTACCGATTGAGATATAAAAAGTATGGGAATCCCGATGATCTCCAACAGTTCAAACATTTACGTAATAAAGTTAGAACGAACACTTCTATACTATACAAAAACTATCTAGCCAAAATCCAATCGCAGTTGAAGGAAAATCCAAAAGAATTTTGGAGCTTCATCTCCTCCAAAAAGGCAGGATCAGGAATTCCCGAAACGCTTAGCGACGTCAATAATATATCGTACTCCACAGCAGAGGCCATCGTTCAGGCCTTTCAGGACTTCTTCCAGTCCACATACGGAGCTTCTTCGTCTGCTGTCAAACCAATGTTGCGTCAAATAGACAGTAATTTAGTGGGCAGGCCAGTACTCCAACAGTAGGATGTATTATTAGCAGTGAAGAAGCTGAAAAATAAATTCACAATGGGCAACGATAATATACCAAGTTTCTTAATTAAAGATTGTGCTTACCTTTTTGCGAATCCATTAACATATATTTTCAATCTGTCGTTAGAAACCAATACCTTCTCGGATTGCTGGAAGGTGGCAAGAATCACTCCTGTTCATAAGAAAGGCGACACAGGCCGGGTAGAGAACTATAGACCCATAGCAATTATTAATAACTTCGCGAAAGTATTCGAAATCTGTCTGTATACCTATATCTTTCCCAGTGTTCGATGCCACTTGTCTGAAGATCAACATGGCTTTATCAATAGGAGATCGACAGTTACTAATTTAACAATTATGTCGCAAACGCTGGCTGAATCCATTGTCAACAATGGACAAATTGACGTCGTGTACACGGATCTCACCAATGCTTTTGATCGAATAGATCACGACATCCTATTACAGAAGTTTGACGCTGTGGGATTCTCTCCATCCATGACTTGCTTTATGAGGTCTTACATCTGCGACAGACGGCAGTTGGTCACATATCGTGGACATTCCTCTAAAATATTCTGTCCAACATCGGGAATACCACAGGGCAGTAACTTGGGGCCACTTTTATTTTTAATTTATATTAACGACCTTTGTAGCGCGATTGCCTGCGAGAAGCTGCTATTTGCAGACGATCTGAAACTATACAAGGAAATTAACTCAATAGAGGATTGCATTGAGTTTCAAGGGGATATTGACCAACTTCTTGCCTGGTGTCATGACAATAAGCTGGCGATGAATCTGCCAAAATGTAATATACTTACCTATACTCGTAAGTCTCAACCAATAGTGTATGACTACCAGTGGGGCGGTACATGTATGAATCGGGGTTCGACTGTGAAAGATCTGGGAGTTGTATTCGATTCCAAATTGTCCTTCTCGGAACACATATCTTATGTGACGTCCATCTCTCAAGACCTTGGGGTTTGTTATACGCGACTCGAAAAGCTTCACGTCTACTGATACCATTATTCAGTTATACAACTGTTACGTGAGATCTACATTAGAATACGCCTCACTGGTATGATCACCTATATATACAACTCATATTGAGTCACTTGAGAAAGTATAACGTAGATTTTTAAAATATCTACATTTTAAAGAATATGGCGAATACCCACGGCAGGGATACGATCATACTACTTTACTACAATTACTTCATTTCGATTCACTGGAACACCGTCGCAAATTAACCAGCATTACATTCTTCTGCAGCTTACTACACAATTACATTGATGCCCCCAAACTACTAAGTGAGCTGCCTTTCGCGACACCACAGCGCTCCGCGCGTACGTACACCGCATTATACTGCCAAACTCCTAAAACTAATACTTTGCGGAAATCCCCAATCTATTCAATGTGTACCATTTGCAATAAAATTCTCACAGCCAACAAAAGTATTGATGTATTTTCCACCCCCCTCCCCTCCTATTAACTAATATACACACTCCCAATAGCTTTATCGTATAGCATTGTATCAACCACCTCACACCACTTGTTATTTAGTTCTGCCTTCTTTAAGTATATGTAACACACGAACTGTATTATCAAATTATTATATTGTCCTGTAATTAGATGTATATCTGTTGGGCAAATATATCTATTATTATTATTATTATTATTATTATAATATCTTAGCCGTTTATTAAATATAACAATTGATAAATTATTGGAGTTTTTCGGCCGAAAAACTCCAATAATTTATCAATTGTTATATATATATATATATATATATATATATATATATAATTAGACCAGGAGTCTTTGCCGTTAGAACATGTATGGAAGGGTTTCTTTTGGGGAATCCAGCAAAATTAAACTCTATTAATTAAGTCAGTTCTTTATTTTTTAGCCCAATATTTCGCACCGAATTCGAGTGCTTCCTCAGGGGATCACTTTAAGAGTAGATGGACATAAATTTATTAATTATTAACAAAAGAAATTAATACTTACAAATGTGAACTAGTTTTTTCTGGAGAAATTACTCATATGCTTGTAATATTGTAAATTAATAAAACTAATGTCAACAGACGTACACTTAGTTGTTTTGAAATTACATTTTAAAAACACACAGGACAGCCGCATTTAAAAGGAAAGCCACATGTGCAATATTGACGAACAGAAGAATTAATCGTACACACACATGTTTTGTCACAAAGTTAGAACTTAAAAATGTTAGAGGATAATAGTGTAAAAGATCCGGTAAAGTTTTTTTTTTGGATCAATCAAGGTCACAAATTTTATACACTGGTGTGCGAAGGTCAATGTGGCTATTCCCCAGAATGTGTCGTCTCACAGAATTTTACATTAAAAAAGAAAAAAACAATATATAATTAATAAATGAGCAAAAAATTGAGGTGGACCAATGTGTTAAACGGTAACAGATAAGTTATTTTGTGTGGTTTGTTGTTTAGAGTTTATGTTTACAACCTTTTTCAAAGAACTTTAAATTATAAATGAGAGTATATTCATGTCTTATTTATATATGTGAAGAGATATACTATCACGAACGGTGCTGTTATTATGTTAGATACAAAAAATGTAAGACGGTTTTTCTAGATTATGAAACGTTCTCGATGATACGTATAAAAAATAAAATTTAAATGTGTGTAATTAGATGTATAAAAAAAACCTACCGTCTTATGCGTTTTCCGTGACTTGAAAATCTGGAGAAGCGCGATGAAATATTGTTAATATCAGGTGCGTCTCCAAAGTTATTTCTCATCATTGTACACAAATCAAATAAGAACACTTCGTATTTTGTATCGGCACCAGTGTCTCTACCTTTATGTCTTGCGCTATGCACGTGGCGTTGCAAATTTGATTTTGTTAAATGGTTTATGTATATATTGCACACTAAACATTTTACACTTACCCCATTGTAAGATAAACTAGGATGGTTCTCAATAAACCTATTGACTAACTTTGATGTTAGCGGTTATTTTACTGTACGCTCCTTCAACATTATTAAATACACAGAATACACTTTGCTGCTGCTATTATACGTGTACACACGATGACCGTGAACAACATACTAAGTAATCGTATGTGCGATGGGGCACGCGGGAACTAATTTGGTAGTCACGCCTCTGCTTTCGCTCCGAATTGGTCCACTCTAATAATAATTCATGCTTTCGCATTTCCCAACAGCATGACGCCAATAACAGGGGGCATTGGCAAACCATGAATTATTATTATGTCTACGCCCGTGCAGCGACTTAAGATGTTCAGCTGTCGGCATTCGCCTAGAAACGCAAACGAAAAGAAAAGATATATATATATATATATATATATATATATATATATTGATATAAGGCAAACCTGAACATAAGGATGCCTAGGAGAACAAATAACAGAATTTTTAAAAACTAATGTACTCATTAGAGTTATAGGAAATTTCGAAAACTGAATTCTTCTCATGGTATATCAATAAAGTTGATTTCGCGTTTATTTTAATGCATAAAATTAATTCTCACATTTCTTTATTTCTATTCTTTCAGTTGCTTTAGTTATTTTATTTCGAAATCTTGTATTTACTAAGATATGTCAACTTAATTGATTATCAAAAATAGATAATAATAATTTAGGTGAAACTGTACTTATTTAAAATAAACACAGCGGGAGAGTTCACCACCATAAAATAACATTATATAAACTTATTAACATTTACATATTAATTATTTATATATTATAAAAAACTTTAGAATTTATGTTAAGCTCATGTATATTTGCAATGATTAAATTGTTATTTTCTTTAGAAAAATATGACGAGATTAAAGTAATGCATACGAATTAACGCACAAGAAGCTAACTGGAAAACAAAACACAGTTGGCGTGATCAGAATAAAAACGCCATTAAAAATGCCGCATCATAAAAAAGTGCATCTCTGAAAATTAAAAGAAAAATACACAAATAAAATTAGAAACTTATATAAAACACTAGTAATACCTTACCTATACATCCAGTACCTGTTTGAAGTATTTTACGTGCCCAACCGATTTCCTGTACCTTAGAAATCAAGAATTGCTGTTTACCGGGGAAGCTAACTGTTATAGGAGAATACTAGGCCAAACGACGCGCCATTGCCCATAGAAAATCGTATCCTGCATTAATTGACTTTCCAGACCATATCCAGTAACAACAGTCCTGAACCCATTCACTTAAGTATTCTTTAATCTCCAATGAACTATGGAAAATGCAAAATTAATTCATTTCATTTAAATAATAAACATAATCTATGTATTATTAAAAATTTATAACCTAGTATACATTTGATGTTTATGAATGCAAATTAAGTTAAAAGAATCCAGTTTTCTTGTTATTATATTTAATTAGATACTAAATTCATTTAAATATTAGAAGTTATATTGGTAACATGTATTAAAATTGTTTGCTAACCTAGAAATTTGACCACATTTAATTTAACACGTGACATGTTACATTTTCATTATAATTATAATTTAATAATAATTTCAATCACTTACGTGCTTTGATTTTACGTCATTAAAGTCTTTTACATTTATCCTTATCTTGCTTGTTTTATTCTTGGTAGTTTGATAACGTATTCACCATTGTTTATTGTATAACCTCCAACAAAATTGGTGTATATTCTATTTAGACACCGACCCCACTAGAAGGTGCATTGGATATGTACCAACTAAGAGTACTCTTGTTCTTTTATTAGCCAGACACCCAAAGTTATAAAGTGTAACACACACACACACACACACACACACACACACACACACACACACACACACACACACACACACACACACACACACACACACACACACACACACACACACACACACACACACACACACACACACACACACACACACACACACACACAAAGAATAACCTTACAGAGAAGCTGAGTACATAAACAGCTGTTTAAGGGCAAGTGCACTTAGCGTATAACATTTATGCATTTTAGATTTGTACGCATGCAACAGAATATGATAAAGAACCCCATCTATATGTAACACATATTATCATATTTAAGAATAGATATTTGTCGTACATTTATCAATATCGCCCTTAACAGTTATAATTCATTTATAACATTTAAAAAATCAGCTTTTATCTATAAAGCATTCTTTCAGCATCATTATTTGATGCAATCCAATAGTCTATTATATAGATTGACTTTACATTACAGCTTCACTGTACTTCATCAATTAACTTTGTATTTATTAACACAAGCTCTTGCAGCTCTATATTAATATATATTAATTGATAAATTCTTGGAGATTTTCTGCTTTTATATGTAAAAAAATTTCTAAAATAATAAGGGAAACAAAGCTATGTTTTCCTAGTAAAGTAAAATATATTATAATTTGTAGTACAAACATTCTCCTATCATTACAAATAATATAATATATATAAACGTAAAAGACCAATCTTAGATAAATATATTTTTTTTATTTATAAGATAAGCTATACTAGGTAAAAATTAGAAACATTTTACTAGAAGCAATTCAATTAGTCGGCGATTTAAGGTCTGTTTTACTTTGATATGTATATGTTTGAATTAGTCTTGCATGTTTCGTCATGTAATGCCTTTGTCAAAAAAATTTAAAATATAAATTTGTATTTTGGATTTCTTTGACAAAGGCATATGTGCCGAGACATGTAGGATTGTTTTGAATGTATACATATTAAAGTAAAACAAACCTTAAATCACCGACTAATTGAATCTACTATATATATATATATATATATATATATATATATATATATATATATATATATATATATGGTAAACCTAATCAGTAGGCGATTAAAGGTCTGTATATTACTTCAAAATATATGTATTTAAAAAACTCTACATGTTTCGGCTATATACGCCTTTTTCAAGAGAATACAAAATATGAATGACAGGATATAAATGTCAAGTAATTAAGTTGCTATGGTTTAAATTATTCAAAGATACATTCTAGTAATAATAATAAATCATGCCTTAGTATTCCAAAAAATAGATAACAAGGTGTGAAAATATGTGTAGTTCGCTGCTAGCAATTTGTGTCTCCTTCTGGGTATGAACTTGTGTGTTGGTTGCTGCTGGCAGCTTGCGTCTTTCTATGGGTGTGTGGTTTTGTGTGAGAGCGTAAGTGTAGGGTTTTGTATGTCGGTGCGTTCGTGCGTGTGTTTAGTGATCGGTCGCATGAATTTAGAGAGGTCGGATAACCAGCCGTTGCGTAGGGCCGCCAACCCTTTCCCGACAACTTCTTTACAATTCCGTGCAGTACTTCGACGGTCTGACCCCCGCCCCAACGAGGCAAGGCGCAGACAGGCGAAGCGCACCCTGTACGGGGTTGCTCATCGCAACTAAGGGAACACTCTTAGTGGCTACCTCGGTCGACGATGGTCACACTTATGCCATCTTAACGTTTTCCGCCGAAGCGGGGGCATAGCACACACGTCGAACGTGTGTGTGCTGTTAACGGCAGCCTAGCCAGGTTGTCGCCCAGGACCGGTCCTAGTGGTGTGTGCATTGCGCGGCGACGAGATAGCGCCGCGTAGCATGGTTCCTCACTCTTGCTGGAAAGGCGGAATGGCACCTGACTGCCCAACGGGCAGACCCCCCTAGAGTTTTGTAGCGCATATGCTAGGCTGCAACCCAGTAGAGGACCACATCAGCAAAAAACAGAAAACAGGGATAGGCAGGGAAAAGCAAGACATGAGTTATTATTACGTATGCGCCCGTGGAGCGACTTAAGATACAAAGTTGTCGGCATTCGCTCAAAACGAGAAGGAAAACCACGAAAACCTGCTCGGACAACTAGACAGGAATCAAAACACGGAACAGTCATCATGATAAGCAAAAGTATATGATATTTAAATGATATTTAAATAACATAAGGTATATAACAAAAAAAAAAATATATAATATGATGGTAAATTGTAGATCGTTACAAAATTAAATTATAGTATATACTGCTTAGATTTTTTATATCATTTCTGTTGTTAATTGAATTTTTTTCCTGTTTAATACTGATCATTTCTTTAATTTGTCTTTTCACTGTGTGTTGTTCTTTATCAATTATCTGTGTGTTTTCAAAATCGAAATGGTGATCGCGTTGTAGTTTGTGTGTAGATAATGCAGTTTTGTCTGTTCTAGAGTATTTGTGGGCTTGTATTCTTTTGTATAAATATTGTTTCGTTTGGCCTATGTAGTAACTATCGCAATCGCGACATGGTATTTTATATACGACATGTGTTTCTCGATTTTTTTTCTATTTTAGGTTTAAGTTTTGAAAATAAATGTTTATTAGTATTACTAAGTTTATATGTTGTAGCTATATCATATTTTTTTAAAGTGTGTTTAATTTTTTCCGATAGTTGTGGAACATATGGAATTGTGATATATGTTGTGTCATTGTTCAAATTTTTATTGGTGTCTGCAGTGTTGTATATTTGGTGTACTCTTTTTTTAATAGTTTGGTCTATAAGTTGTGGTGGATAATTATTATCAGTTAGGATTGTTTTAATTTTTTTGATGTTATCTTTTCTGTATTTAGTATGTGATAGTTTTACTGCCCTATCAGTCAGATTATTTATAATCATTTTATTGAATACTGTAGGAGCATTTGAGTGGTAATTCATATATCGAAAAGAAGCTGTGGGTTTATTATACCAATTTGTATAAATAGTACCCTGTCTATCATAGCTCAAAGAAATATCAAGAAAATTAATACTGTTATTAAATTCTTCTTCAATAGTGAATTTTAATTTGTTGTGAAAACTGTTGAATTTATTTAAGAGATAGTTTATTTTGTTAGTCGGAATACATGTTATGATATCATCAACGTATCTTTTGAAAAAAATGGGGTGGAAGTCTAATGAATTGATAACGTTATCAATTCATTAGACTTCCACCCCATTTTTTTCAAAAGATACGTTGATGATATCATAACATGTATTCCGACTAACAAAATAAACTATCTCTTAAATAAATTCAACAGTTTTCACAACAAATTAAAATTCACTATTGAAGAAGAATTTAATAACAGTATTAATTTTCTTGATATTTCTTTGAGCTATGATAGACAGGGTACTATTTATACAAATTGGTATAATAAACCCACAGCTTCTTTTCGATATATGAATTACCACTCAAATGCTCCTACAGTATTCAATAAAATGATTATAAATAATCTGACTGATAGGGCAGTAAAACTATCACATACTAAATACAGAAAAGATAACATCAAAAAAATTAAAACAATCCTAACTGATAATAATTATCCACCACAACTTATAGACCAAACTATTAAAAAAAGAGTACACCAAATATACAACACTGCAGACACCAATAAAAATTTGAACAATGACACAACATATATCACAATTCCATATGTTCCACAACTATCGGAAAAAATTAAACACACTTTAAAAAAATATGATATAGCTACAACATATAAACTTAGTAATACTAATAAACATTTATTTTCAAAACTTAAACCTAAAATAGAAAAAAATCGAGAAACACATGTCGTATATAAAATACCATGTCGCGATTGCGATAGTTACTACATAGGCCAAACGAAACAATATTTATACAAAAGAATACAAGCCCACAAATACTCTAGAACAGACAAAACTGCATTATCTACACACAAACTACAACGCGATCACCATTTCGATTTTGAAAACACACAGATAATTGATAAAGAACAACACACAGTGAAAAGACAAATTAAAGAAATGATCAGTATTAAACAGGAAAAAATGCAATTAACAACAGAAATGATATAAAAAATCTAAGCAGTATATACTATAATTTAATTTTGTAACGATCTACAATTTACCATCATATTATATTTTTTTTTTTTTTTGTTATATACCTTATGTTATTTAAATATCATTTAAATATCATATACTTTTGCTTATCATGATGACTGTTCCGTGTTTTGATTCCTGTCTAGTTGTCCGAGCAGGTTTTCGTGGTTTTCCTTCTCGTTTTGAGCGAATGCCGACAACTTTGTATCTTAAGTCGCTCCACGGGCGCATACGTAATAATAACTCATGTCTTGCTTTTCCCTGCCTATCCCTGTTTTCTGTTTTTTGCTGATGTGGTCCTCTACTGGGTTGCAGCCTAGCATATGCGCTACAAAACTCTAGGGGGGTCTGCCCGTTGGGCAGTCAGGTGCCATTCCGCCTTTCCAGCAAGAGTGAGGAACCATGCTACGCGGCGCTATCTCGTCGCCGCGCAATGCACACACCACTAGGACCGGTCCTGGGCGACAACCTGGCTAGGCTGCCGTTAACAGCACACACACGTTCGACGTGTGTGCTATGCCCCCGCTTCGGCGGAAAACGTTAAGATGGCATAAGTGTGACCATCGTCGACCGAGGTAGCCACTAAGAGTGTTCCCTTAGTTGCGATGAGCAACCCCGTACAGGGTGCGCTTCGCCTGTCTGCGCCTTGCCTCGTTGGGGCGGGGGTCAGACCGTCGAAGTACTGCACGGAATTGTAAAGAAGTTGTCGGGAAAGGGTTGGCGGCCCTACGCAACGGCTGGTTATCCGACCTCTCTAAATTCATGCGACCGATCACTAAACACACGCACGAACGCACCGACATACAAAACCCTACACTTACGCTCTCACACAAAACCACACACCCATAGAAAGACGCAAGCTGCCAGCAGCAACCAACACACAAGTTCATACCCAGAAGGAGACACAAATTGCTAGCAGCGAACTACACATATTTTCACACCTTGTTATCTATTTTTTGGAATACTAAGGCATGATTTATTATTATTACTAGAATGTATCTTTGAATAATTTAAACCATAGCAACTTAATTACTTGACATTTATATCCTGTCATTCATATTTTGTATTCTCTTGAAAAAGGCGTATATAGCCGAAACATGTAGAGTTTTTTAAATACATATATTTTGAAGTAATATACAGACCTTTAATCGCCTACTGATTAGGTTTACCATATCATACCAAGGTCACGAAGTTATTATATTTATATATATATATATATAGATAATTATTTCGTGACCTTTGTATGTTATGGTAGATTTAATTAGTTGGCGATATATATATATATATATATATATATATATATATATATATATAATAACTTCGTGACCTTGGTATGATATGGTAAACCTAATCAGTAGGCGATCTATAAAGCATTCTTTCAGCATCATTATTTGATGCAATCCAATATATATAGTAGATTTATCGCCTACTGATTAGGTTTACTATATATATATATATATATATATATATATATATATATATATATATAATAACTTCGTGACCTTGGTATGATATGGTAAACCTAATCAGTAGGCGATTAAAGGTCTGTATATTACTTCAAAATATATGTATTTAAAAAACTCTACATGTTTCGGTGGTACGCCTTTATCAAGAGTATACAAAATATAAATGACAGAATATAAATGTCATTTATATTCTGTCATTTATATTTTGTATACTCTTGATAAAGGCGTACCGCCGAAACATGTAGAGTTTTTTAAATACATATATTTTGAAGTAATATACAGACCTTTAATCGCCTACTGATTAGGTTTACTATATATATATATATATATATATATATATATATATATATATATATATATATATTGATAACGAACTGCAGGTGCAAGAGCCCTTACGTTAGGCTGACAATTGATATAATATTGGTGTTTAATAAATTGTAATGTAATGAATTAAGTGATAAGGTATTTTAAAAATAATGTTGAATTCACAAGTGTAGTTCAAAATACGACCTAAAGATGTAGCTAAGTATTAAATAATACAAATGTCGCTTGACTAAATTACAAAGCATAAATAAACGTAAATAAACAACTTGTACTTAACTTAATAGGCATCTTCCAGGTGCAAATTCTTATTGTTAATACCTTATATGTATCTTTATATGTATGCCGGCTAGCAGTAGCGATGAGACTGAAGTTATACTTTAATAACAATAAATGTGGGGGTTGGGTACTTAATAGAATATAAATGTTTGTGATAAAACAAGTTATTATATTTCGAATGATTCTGGATGAATAATATAAATAAAACAAGAGAGTGAAGAGCATAAATAAATGGTTTAATTGATAATATACTTTTCCAAAAAGGTAAGTGTGAACATGAAATATAACGCACTAACCTATAAATAGTCACGTGATCGAGTAAACTACTAAATGCTAGGTTAATTATATGAAATGAGATAATGCAACAATATTTACTAAATTTACGGTAAATAAACTCAAGGGAACTGTATTTTTCCGATATTAAGGTAAACTTATCAATAAAATAAATATTTTTCATAAAAATAAGAATATCAACGATTGTGTTTTAAAAACTTAATAAAAATAATTTCAATGTTATAGGATATAGATATAAATAAAGTACTCAAGTCTGTTGAATGTGGATACTGGATAATTCGGAAGGTTTTCGGATCCTTTTTCCTCGGGATTAAGGCTCTGGTAATGGTGTTATGCAGGTAGCGTCCCTCGGGATAGGAATTTCGTTTACAAACTACCAGGAAGGAGTTAGGTTGCGGAATTTGTGTCAATCGTGGCTTTGTAAGTTGGTGATACGTAGGATATATCTTTGGGTATGATATTTATACTTTTATTAATAATTTTTCACTAAGTTCTTCGGACACTTTTTTGAATATGTCGACGCGTACCAAAATATTTTAACCCACGACGCTAACTCTCGTTTGTTTTATATCCAGGCTTCTTATTCATGATTCTTGTTTGTACTTTATAATTTAATATTAAATAATTATAAATGGCGTAATTTACTAAAACAAATCGCTTGGATATTTTACAAAAATTATAAATTTAGTTTTGTGATACAAAAAATTATCTTTGGAATGTACAGTCTTTAGCTAGATACCTGTTCTTAATTGGGATTATTCCCGCCGTAAACAATTCAAATAGGTACAGCTATATCCAAAGTATATGTCTATAAAATATTCAATCAATCAAGTTAAAAATCTTCGATAATACAATATTATTAATAAAAATGACTAAAGCAAATGACTAACAGAAATAAATAAAGTTCATGATACAAATTTAAGCAATTAAAAACGCGGAATTGATTGATATGACATGTGAAATATACAGTTCCAACAAAATCTTATCTTCTAAATTAATGTAAACACTTTAGTATTATCCTGTATTTTTGTTCCAGGGCCTCTTATGTAAATGGGTATGCCCCACCACAATATATATATATAGACTATTAAGTATTATCGACCGTACTGTATAAGTAAAAATTAATTAGCGGGTGAGCGGTCTGTCAAGTAAAAATAAACTCCTGTATTTCACTCTATATTTCATAACGGATTTGTTACTTCATCAGGAGTGTAATTGAGAGTTAAAATTCAGCACACAACGACACTCAACATGTTAAAATTAATCAAATTTAGAACATTTTTTATCGTTTACCTTTATCGTCCTTTTTACGTACCTTTTTATCGTCAACCTTTTAAAAACAAATATTTGTTTTTAAAAGGTTGACGATAAACCAACATAATCTTAATTTAATGTTTTAAATTTGATTAATTTTAACATGTTGAGTGTCGTTGTGTGCTGAATTTTAACTCTCAATTACACTCCTGATGTAGTAACAAATCCGTTATGAAATATAGAGTGAAATGAAGGAGTTTTTTTTTACTTGACAGACCGCTCACACGTTAATTAATTTTTACTTATATATATATATATATATATATATATATATATATATGGTAGATTCAATTAGTTGGCGATTTAAGGTCTGGTTTTACTTCAAAATGTATATATTTAAAACAATCTTACATGTTTCGGCATATTATGCCTTTTTCAAAGAAATTTGAAATATAAATCATATAACTTAAGTGGTAAAGCAACGGTCCGGCAAATGGTAGACTTTGGTCCAAGTCCCAACGTAGATAAAATTTTTCAATTAAAAATTTCGTATGATTTCCTTTATAATCTGTAGACAGCAATGTTTACATTCACATTTACTTCGCAATTACATACTAATTTGATAATATTTGTAATATTTCATATAAAAGCCGAAAAACTCCAAGAACTTATCAATTAATATATTTAATGAACGGCTAAGGAATTATCTAAACACACACACACACACACACACATATATATATATATATATATATATATATATATATATATATATATAAACACTTATATATATATACACTTATACACACTTATATATATATATATATATATATATATATATATATATATATATATCTTCACGAAAATGATCGACCCTACTAAATTTTGGAAATAAATATCGGGCAAGCACTTTAAAAAATTGTATAGTAAGACCAAAGATACAATACCTTTACTTTTACAAGATACTGTGTTCGGATTTTCAAGCGGGTGCATAGGTCAGACATAGCAATGACTTAAGTAGCGAATTACATAACACAAATGTGGTTGTCGTATTAGCTGATGTATTTGATCTTAACCATAAATTTAATTTTGACAATGTTAAAATCTTAGACGCTGAAAACAGTTACAAGTAAAGAACCTTTTTAAAAATAGTGAATATCAACGAGGACGCAGATAATATAAACTGTAAGTCGGATACGTATGGACTCAGATTGTAATATACTTGTGTGTTTGCGGTTAGTGAGCCGCCTAGTTTTACAAGTTTACAGGTTTCCAAGAAACAGCATCTCTCACTAATTTTGTGTTTTTTTTTTATATAAATGTCAAATAACTTTTATGTATAATGTTCATATTTTTGATTGCTATTTATTAACTCTACGTTCTATAAGTATTTTGTTGTTGTTAAAAATTATTAATTTCACATTTTAGATCAACCAGTACGTCATAATAATTTTGGCTTCCAAAGGGGAGCCGATTAGAGCAATTAGATAATTTCATTAAATCACAATCATCATTCAATCAAAATAACATTTAATTTTTTTGTACATTTGCAATTTATAGTAACACGCGTTAATGGATAAGAAAAAAATCCGTGTCAGGCAATGTTTTCATCACAAGTTATTTTACATATTTTTGAAGCTGTCTGATAAACGATTACTAAAATATATATATATTTAATTACTATAATTAATACGCTACAAATTACTGACAGAAAACAAAAACTGTTTATAAATAAAATTATGCTAATTCGATTGAAAATACTTTGTACCAGATAATTAAGTGCTACTTATTTTACGCACTATAATTCTGAATAAATATATAAATTGTGCATTAAAATTATAGGAGTCACTATAATTAATAACAAAACAAGGTTAGACTTCTTCCGCCGACAGCTTTAATCACTTATTCCTTTACTTATTACGCAATATAATCTGTAATTCTGCATATTAACTGATACACGTTGGTACGTCATATACTTTTAATTACGGCTGAAAGGAGAAATATCGTAAAAGCGTAAAAGTTTTAGAAGACCTTGCATGCTTGGATTGACTGAAAAAAAAACATCGAGAATTATTTAAATAATTCCGTCACAGATAATTTTTTTCTTTATATTAGGAATTCTACAATTTTCCACGCTTTGTCATTTCATTATTGAAATAATTAAATCCAAATAAGAAAAAATACCATATTAAAATAATATTAATTAACATCATGAAAACAAAAAGATAATTATATATATATATATATATATATATATATATATATATATATATATATATATATATATACAGTCATTTATATTTTATATTCTTTGAGAAATTCATCACTTGCCGAAACATGTAAGATTGTTTTAAATATATGCATTTTTGAGTAAAACCAGACCTTAAATCGCGAACTAATTAAATCTACCATAACATACAAAGGTCACGAAATAATTATTTATATATATATATATATATATATATATATATATATATAATGTAATGATGCAAGGCATACACATTGAGCTGCATCTGAAATGGGAAAAATAAGATATATAAAGTAAGAAAAGGGTAATAAAAGGTTATGTAAGTGATATTATTAAGTATTAGTAGTGTCGAAGTGCATACGAATTTTAATAACGATAATATTATTTTCTTAAATTTCTATATTTATATTTCTTTCATTAATATCTTTTTTATTATTTCTTATTCAAATTTCAAATATTAGCGCGAAAAACACATATTCAAATTCATATGCATTTTTAATTTATATCGACGCTAGTAAGCCACGCCTACAAATTGACATCTGGCAAATGTAAATATTTATCGTGCGCAGTACTCAATTTGTAACATTAAGTTTTACATTAACCTAACTTGTTAATTTATTAAATAATTTTTAAAATCTGTAAGAATAGTAATATTAGTCAAATTCCATCTATTTAAATATGTTGATAAGGTAAAACATCGAGACTTTTTGGCATCATTAGATAGCTAAGTTTGGTAAAACAGACAAGCGCTATCGGCATCATCTTTTGAAATTTATAAAATAGTAGACGCATTTTTTTGACCGATCCTTAGAAATTCTTATATATCATTAATTAAAATCATTAATATAGTAAAAAGTAATTAAAAGTATCCTGCCTTTAAATAAACACGATCGACAAGAGAAATTCTTCAAGAAATTTCGATTTTTAACGTATTTACGTACAACAAAGCGTCATAGACGTAATTTCACGATAATCGCAAGAAATTCTAAATAAATATTGTCAAGAAACAGTCACCGAACATCTACGGAATTGATTATCGTTCATCTACATCGATACCTGTAATCCAACAGCTAGATAAGAACGCAGGGAGAAATTAGGCATCAGAGACCAAGACCGAAGAAAATCTTCGAAAGCGTCATCGCAAACAGCCACCCACGCCGTCAACAATTCGAACAGCAATCGGACTTTTTTCGATCGCCGAGAATCATCCCATTTGATGCGTACTTTCTACAAAATAAACATCAGGATTATTATAATCACAGGTTACAGATAAAACGTATTTATTTTTCAAAATTTTTAATTCTTTAAACTTATAAACGAATAAAATTCTCGATTTTGTTTACCTAACCTAAACGTCCTATACTTGTATTAAAATTTAATAAACAACCAATTTAAACGTAGAAATAGTAATTAAAAGGTACTTACCATTATCGTTAAAAGATTATTTATATTGTTATCCATATCTTATAAGTTAAAACACACATAACCACCTTATTTTCTTAAGTAACACCTTGTCGTATTTCTTACATATAGTTTCTTTAATTTCACCCTTTGCAATTCATGTTATTTTATTACAGTTTTCTTTTATAGCAATAAACTTAATATTTTTATTATCATATCAATCTTTTATTTGTCTATATTTACTTGTAGGAGTTATTTCTTTAAGCCTTAACATTAATAGTTTACTTTTATGGAAGCAACAACTTATATCTAACGAAGAGCCTGAGATTTCACATTTAATTAAGCTTTTTAATTTAGTTTCATGCGATCCGACTAGTTGGCAATTTAGAACACAGATAGAGCAGTTTGAGGAGTTATATAAAGGCGCCCATCTTTTAATTTCAAAATTAATATTTTTTGAACTCGTTCATTATATTATTATCACCTCCTCAGCTATTCATCATTTGTCACTTTAACGTTGAGGTCTATATCAGTATTATATATATATCAATATATATATATAGGGCGGGTGAAAAGTAACTCCCTGTTGTTATATTATAATAAAACTCTCAATATTGTGATTATTTGTTTGGAACAGGTTTTTCCGTTTAGTTTAACATGGGATATGAACTTCAAACTCCACATATGCACCGGCATTTTGCACCAGTGTTTGTAACTGATGAGGGATATTTTCGACGACTTTTGCAGGAATTCTTGTGGAACATTAGTGAGGACATGGCGAATACTATCTTCCAGTTCAATTAATGTTGTTGGGTTGGTGCGACAAACCTCTTCCTTCACCCAACCCCACAGAAAGAAGTCACTTGGAGATCGGAACTCCATGCAGGCCACTCATGCGGTCATGCGGACTACGGCGACCCAACAAACGTTCCGGAAGCATCGGTCCAGACACTCACAGACGTCAGGTGTAAAATAAGGTGGGGCTCCATCTTGGATCAAAATGAGGTCATATTATCCCAAGTGGAATCAATTGGTCGAAGTTCATTTTCCAACATGGCTAGATATCATTCTGCGTTCATGGTGTTTTGAAGAATGAATGGACCCACAACTTAGTTGGATGTAATGTCACACCAAACTGTGACCTTGGGGCGGCTTTGAGACTTTTAAACTATGGCCCCCGGTTCATTTTGTGCCCAGTAGTGACAGTTGTGTCTGTTAACAAACCTTCCAATATGATAAACAGCTTCTGCGGTCAGTCTTCTTACCAACCGAGCATGATCTTACCATATTGCATTCGATGGTCATAATGTTCCGGCGACAGTTGTTGATAGTAATGTGGCTTCCACGGTTGAAAATTTAATTTTTTTTTCAGAACACTTCTGATGGTGTGGCAGGAGAGACGACTTTCGCGAACGGCTTGTTTTGTTGATTTTTGAGGGTTTCTGGGCACATACTACTCTGACCTGGATGTTGATGGACGACCACTTCTACGAATATCTAACACAAATTCTGTGTTCATCAGTTTATCATGACAATTCTTGATGGTCTTTGGAACCAATATAGCACGAGGCCCATGTACTGTTCGCCACCATCTTTGCACCTGTACAACGGAATGCCAGATTTTATAGCGAGCGGCCACCTAAGCTTTCTTCTGCACAAATATGTTGTACTAGTACAAATCAAGTTCTACCGCTGTAAAGAAAACATACCTTGAATATCGTGAATATACAAAAGTTATGAATACATTGCAATAGGGACTCACTTCTCACCCACTCTGTATATACCATATATATATATATATATATATATATATATATATATATATATATATATATAATATAATAACTTCGAATACAAAATACAAAATATTTTGTATTCTCTTGATAAAGGCGTACACAGCCGAAACATGTAGAGTTTTTTAAATACATATATTTTTAAGTAATATACAGACCTTTAATCGCCTACTGATTAGGTTTACCATATATATATATATATATATATATATATATATATATATATATAAAATTTGTGTTAGGACAACGTGTTTCTGCTATTTATTTAGAAAGTTAGCTTTTACCGGATATTAACAATGTTGAGCTAATACCTCTTCGCTGGTATATGTATGATTGCATACGTGAGGAGATTGATATATAAGGTTTTAACAACGTTATTGTGTGAGTAATGGGGATACAGACAAGTTCTAACTTGCAAATAGTAATTTTGAGTTTCTCATCTTAGCATGCAGTTTCATTTAATTTTCCTATGTATCGGCGCTGAGTAACAGTTCCATTTATTATGAGTTAGATTTCCGAGATGCGTACCCAGCAACGATCCGTAATAGAGTTTTTGACGTTGCAAGGTTGCTCGCCCATCAAACTTTACAGGTGTTTGAAAGCTATTTGCGGCAACGAATGTATGGATGTGAAGAATATTCATCATGTGAAAAGTATATCATAGAGGTGAAATGAAGGTGTTTGATGAAAAGCGTTTAAATCGACCAATATCAGTGATACATGGAAAGAATCAGAGACAAATGAATGAACTGATTCAAGAAACCGCAGGATTACCCTAAAACAATTTGCTCCGCAATTAGGCAGTAGTCAAGAAAGAGTCCAGAACATCGTATGTTAAATTACAGAAGAAATTGTGCTAGATGGGTCCATCGATAATTAACGGATGTCATAATAGAACAAAGAAAAACATTTTTCCAGATTTCTACCCCGCATCGAACTAAAGGACGTGATTTTCTCATTGAACATCATCATCACGGACGAATTTTAGGTTCATCATTATGACCGCGAAGACAAGCGCTAGTTAATGGAATATCGTAATTCTTCACGTGTACGAAAATTCAAAGTAATTCTATCAGCTCAGAAAGTTGTTCTCACCATTTTCTGGGATGCAAATGGAATCATTCATACCGAATATCTGCCGTAGGGAGCAAGATTACTTTAATAAGATAGTGTAAAACTTTACAATTCATTCATATCCGTAGAGTAAAGCTGGAAAGAACCATTTTTTTCTTGAACCACGACAACGCCAGACCGCATTGCAGCAACGAACTGATGAAGACAGTAACGCGCCTGAAATTCACGGTTGTTTCGCACCCACTTTACAGTCCCAATTACTTTAAAACTTTAACTTTAAAATGTGTTACACTAAATGATGATTATGTGGGAAAATAATTATAAACATTGGTAATACACATTGGTAAATTGGTAATTTACTTCATTTTGAGACTGGTTTCATTAATTTATCTTTTCTTATTCTTATCTTATAGCTTTTTCGGTCCCAGCTCGACCCATTGTAAGGCTGACTAAAATGAGTACCTGGAGGTAAAACCCTGGGGTAATAATAAACGATCGATGCGTAGCGCTAGCTACGTTACAATCCTAGTGTACCAAACGATTCAAGTCGTAACAAGCCTACCATGTTACACCCCAATGGCCTGCAAGACTAGTTACGGAGTTTTCATCGTGAATTTAGTTACGGAGATTATTATTTTATAGAGTTGGGGACCTCATACTCATATATGAATCGGCTCTCAAAAAATAATGTTTGTGATGACAAATACTTTGTGTTATATGTTATATGTAATGTTATATGTTATATGTAAATATATACGAGGCGTGATTTATTAAGTAAGTACCGTTTTGATGGTAAAAAACACATTTCCAATTTTTAAAACTATTTAATTTTTAGATGAAAGTTCACTTCTCAACATAATTTCCACCTACATTAAGGCACTTATCGTATCATAAGCCCAGCTTATTCATTCCGTTTCCATAGAAATCTACTGCCTGATTTGTTAACTACTGCAACACGTCCGTTTTGATTATGTTAACGTCATTGGCCGCCAATGCTGGTTTAAGCGCAGGAATAAATGGTATTCACTGGGGATTAGATCAGGGTTATACGAAGAATGATCAAGTTGTTACCAATCATATGTTGCGATTAGATCTTTGGTTCATTTTGGTGGACGAGAATTACTGTGAAGCCAAACAATTTCCCTACAGCATGCCACGCTTTTTGTTTTAGATTGTACGGCGCAGTTTATTTAGGGCCTCATAATATGTATCAGAATAATTGAAACATACATGAGTAGGTAAACCCCACCAGTTTTGTATAATACAAAGGTATTTTTTAAGGGCGTCGTTACTTCACATTAATTAAGTGGACGGTATGCCAGGTACTTCGGCTGTCTGACAACAGACAGCGCCGAATTTACTTCTGCGCTCGGTCTGGATAATTACGGTGATAGGGCGATGTGGTTCTTTTCTGTGAAAGTGTCTGGGAATATCCTTTCTCCAGCAGGGGCGTACCGATGAGCCTGTAGAAAGGTGAAATACGTATCTACGTCTCTGGGGATAGGATATATTCGGACACGTTCACAGAAAATATTAATAGTGAACCTGCATTTGTGTTCTTCACACCAGATTTTTAATAATATTTTATATTATTAAAAATACCTTTGTATTATACAAAACTGGTGGGGTTTACCTACTCATGTATGTTTCAATTATTCTGATACATTACACATGCGGTTAAGCCGTAGTATGAGTGAAGGCACAAACAAAATGCAGTTTTCTAGAGAGATTGGCTGTGCCAACCTTTGGAAGGGCGTCGTTACTTCACATTAATTATGTGGACGGTATGCGAGGTACTTCGGCTGTCTGACAACAGACAGCGCCGAATTTACTTCTGCGCTCGGTCTGGATAGTTACGGTGATAGGGCGATGTAGTTCTTTTCTGTGAAAGTGTCTGGGAATATCCTTTCTCCAGCAGGGGCGTACCGATGAGCCTGTAGAAAGGTGAAATACGTATCTACGTCTCTGGGGATAGGATATATTCGGACACGTTCACAGAAAATATTAATAGTGAACCTGCATTTGTGTTCTTCACACCAGATTTTTAATAATATTTTATATTATTAAAAATACCTTTGTATTATACAAAACTAGTGGGGTTTACCTACTCATGTATGTTTCAATTATTCTGATACATTACACATGCGGTTAAGCCGTAGTATGAGTGAAGGCACAAACAAAATGCAGTTTTCTAGAGAGATTGGCTGTGCCAACCTTTGGAAGGGCGTCGTTACTTCACATTAATTATGTGGACGGTATGCGAGGTACTTCGGCTGTCTGACAACAGACAGCGCCGAATTTACTTCTGCGCTCGGTCTGGATAGTTACGGTGATAGGGCGATGTAGTTCTTTTCTGTGAAAGTGTCTGGGAATATCCTTTATCCAGCAGGGGCGTACCGATGAGCCTGTAGAAAGGTGAAATACGTATCTACGTCTCTGGGGATAGGATATATTCGGACATGTTCACAGAAAATATTAATAGTGAACCTGCATTTGTGTTCTTCACACCAGATTTTTAATAATATTTTATATTATTAAAAATACCTTTGTATTATACAAAACTAGTGGGGTTTACCTACTCATGTATGTTTCAATTATTCTGATACATTACACATGCGGTTAAGCCGTAGTATGAGTGAAGGCACAAACAAAATGCAGTTTTCTAGAGAGATTGGCTGTGCCAACCTTTGGAAGGGCGTCGTTACTTCACATTAATTATGTGGACGGTATGCGAGGTACTTCGGCTGTCTGACAACAGACAGCGCCGAATTTACTTCTGCGCTCGGTCTGGATAATTACGGTGATAGGGCGATGTGGTTCTTTTCTGTGAAAGTGCCTGGGAATATCCTTTCTCCAGCAGGGGCGTACCGATGAGCCTGTAGAAAGGTGAAATACGCATCTACGTCTCTGGGGATAGGATATATTCGAACACGTTCACAGAAAATATTAATAGTGAACCTGCATTTGTGTTCTTCACACCAGATTTTTAATAATATTTTATATTATTAAAAATACCTTTGTATCATAATATGTCTCAGCATTTACAGGCAAAAATATACAAGCAACCTATCCCAAAACACAGTGTACATAATTTTACTGACTGAAATCTTTTACTTGAACTTCACTTTCGTGGATGATTTAGAATGTCTCCATTCCATGAACTGGTGTTTTGATACCAGTGTAACGTAAATGTCGCAAATGACAGCGCGCATTTCTTTCAGGGCTGCGTATTCGTTGGTTTAAGACTTTTTACATACGTTCAACCGAACGTAAACTGGCACAAATGTTGCATTTAGTTAGCCAACAGATGCAGGTATTCACTTTTATTCGACGGTCATAGTGGACCTTATTAATCATATCCGGAACAGTAACAGTTTTTAGACGTTCACTACGGGGTTCATCATTTGCGTTCACACAATACGCTTAATTTCGGTTTTTAACCACTGGAAACGAAGGAACGGATTCTTATAGAAGTGTAGAATAGAGTTAAGCCTTTTAAATGAAAGTATTTTATCTCTGCTCTCAACTCAATTTTTTCCATTATTATAAAATCACACGAGATGTTTCCTCTGGCTTACTGTCAAAAACAGACTAATTGACAGATCGCTATGTACTGTAATATTTAACCTGTTAAAGAATGATTCTACAGAATGGTAAACAAGATTTCTGCGAATTTGCGCTATCTATCTATTAGACCACGTAGTTTCCGAACAATCCTTGTATAAAGATATTATTATTATTATGCGATTAATTAGGTTAATTTAATTTCTAGTTTGGAATTAAATTTCTTCCCAGACAATAAATGTGTATAATTTCTGTAATAATCCATTCTTTTAGCCTGAGGCATTGTATTTATGCATGCCTGAGTTTCAAGCTAGAGTATTGTTTCTCGTTTTTTTTTACATTTTTACGTTTGTCGCTATTAACGATTTCTTCTGCGTGGGTGGTACAACGTTTTCTTAAATATTCATTGTATATACATTCTATACAAATGTATGGAGACTCTTATTCAACATTGCGAAAATTATATGCCAACTATAATGCCACTATTAATTGTTTATGCATAAATGTTCATAAATATTTATACGTTTATACGCTTTAATGTATGGACGCAATTTGTTATCGTTCTTATATAAACTTGATTTACCCTAGGTTTATTTAATTACTGTTGAGTTATTTATTGTTAATTATATTTCAAATAATTGTTCTTTAGAATATGTTTTCATTCGTTCGTGATAACTGTGTGTTAATTTGTAAAATTAACACCGTCGATTCATATCATTATTTGAAATATGGAAGAATAAATTCATGAACCTAGGGTTGAAATTTATTTTAACCAAGTATGATCCAGCTTTATTTCATGGATCAGATAAATGGATAAATATGGAGTATATAGACAAATAAATAAAACCATAATGCGCTCATTTTGCCGCGCACATTTTCTTTCTCTTTTAAATTAAGAATAGTGGATATCAGACTGTATGACTTTGCCACACACAAACTTGTCGACTTATTTAAAAAGTGAAACAGTCTGATATTCATTACGCTTAGTTTAAGAGAGAAAGAGAACATGCGCGGCAAATTGCGCGTATTACGGTCTTAAGACAAAATATCAAAGGTGCCGGCAAAAACCTGGTTAAGTTTATACTATAACTATAGTATAAGCAATGATATAAAAATGTATCGCTACTATGACGGATTTATATGCAAGGTCACCAACAACACCATTGCGTGAGTAGTGGGGATAGAAACAAGTTATAACCTGCAAACGGTAATTTCGAGTATCCCGTCTTAAGTTGTAAAGTTTTTTTTATTTTCTTGTGTACCGTCGTTGAATAACAATGTGATTTATTATGAGTTCGATTTCCGAAATGCGTACCAAACAACAATTCGTGATAGAATTTTTAACGCTGGAAAGTTGCGCGCACATGGAAATTTACAGGGGTTTGGAAGCTGTTTATGGCAACGGTCCTATGGATGTAAAGAATGTTTGCGAGTGGGTTCGAGGTGCAAAACTGTTTCATAGACGCGAAATGAAGGCATTTGACTAAAAGCGATCAAGTCTACTAGTATCAGCGACGCATGAGAAGAATCAAAGACAAGGAAAGGGTTATTAACAATCGGCTCTTTTTCCAAATTTATTTATTGCTTTATACATTCAGGCTGTTTATTTAGTGTTATTAGTGAACGACTTCAATAGACCCTTAGTATGATCACCCATTGTTAATTAAATATGTAAAATAGGCTCACCATTCTTAAATATGTATATACCATAAAAATCCATTACTGAACAAAGGAATAGCCGGAAATACATACTTAGGTTTATAACACCTACTAATACTTAATTAAGAATGATATTTTATTTAATTATTATATTTATTTATTAGTAAGAATTGTAAGACTCTATCGCAAACCTCGGGTATTATTGCCATAAATATAATTTTCACGAATTAAATAACACCTAAATTCCTCGTTATGACGACAAACAATACACTATTACAATACGATTTTAATATGTAATAGTTAGGGGTAGTGATATATTTTTACCTACTTGTAAAACAGTGCAGAATAGATCAGTATGAACTCAAACACAGTATCAACATCAACAACAAGACAGACAACAATAATAGTCACTTTGTTAACAAGAGACACCAGTCTCAACAGCAGTTTATGTTAGTCTTTGTAGATCCAAAATAAATGTATATAATGTAAATAAATATATTTAGATGGAAGTACATTTATTCATTTAACAAATAGTCACCGAAAATTTAAAAAGTAAAGTGTCTTACAGCTTGTGCGAGGTGAAGCAACAACGGCGTCGTAATTCTAGTAGCAGGGGTTGAAGCATCGTCGCTAGAAATCAGATTCATCTCAAACATTTGGTCCACGAGCCAACAATAACCATAACGTTGGTACATCATTCCCATGACGCAAAATAAACTAAATAATCATATCCGTTGAGTAAGGTTGGAAAAATCAATTATTTTCTTGCACCACGACGTCAGACCATATTGCAGCAAGGAAACTATGCAGACAGTGACGAGCCTGGAAGTCACGATTGTTTCGAATCTTCCGTACAGTCTTCATTTGGCACCTTGAGATTTCTGGTTTTTCCCAAAGTTGAAGGAGGTATTAGAAGATCAATATTTCTCATCAGATACTGAAATTCCGGATACTGTTCGCAATTGGATCAGCAGTAAACAACAAAGTTTTTTTCGTAGACGGAACGAATAAATGGATTGAGTGTTCCGAGAAATGTATTGCACCAAATGGTTATTATGTGGAAAATAATTACGTACAGTTGCGGCCAAAAAAAATGGGACAGTTGTTATTGCCTAGTGTAAATATAACATTTACGTTTCCGGCGAAGAAGCTATAGTTGTCACATATTTAAATAATAATAACACTAAAGTAAATAATATTATTAATAATAATTAAATAACAAACGCTACTATATAATATTCTATAAGTTGCAATAAAAAAAATATATTTAGTAACCCCACCATTATGCTCTATGACTTTTCCTAATCTGCTAGGCAACGATCCATATAATGTGGACATAACATTCTTGAGTTATTTCTTCCCAAGCATTATTTATAACTCCCAAAAAACCTTCAACGTTTCTTAGTCCTGCATTAGCCTTTAGAATTTGTTTGACTAACATCGCCCAAAAGTTTTCTAATGGATTCAAGACTGGGCCTTTACTACACTAGTTAAGAACATTAATATTATCTGCCCGAAACCATTCGGTCACAACACGATAGTTATGAACTGGGCAGTTATCTTGTTGGAAAATAAAATCATTGCTAGGGAACAGAAGCTCAACAGGAGAAAGCATAACATTTTCTACAATTCTGATTTCACTATTAAATCATTTGACAATATGTCATAGAATTCTAGATACCTGCACCCGAGATATTTACAGAAAAACGACCACTTCTATTTGTAAAATTTACATAATTCTCGTCAAACCGTGGATTTGTAGGACGATAGACGCGAATATTGCCACTATTTGAGGATTGGAAAATTAAAAATTACACGATTTCAAATTGTTCGTCATTAGCTATGTGTTCTAAAGCGAACCCCATTTTTGATTCTTTATATCTGGTGCTTGATAATATTTTCCTTGCTGCTGGGTGGAATTTTAGTTCAGATTGTGCTACTCTGCGACGGCCCGTACGTCATGATGCTGGAAAATGTGTTGCTGGAACAGCTTCAATTTCGGTTGAAAATGGATTTGCTCTTAATTTATTAATCAAAGCAGCGTCTTGTTCAGCAATTGATTTTCTCGGAGGTCCTGAGCCTAAATTTCTATCAATTGTTCCATGGTTTCGCCATCCTTTTAAAATGTTTGAAATTAAGTTCTTTTTTACGCTGTAAAATACCGCAGTTTGCCTCACTAACCACCCATCGCCTATTTTCGCGATTATTCCACCTTTGGTTACTGCAGTTCTATATATTCTAATTTTTGCCATTCTCGATACATATTGTGTTTTCGTATGTTCCCTTAGTACAGTACAGTTTCTTCTACATTTGTTCTATTTCTCTATTTGTTCTTCTCGTCCAGCCTTTTGACACGTTCACACTCTCCTATGTAGAGACCTCGGCATTTTTCTTATTCATATTTCCAAAGCCGTTTAAGGAGTTTTTTATTAGATGTGCAAGATGTACTCAATTCTTATGCTTTCGACATTTTCATGAACACTATCATGTTCATAATGAGTAATACATTTTTACCTGCCATAAATACTATATAATTATGTACTTTTGCTATTTTTTTTATAGCAGACATAAAATTTTCATATATCTTGTAACATAATTATTATAAAATAATATTGATGTGGTTTACGTGCATCGTACTTTGATATCTGTGGAAGTATAATAAAAACTATTAATTGAATAATTACTTTTCGTTTATATGAACATAAAGTACTGCTATTATAAGTTAGTTGGTATCGATTTTTGGTGTGACTTGATTTATATGATTGTTACAATATGTCATTAAATTTATCATTTCACGATATTAGATCATTGTATAAAAATGTTGATGAACACTGTAGCTTTTACAGAAAATCCTGAGGCATGCAACATTGCATGTAAGAATTTCATATAACAAAACATACAGGGTTAGGCAAATGTATGGATCCATTCGAATATCTTTGATATGGCTACTTAGATTGTAATAAGATTTTTCACAATTAATTAAATGCAGATCGGTGATTCAATAAGTATATTTGTATCCGAATCAGACTTCCGGTTTAGCCGAAAACAATGTTAACTTTTTTATTTTAAATAAAATAGCCTGTATATTTTTACGAACTTCAATAGAGCTCTACTCTGAGAGTTTAGCAGCCTTTTGTTCAACAACGACAAAGATAACTAAAACCGATATTTTAAAATCATGTTTATGTTTAGTAAGCCATAGAATTAAAATTCACTACTTGACTTAAACTGTCAGAATTAGCTTTGTAGACGTTCAAATATTGGTAATGGTGAAATTAACTGAAAAAGAACGTTTTGAAATTCTGATGATGATTGGTTATATCTGGGCAAGCTGGTTCCATCTATGCTTATAAGATGTCGCTTAAATTGTCAGTGCCTATGTTGTAACGAATTTCAATAGTATTTAAATAAAAATTATATGTATTTTGGTTATCAGTTATATGTGAATTGTTCGTTTAATGATCATGAGATACATCCATCTACAGGAGTCAGTTCTGTCGTACCCAAATCCTGGTTTCTTAATTTTTAATAAATAGATAATAACATTCAAACTTACTAAATAGCAAATAAAATACAACTCATGTATACTAATTTTTAAAATAGAAATAAAAGTGTCTGAAGTAAATATTGAATAACAAGATTTAATATTTCTTCATTGATATCTTAAATAGTATATAAACTATAGCAATCAGTTGTTGATTATTATACGAGATCACGTGACATACATGTGTATATAGTTATGGTGAAATTAAATATACAAAAAGAAATAGTTTTACATCTGAAAAATATTACTTATAATGTTGAAAATTATCTTAAAAGGAACCGTTCATTACTAGGTAGGTGTTAATTGAACAAGAACTGCTAATTATATTCGGAATTGTCTAACCTTTAATGGCTTACGGGTGGTATAATTTATGTATTGAAAGGTTGCACTATTTCTTTATCCGTGTATCCGTACTTTTTTACCATGTTTTTCTAATTTTAAAATTTATTCTTGCAAAAACGATGCATTCTTTTACGAGTTCACAAAAAGGACGCCACCTTCTGTTGTTTCAACCTAAAGTTGTATTTCAACAAGCATTTAATTTATAACTTTTCTAAAATTATTAGTTTACATGAAATGAATGCTTAGATATCCTTTAAAATTAATTATATTAATTTTAAACTGACGTTTAGGTTACTTTTAATTTCTATTAATTTCATATGCGCATAAGTATAAACATATGATTCCCGCGAAAAGATATTCAAATCAAAAAACACTACTGTCGGTATAAAAGATTTCCGTATGAAATTAATAACGGGTGTTCAGGAACATTCGAAGTCAAGTGGGCTCTGAACAAAAAAACGTATATCTTTACTTAAGTATCTGATTTGTAATAAATATTAAATGTCAACAGTTGTCTGTCAAAAATCAATCTATCTCAGACATGACTTCATATTTTCAAGGACTACTTTGACTTCGAATGTTTCTGAACACCCGTTATTATCAAATAAGTTAATTATTTTCGGATATTCAAATTTATTAATAAATATTACTACTGAAATGTGACAAATATATAATATAAAAATTCTAAAGCCAATTTCACAATTAAATACGCGGTTTTAACTTGTTTGATAAATTACACTTGTAATGAACGGTTAAAGTTCATTATAACTTAAATCTATATTTTTTTAACATATTTTAATTCTCTTTCGTCCTATTTCAGTTACCAGTATGTCTTATAACAATATATATCTTTTTTTCTTAGCCTTTCTCTTAAGCATAGGTGTGGTTAATATTTTTCTGGGAAATCGGTTAATAAAATATTTTTTTATATAAAAACACTCTTTTCAAAAGTTTCGACATTTATTGTCTTTATCAGAAAAATATTGATTATATATAGAGTTATGGTTTATGGTTAGAGAATTTCTGTAAGTGTAAAATTTTTGACCAATAATACAGTAATTATATAGTAGTGTATTAGTTTTTACTAATACTAATGAAGCATCAAATTGTAAATATCATACAGCGTATATAATTACTGTATTATTAGCTAAAAATTTTACACTTTCAAAAATTTTGTAACTATCTAGTATATAATTAATATTTTTCTGATGAAGGCAATAAAGGCCGAAACGTTAAAGTGTGCTTATATATATCCATATTATATACATATATACCATGAGTTTTTTATATCACTGAACATAACACATGAATACACCTATGTTCAGTTCTAAAATAAATACCTCAATGCGTGGGAACGTTATGCAACCAACAATGCGAGTTACATCACTTGTCGTGATAAGGCACTTTAGTTGTCAGTGTCAACAATGTGTGAAAATTATTTATTTAACATTTAACTTACACAAACAATATTAAAATGAATTTTATGGTCAATTGAAAAAAAGTTTGTTTGTATTTATAATTCTTTAATATTTGAAATATCTACCTTCACATTCCATACAATATGCGTGTCGTTTATTAAATTCCGCCAGAGAGTGTGTTAAAAAATCCGGTTTGGTTTGTAATTCGTCGCAGGGTGTACTTATGCGTGCTTTTAAATCTTCAATGTTAGCGAAAATTACATTATCATAAATTTTAGATTTAAGGTATCCCAAAAGAAAAGTCATTTGGCGATTTATCTGGCAAACGGACCGGCCAAACTATCGGACTCAACGTCCCTATCCATTAATGAGAAAGACTTGAATTTAGAAAATTTGGTAATGCTGCAGTTGAATGAATTGGGGTTCAATCCATTTGAAACCAGAAACCTTCAATGGCTAAATTTTAAAAATCGAGGAACAATACATGTTCGAAGAAAAAGAGGCTTCATCAGTGAAAAGTATTTTCTTCAACATATTATGATTTTCATTTAGTAAATTAAATAGTGTTTCGCAAAAATCAACACGTCTTATTCTACCGCCATAAAATAATTGTTGTAAATAGAAAGTTTGTAAGATTTTTATTTGTACTGTTTCAGAATTTTAAATACAGACGTCTTCGAAATATTGAATTGTTGTGCTATTTTACTTAATGGTATTATGGGGCATTCTTCAATGTAACATAACACATTTAATTTTAGATCTTCTGAAAGAATGTGGGGGGGGGGGCGTTAATTTTCTTTCTGTGTGTATTTATTATGCAGCTGTCAGAATCAAACTTCCTAGTAATCGCCTGAATTTTTCCGATAGATGGTATGGGATTATCAAGATATTTGATAGAAAACAGATTCCGCAGTTTCCTTAAACTGTTTCCAGCTTTATACCAGCTCAAAATTTCTATTTTCTCATCTTATATATATATATATAATATCTTCGTGACCTTGGTATGATAAGGTAAACTTAATAAGTCGGCGATTAAAGGTCTGGTTTACTTCAAAGTATATATATTTAGAACAACCCTACATGTTTCGGCAATACGTCCTTGTCAAGGGAATACAAAATATAAAATTAGCCGATTTGTACTCGGTATAGGCACATCTGAAATCTTGCCCCGGAACATAGTTTTGAGCGTTGGCATAGTATCTGTGGTGCGGAAGGAAAATTTGATACTATCGTTATAAAAATACGTAAAAATAATAAAACAAAATAAAGCACTGAATTACAGGCGATTTTCTTTCTGTGTTTATCTTAGTGCTTGGGTGGGCACGTGCCCTTGTGCCCTTTAGTATCAGCCGTCACTGCATTACTGACATTGATTTGACATTTGTCGAAGCACATAATCGAGCGATGTTGGATGCATAACATTACCATGCATTGAAGCGTTTATTTTGAAACTGAACATAGGCTGTGTATAGAGATAAGAAACACTCACGATATACAATATATATATATATATATACATAACTTTAAATTTTGAAAAACTATGTATATATATATATATATATATATATATATATATATATATATGTACATACATAATTTTTCAAAATTTAAAGTATTTTCTCTACTAGAAACTTTTCCTTTACTATAATTTCGTTCCTAATAAAATAATAAAATATCATTGTGCTATTGTTAGTGTTCTTCTAGCCAGTTAAACAATTCGTATATTATATTCTTAGAGAATTAGTAAGAAATATTATGTTGTGTTTAATAATTAAGCCATTATGTTTCTGTAATTATATTGTCCTTTTCTGAATAGTAATAATCTCGTTATAATGGAATAATACTGATTATTAGACACGGAAATATGTATCTTAAGTGTACATTATCAATGCATCTATGAATAATAAATGTATATATTTCTTTTTATTGTATTATACTGCTTCGAAAACAATAGGAATATAAAAAGTATTTGTATTGGATTATTAATTTTTTTTTCTTGAATAATTACACAATTATAATTGCAATACAAACACGTGCACTATAATATAAATCGACGATTCTCAACCTTCTTAGCTCCACGATCCCTCAAATAGTAAATAATAACTGTAAGCCTCAATATTATTAATTTAATTTTGGTTGTAATTATAGATGTAAAAAATTATTTGATATTATATTTATTTAATGTTTTTTATGAAGCTACTGGAAACTATACTAACATAGAGCAAAAATATTAAAAGATCGTTTTATATCAAGGGCGGAATGGACGCACTGCTTCCTTCACAGGCTTATGCTCTTGTAGCAAAAAAAAACATGCCGGAAAATCTCAATCAAATTCTTTGTGAAGTTCATGTTTTCATTAAGAAGCTTGATATCTGGATTATTCGCCTTCAAAGCAAAAATTTGGGTATATTCCCACTCACTTCGGATTATATTAAGAAAAAATTGAATGAATAAGATACTATGTTTCACCACAGTTTGGATTGCATGAAGATGTATTTTCATGAGCCAAAAACTCAGTTGACAGAGTATTTCCTGGAAGATAAAAGTGATTTCTAGAAGAGATGGGTACTGCATTCGTTTGGTAAAAACGTTGTTGCCGCTGCTAAGTTACTAGTTGAGATGCACAACCAGCTCATCAAAATGTCTGCCTAAAAACGCTACAACTGCAATTTACATCTGAAGATTTATGTTTTGGTTTGCTCCTCGAAATGAATATGGAAATTTAGCCACAGAAGCATCGAAAATATTAATCCCTTTCGCCACGTCTTATCTCTATGAAAACGGATTTTGTTCTAAGGTTGCGCTAAAAACTAAATACAGGAGTCGTCTCTTATCGCTCGAAAATAATTTGCTTTTGTGTTTCCAACGTAGATCCACGTACGGAGAAACTTATAAATGGAAAAAAAATGCATTCATCACATTGATTTATTTTATTTACATGTGTACTTATTGTAAGTGAAATTTTTATAATAAATAATTTTTTCTCATAAAATGATTTTTTATTATTTTTTAGGCTATTTCGCACCCCCCTTTAATAACACCGCGACCCCCAGGTTGAAACACGATGATATACATAAAGCTTAAAATGAAAATATGTACCTTAGCGAAAAAGCTTTACATTGATATACTAATTTATCACATAGCAAGCAATGCAATAATCATTCTTTTCATGAATGTCCCGGCAGCGTAGGCGAGTTCTCGTCTACCTTTTTTGCATAATCTGCGAGTAATGGCCCCTATAATTTATAAATTCTTCAAGTTAAAGCTTTTAAATGGACACGCATTGTCGTCGTAATTTATTATTTAAATGGGACCACACTTAGGCAGAATTTGTAGCAATTGTTAAAGTAATATTACATTGTATGAAATGTAACATTCAACTGTCAACGTCCTAGACCATTCAGTCTTTAAGATTTATAATGAAGCACTAACATAAATGTATCCTTCTCTAATCCATCATCAAATTCAGGGGACAATAAACACAGTAAAACATAAAAGCATAATTTGTTATAAATATAAACATTAAAAGACGAAAATAGGCATCAACAAACAACGAATAAAACATATTGCTATGTATTTTACTAAAATTAGGTATGAGAGATAGAAAAATAAGAAAATTTGAATTATGTACAGTACATAATTGGCCGAAAAGTGTGAGTGAATAAACTTTGGTTCTTGGTGTTTGCAAGCTATCTTTTAATAAACCAATAAATAATTCTTAATATAGAATAAGCTATAATCTAAGGATTCTATAAAGGAAATTTATATTCAAAACATAATTTCCATAACGTAAAACCTACTCGGACAACCTACTTTATAACTTAATAATGTAAAGTAACAATCTGCAATTTACCTAATCTGTTTGATGTTTTTATCAGGTCTGAGGAAGAAACAAATAATATATATAATTATTTCTTGACCTTTGTATACTATAGTAGATTTAGATAGTCGGCGATTTAAGGTCTGTTTTATTTTAATGTGTATATATTTAAAATAATCTTACGTGTTTCGGCAATCACTGCCTTTTTCAAAGAATTATAAATTATAAACGAGAGCATATTGATGTCATATTTATATATGTATAGTTGTCATCCATAAAAATTACATTATTCAAAAATACATTCAAGTTTAATAATAAAAATTCAGGCCTTAGTATTCCGCAACAGCTTGACGACAATTACAGAGGGCATCGGAAACCCATGAGTTATTATTATGTCTGCGCCCGTGGAGCGACTTAAGATGTTCAGCTGTCGGCATTCGCCTAAAACGAGAAGAAAAACCACGAAAATCTACTCGGACAGCTTAACCCCGAATCTAAACTCGGGACTGCCAACATGATAAGCCAGTGCATAGATAATTAAATAACATATGATAGATATTTATATAACAATTGTATATATTCATCATGGTAAATTATATATATTAAAAATATGAAAATATGTGTACATTTACATTAGTAAATAAATACTAATGTAAGTGTACACAAATTTCATAGTGCTCCATTTCAGCTGTAGCATCTGACTGAAGATATACTAAAAACTATAGCGGTTGCGGCGCCTTACTAATTCATGTCAAGCGCGGACCACTGGTGCGTGGCGCAATTTATCTGCTCTTTGGATAAACATCTAAAGAAAAGGGTCATGATAAGTACAAACCTTTTTAAGAAAGCAAATTAAGTATAAAATAGTATTCTAAATATACCCAACCCAAAGTACACAATAATATGTGTAAATATAGACAGACATATTCTAGTCAAATCAATTAGAACTGAAATTTTTTTCAACTGTTTATTCTCAATAGTTCGTCCTCGATTGCTGAGAAATAATGTCCTGTCTTTTCTGATAAGACTGAATAATTGCTGTAGTAACTCTTTCAAATTTAGTTACATCACTCGCGAAAATTTATAAAATTTTATCTCTCCTAGATGAAAGTAACTTTTATAATATTGAAAACAAAGATAATATGGCTACTAATTTAAATTTAAAAGATAATTAATATAAAACTGTAAAAAATAGATATGCCAAAACATATTTGAGAGTAGACATAATTACTAAGCAGAAAATATTAAGAAATAAAAAACAATAAAGTCAAGAATGTATGTACGAACTTGAATTTCACCATTTCACAAAGCATACGATTTAGATAATTTTCTAGAAATTTGAATATGTGTTTGGAGAAAATAATTCTAGTGAATTAAAAAAAAACAGAATTTGCCGAAAAACTACTGACAAATTTTATACAAATATTAATACACTATGTCAAAACTAAGAATCTTAAAATGATTTTAAATAATAATAATTGTCCTATTAGTCATTATTTTTATTAACAAATACGATATTCGTGACATACGAAATATAATTTCCGGTGCGACATACTCTCTCAATCATAAGCCTTTCTACTATTAAAGTGTAAGGCTAGTGTAGTCGGTGTTTTTACATTTTCTTTCAATCTATCGTTATTTTGTTTATATTTTCCTTCCTATGTTATGTCTCTTTTCTCTGATTTTTCTTATTTCTGGTTTCCAAAGCATCAGCTGCAGAATATAAAAAATATTTTTCAAATTGGTTCGAACGTATGCAATAGCGTTGACACACTTAACCGCAACAGAAATTCACATAACAATAGTACTCAAGAACAATAAAAGAACACCTTCCTGGTGGTCAATTGCCCACACGGTTCACCTAGTTAAAATGTTGCTTGCCAGTCTGCTCAGTAGAGACGGCCGCGTCGGTTACAAAAAATTAAACGTGCCACCTTGTTGAAGTTAGAAAGAACATCTTGTATACTGAATGTGGAAACGAGAACCAAAGAAACCATTCCACGTATCATTCCCTATAACAACCACACCAACGTATATTTACATAAAAATTTCAGACACCAAAAGAGAGGTCACAAATAACAGGAACAAATCTTTTATTTCAAGAATGTACTAAATGTCTTTTATAGTGTTCTATGTAGAAAATTAAATTAATTATATTAATTAAAGTTTGGAGATGGTGATGGTAACAACAGATATAAGTTTTATTACTAACCTAATGCGTCATTATAAATAAAAAGAAGATGAAGGTTATATATATTATTTAATCAAGATAACTTTAAATTATTAAAAGTACATTAGTCGTATATTTAATATATTAATAAATTTATATATTATATATTATATTATATATTATATATTATTATATATTATATTATTATATATATTTAATAAATTAAAGGTGCTCTCGATCGAGAGTATTATTATAAGTAGCTACATCAAATTATATATATATATATATATGGGTTAATAATAAATTTAAAACGGACAAGCGGATTGATTAATTAATCAATTTTAATATGTCTGTGTGCGTCGCTTTCATTTTTTAACTCTACATTCTTATCTCCTGAAGAAGCAACAAACTTGTAAAATATAGAGATAAAAAAATAAATGAGTTTTAATTGGCAGCCCGCTGCCCGTTTTTAATTTATTATTAACTAATATAGTACGGTCGATAATTCTTTTAAGTTTTATATATATACCGGGTGTATTATGAAAAACCTTTCGTGCTGTAACTTTTTTATTTTTTATCCGAATGTAAAAAATTATACGTCGAACTAAATCGTTTTAAAAACACTGTAACGTGACGCGCTTTCAATTTTTTTTTACACTTTGTTTTTGACAGACAGCTGCAAACTGTGTTTTTTTAAATTGCACTATACTTTTTTTTTCCTTATTCAAATATATTACTTTTTCTGAATATGAAACTGTAAACAACGATATCCTTGTATGAAAAAAAAATAGAGAAATTGAAGGTTTTTTTTTTAGTTCGATTTGTTCTGGTTTTTCCGAACACAGAGATTTTTTAAATGCATTTTAAATACTCTATTTCATTTTATTACCAGCAAATGTGTGTACCTTTTAAAATCACTTGCATTCAATATTATATAGCCCATAAAGGATTACAAACCAATGTTATCAGTGAGCGGTGGGTCAACAACAACATTTACAGTGTTTACTTTAAAAATTTAAAAATCAAGCAGTCATATTGAACGATAAAAGTGCATTCCAAATTTTCGAAGAGAGCTGTGACATCTGTCAGTCACACATTCATTATAACATTTTCACCGATTTATTTCTAAATTTTGTTATTGAAATGGATAATGGCGAATGTGTGTATGCGATTCAAGCATATTTTGAATGCGGAACAAATTCTGCAGCTGCTTTGTGACTTTATGGAAATTGTTTTCCTGACAGACTGCGTCCAAGTGCCGATAAGTTTGGAAGGCTCGTGCGAAATTTACGAAATTTTGGATCATTCAAAAAACCGAAAATAAACGCACGTGTAATTCAAGATCAAAATTTAGAATTAAGTGTTTGCTCTATGTGGAAGAAAACCCTAATACGTCTACGCGAGAAATTGCTCACTACATGCAGGTATCACATTCTACAGTTCAGTACATTCTGGAGAAGCACAAGTTCTTTCCTTATAAACCACGGAAGGTGCATGCTCTCGGTAAAAACGACCCTCAACGAAGGTTTCAATTCTGCACGGTTTTCATGAATAAACTAAGGGAAGATCCAATTTTTTATCGTCGTGTGTTGTGGTCAGATGAATGCACTTTTGGGAAAAATGGTGTTTTCAAAAGAAATAATCATCGCCATTGGAGCACTGAAAATAACCATGTTGTGATGCAACACAATTTTCAAAATCGGTTCAGTGTAAATGTATGGTGTGGCAGTTTAGGCGATAGAGTAGTAGGGCCTTTTTTTGTGGAGGGTAATCTAAACCAAGAAAAGTATAATAATTTGTTACGCAATGAATTAGGCGATTATTTAGATGAGTTGCCACTTGCTGAGTTAAACAGGGTGGTGTTCCAACAGGACGGTGCCACACCCCATAATGCACGAATGAATACTGATTTTCTATAATTATTTTGGCGTCAGATGGATGGGCACTTACGGACCTATTCGATGGCCTGCTAGATCGCCAGATCTGAATCCACTGGATTTCTTTCTGTGGTCTTACATTCAAGATCATGTCTATTTGACTCCACCTGATACCAGAGATTATTTAGTAAGAAGGATAGTACAAGTATGTCATGAAATACCACCAAATCTTATATTAAACGCAGCAGTTGGAGTTAATAGAAGGTGTCAAATGTGTCTGGAACAAAATGGGGCCAATTTCGAACATTTGATTCATTAAAATATATGATAGCTTGATTTCTGTAAATTTCGTAGTTTTTTTTAATAATAAAAAATTTGTCACTCAATTTAATGGAGGTATCTACAGGAAATAAATGTTTATTAGAATAAGTAAAAAAAAATATGTAGTACAATTTAAAAAAAAAAATTACTACTGTCTGTCAAAAACAAAAAGTGAAAAAATTTTTTTTTTTAAAAAACAGGTTACAGTGCTTTAAAAACGATTTAGTTTGACATATCATTCATTAAAATCAGATAAAATATAAGGAAGCTGCAGCCCCAAAGGTTTTTCATAATACACCCGGTATATATATATATATATATATATATATATATATATATATATATTACATAGGAAAAGAATGCGTATTTGAAATTCCAAATTAATTATGATTACCGAAAATTTATAATTAAAATATAATAAAAATTTTAAAAATCTACGTCAGGATCTAACTTCAGGTTAAACACACATAGGTTGAAACACACCCATAGCCAGTGGCAGAACACCTAAGAGGTGGTAGCTTAACTTTCAAAAGTTGGAAAAAACTACGTGGTTCTTAGCTAGCAAAACCACTTCCAACTTGTGATCCTGTGAGCGTGGTAATTTCAAAAACAAACAAAATTCATCCATTTCTTAACGCTGACATAACCAGCAAGATTATATATAAATTTGATACTCTCATTAATACTAAGGAATAGACTGGTAATCCAAATAAAGCAGGTAACGGAAACTGGAGATAAAAACCCTAAAATAATTAACAAGGAAATTAGGAAGGAGGATAAAAGCCATGCATACCTTCGTTTACGAAGAGCAAAAAAAAGTTCCCAACAACTATTCCAATGATGTAATCCGGAAAAATCCGGATTAGTACAATCAACACAAAATTTCTAATATCCAAAAATTTATTCTATTCTTTAATTATCACGTTTAGGAATAATTGATGCCATTTTTTTGTGGCATACTTCTAAAACTATTTATTGAAGAGGAAAACACAATTTAGTATAAAATATAATTGCCAATATTTTAGTTTCTTCTCTCTTGTTAGCGTCTTCTCTTTGGAATCTTCGACTGAATAAAATTGGCGAGGACATTTTTCAGACACTTTTCATTATCAAATCTTTGAAAGCTATATAAGGAACAATGCTTCAGATTCGGAAGAGGGACTGTCTCTCTTCTCTAAATTGGAAAGAACTTCCCATTCCAACCAGTTCAATTCTTATGCAATGCACGGACATTTTCATATTGAAGAAATATACCATGCCTTTAAACCTAATAAAGTTTTTTGATGATGGTACAAAGGGAATGACATTGAAATACGAGGGTGGATACCTTTGCTCCACCCCTAACCCACTCAGAATAAAAAATTGGCAAATATCTTACTTTTATTTTTCAACACGGTTTCCATTAAGGTTAACACATTTTTCCCATCGATGTTGTTGCATTTCTAATGCTTCTCGAGAAAAAGATTGTTCGACCTCTGCAAATCATTGATTTATCGCACATATCACATCATTATCTGACGGAAATCATTTACCATGCAAGTGTTTGCAGCTGTTGCAATGGCGGACCTGTGACGGGTGCGTTATCCTGATGCAAGAGAACACCTTTGCGCAACTTACACCAATGTTTTTCTTTTATCAAGTCAGGTAATTTGGGAATTAAATTGGCATAATATGCGCCAGTAATTGTGCCCCTCTTCCGGAGGAAATCTACTAAAATTATGCCTTCGGCATCCCAAAATACGTTTAGCATGACCTTCCCTGCTGAAGGTTGCATCTTGAATTATTTCGGCGGTAGTGAACCTCGATGTGTCCACCCATTACTCTGTATTTTGGTCTCTATATTATAATGATGGATCCAGGACTCATCCATTGTCCCTAATCTTGCAAGAAAATTTTCTTTGTCTTGTCTATACCGCGTTAAAAGGCGATTACAAGTGTCTTTCCGAGTTTGCTTGTGTGCATCTGTTAACATTCGTGGTACCCTTCTTGCAGACAATTTTTTTATGTTCAATTCGGCTGTAATTATATTATATACCACTTGGTGTGAGAGACCTGTATCTTCAACTATTTGTCTAATAGTCACACGTCGATCTTGCAGTACGAGATCATGGGCCTTTTTAACAGTTTCTTGAGTAATGACGATTGTGGGCGCTCCACCTACGTGTCCGTCTGTACACGACTGTCTACCACATTTAAACTCACGACGCCACCTATGTCATATGATACTGCAGATTCCCCTAATGTATCCACAAAATCTTGATGAATTTGAGTTGGGGTCATCTCTTTTAAACGTAGTTTTAATCACTGATCGTTGCTCGACACAATCCATTTTGATACTGTCTGTAGGCACGCTTTAGCAGGTTCAGACTAGTTTCTAGCGTGAGTCTATACATAGCAGGTTATAATGCGACGTGAAAATAAATAATTGTTTTGGTTTATAAATGGGTCAGAGAAGAAGGAAGAAGCATAGGGCTTTGCTCCGCCCGTGAGCGATTACTAGTACCTGAACTTTTTGCTGCCTGATTCTGAAAGAAGATAAAATATTTATAATAGAAAGCTGATAGAAACAAATTTGAATCATTATATAATATTATAAATCGAACTATTCAACTATTACATATATACAAAAAAAATTATTTTAATTAGTTGATGACCACAGGCTTGTTTACGTTCTAAATACTTTTTCCAACATTTTTACCAAAGTGAGGTGGTAGCAAACAGTTCTCAAAATTTGAACAACGTCCATAAACACACGTAGTTACAAATAAACAGTATTGCCTACATACTTTATGAGTTAATGTGTAAAGGGGAGTCATTGTAAGTGAAAACGTTCTTTGTTGGTGAATTTTTGTGGGTACTTGTGTCTACGACTTTTCAATTACCGATTTTAAGGAACAGTATAGCTGTATGAAGTTCTCTTTTAAGCTCGCTAAGACTGCAGCAGGAATACATGCAATGTTAAAGGAAAATTTCTGAGACCACGCTTTGAGTGGCCCACAAACTTATAACTGGTTTAAATAAATATTTCAATAATGGCCGAAGATCAGTTAATGTCGATGGCAATTATCCGGCATTACAGCAGAATTTGCCATTGCTGTTCAAAATTAAATTATGAATTATCATAGGAAGATCATCTAAGACATCTGTAACAGTGTGAGATTATTTCATGCGAATTTTATCGGAACAATTGAACATGAGAGAGATGGTGCAGTAAAGTCCGCCCAAAAACTGTTAAAAGACAGTAGAAACAGACAACAGAAACAACAACGATGTTCATAGTTAATTGAAAGAATAGCATCGGTACAGATGATGAAAGTCTGGTTTATGGATATGTTCTCAAAACCAAACAGCAATCATTACGATGGAAATCTCCATTTCATCGAAGCCAAAAAAAAACCGTTAAGTCGAAAGCAACATCAAGAGTTCGTACGTCCAGATTCAGCAATTAATGCAGAATTATATCGTGGTCTAAGATCGATATGCGAAGAAAACTGCGACAACTGAAACTAAGTTGTAACAAGTGGCGACGTGCTAAAAGCTACAACTGAAGACACACACATTGAAATACTATTTTCAAAAATAAAATTCTCCCAATATATGGTATATATGTTACCGTGAAAGACCGAAAGTAGTGGTTGTCGACATACACCGGTTAATGTCGACAGACACCAGATGAATAGGTGAAAGACCGAACAATTATTAGTTATATTATAAATTCGGTCCTTCACCAGTGTATGTCGACAAACACATATAAGCTTCGATCAATGTCAGAAACGACAGGACATTTATTATAATATAAGTTTATTATTCATTTTTCACGTCACTGCAAATCATTCATTCTGGAATTTCCAGCTATATTTAATTTACCCTTCACAGGTATTTGTAATTTCTTGCATCTATTCAAATTCACAATAGGCTTATTAAGAAACGAATATTTAGTTCTTAGTTTTGTTGCATTTATTACCGTAGTTCATTACAATAGCTCTAGGATTTCCCAAATTCAGAGGGTTGTAAACTGTTTATATATTCTTTTAAATTCAAATTCATAGATCAGTTCCAAATGATCAATCGGTAAAGACAGTTCTCGCAGAGACTTATCTAATAGACAACCCGTGGCAGGTGAAACATAATCAACAGGTATTATAATTTGTGCTCGATGGCTACTGCAGTAAATAGTGATCAATTTCTTGAAAAGTTAAATACCCTAATAATAAATAAACGAGAAGACAATTGTTTTTATTTTTCTCAAGAAAGGTACTCTAAAATCGTTTCTGAAGTAATTTCTGCTAAAAGTAAGTACAGTACCCCTTTGGACTACAGACGTTTAAAACGTTTTAACATTTTAAAAGTTAGTGACAAACAAAAGTTAATTGTGCCATTAAAACCAGGAGAAACGAATATCCAGTATTATGTTACAAATGAAGAATTGTTTAATATACTTTCCGAAACTCACATACGAACAGGCCATGTAGGAAGAACACGAATGCTAAAAGAATTGCAAGTTAAATACAAAAATATTACTTATGAAGTCGTAATGCTCTATTTAAATTTATGTCAACAATGTCAAATGAAACACAGTGCTCCTAAAAAAGGTATTGTTGTAAAACCAATGGTGAGTTCCGAATTAAACTCTAGATGCCAAGTCGATTTGATAAACTTGCAATCACACAGCGATGGCGATTACAAATTTATAATGGTTTACCAAGATCACTTAACCAAGTTTGTCCAGTTACGAGCGTTAAAAACCAAGAGAGCAGAAGAAGTAGCATATCACCTTCTTCAAATTTTTTTAATATTTGGTTCTCCCGCTATATTGCATTCGGATAATGGCAGAGAGTTCAGTAACCAAGTCATATCTGAACTATGCGCTATGTGGAAAGATGTTAAAATAGTGCACGGAAAGCCTCGTCACAGCCAAACACAAGGCTCAGTCGAAAGAGCCAATCAAGACATACAGAATATGTTAACTGCGTGGATGCATGATAATGATTCAAATAAATGGTCAGAAGGGTTGTCGTTTGTCCAATTCGCAAAAAACACTACTTATCATGAAGGAATACGCCAGAGTCCATATGAAGCTCTGTTTGGCGTTAAACCAAAAAGAGGCATAGTATCGTCATCTCTCCCCAACGAGCAAATTACAAACATTGAAACCGAGGAACAGCTAGAAGCTTACGTTAATACTTGTGAAGAAAATTTGGTTAGTGACTATATTGACGACCATGTTTTAGATGTAAGTGATATGGATGACCAAAATACCATTGGAGCCAATCCACCTTCATCTGCCACCAACAGGTCTTCATCTGAAGTGCCGACTGATCCACAACCCAGCACGTCTTCAACTCAAACACTGACTGATCTGCAACCGATTACGTCTTCATCTCAAGTGCTGACTAGGCAGCACGAGCTAATCAATTCAAAAAGAGTAGCAGCAAAAGAGAATCTACTACTCCAAACAACAAAAATGTTGCGAACCTCAAAGAAAAAGTTTCCTGCGGCCCAAATTGGTGATACCGTAAGAATTAAAGTCCCTGACGTCTATCGTGGTCGTACAGATCCCCGAAATGTGTTAGCCATTGTTGTTGGGATAGAGAATACAGACTTTTATAAATTAGCGAACAAAAATGGCACCTTCAAGCAGCTTTTCACTCGTAATCAATTCGCAATTTGCAAAGAAAAGTTAATTTCCATGGATGAGATTTCAGGTCAAGAAATTTCGGTAAGAGAAGCAGCTTCTGCTAATTCAAGAAGTGGAGGGCAAGGCTATGCACGCTGTAACTGCAAAAGGAAGTGTTCCACGGCTAAATGTAGCTGTAAAAACAATAGGCTTTTGTGTAATTTGAAGAGTCATGGTAGCTTAAGTTGTTGCAATAAATAAGGTTGCCATACATTTACTTTGTTTCTTTTTAATTTCATTTCAAGAGATAAAATGCATTTTATTTGTTATATTAATATTATGGTTGTTGTGTTTGTTTTAAGTTCAACAATTTCCTTATGTTCATTTGAAAACTTCTTCCATGTTTTAATCAAACTAAATAATAACCTATAGAGTTTTATTTTGTTTTCTTTGTATAAACAAATTCTTTTAAACATACACCATGAGTCCATGATGAATGTTGACATTCGCCGGTGTAAGTTAGAAATAATGATATTTGATGAATATATCGGACATACGCCAAGTAACTTGGTGAATGTTGACATTCACCGGTATATCTCGACTATCACCGGTTTTCGGACTTTCACGGTAACATATATACTAACAAAATTTATTAATCAAAATTGGTAGGATATTCATTAACAAATTTTCTTATTATATATAATATATATAATGTATAACATGTAACATACATATTGTCGTTTACCCTTTGCTTTATCCAGGTTAACCGATAACGTAAGGCCACATATACAGTAGTGTTTGGCAGAAAACAACATGGCACATTAGCAAACCAAAACTTTCGGGCTGCATGCCTTTCGTGACAAAGGCTAGGATCAGTGTTTGCACTCCCAAGGAACAACTTTGAAGGTAATGGAAGTGAATTAAATCTAGATATTCTGTAATTTCATCGCTACATGTCAAGAACTTTTAAGTACCACTTGGTATTTAAATAAGACTATCGCTCAAAGGTCACACTCCCTATTTAATAATTAAAATAAAATAATATTTTTCATACTTTCATTTACATATTCGATACTATGTTTATATCTACACGATTGGAAGGTCAAAAACAAAAGGCCTTATAAATATTATGTTAAATAATTGACCTTTCCTTTCTATTATTTTGTATATTTCTTACTCATACGTCCAGATACTATAACTCTACAAGAATTTTAGTTTTTCCTTGACACGGGACCATATACATTTATCAGATATCATCTACATTAGTCATTTTAGTTCAATTAATTACAGACAGATAGAAAAAAATTCCGAAAGCAACAATTAACTTGTCAATAGAACAATAAACGAAAAATCAATTTCTACACGATTCAAATAAAATATAATTAGTAGATCTCGTACAGTTGAATTCATCATTTGTTAACCGCATTAGTCAATCGATTACTGATATACAATGGCGTATAAAGGTAGCTCCAGTTTCCGTTTATGAGGTTTTTTCGTTGTCGTTGTTACAAGATATTAGTAATCGATCTTAATTTATAGATTATAACAGTTGGGTTGACATTGACTTTCATTTTTTCTATCGTTATTGAAGGTTATTATATATTGAATAATTAATACAAATATAATAAATCGTGCATGCCTTACATATACATATATGACATACTGGCAATTTTTGTGTAGTTAATATGTGCAATGTTTTATATATTACTTATTAATTATTGATTAGTATAATTTTGAGATATCAAGTTTGTGCATTTAAAATGTCGGCTTTAACAAATAATTTCGTATTAAACAAAATAGGAGAACTTAAAATACATGCGAAAGCGTATGTAAACGAATAAACATGACATTTTTTAAAATTTAATAGATTATTACTATCTGACCAATGATTACTGACAATTAACAGTTGAAATAAACAAAGAAAGAAGATACAATAACCTGAAGGAGTAATTTCCACTGAAAATACTCTTCGCTTTAAACTACTATGTCTACAAAACAACTTAAATTACAATACTTACAAATTATATAATTCTTGTTAGTGAACTAATTGCATAAACAATCGATCAACACTCTAAACTACTTAGAAAAATAATTATTTTACAACAATTGACAGAAATTATCACAGAAAATCAGTAATACTATTAATCCTTTATCTTTTCTGAAAATTACCAGGTCTATTTTTTTTCTTCTTCCCTATGGATAGTAGTGAGCAGGGTTGGCAAGTTATTCATGATTAAAATACGTTAAATACGTAAGTATAATACTGTAATATACGGAAAGTAGAATATTAACGTATAATACAGGATGCTAAGTACACGCTGGCGTGTAAGTACACAAAAGGCGTTAAATACGTACATAATATATGTGACTAGGGACAACGTATAATGGCTACCAGGAAATTTCTTTTTTAAACGCGTAATAGTTATACAATACTAGAAATTTTACAGAACAAATAAGGAAAAAAAACGACATTTTTATCAATTCTTTTATTTTTAAACATTAAAAATGAATATGACAACATAATTTGAAACATACTTGAGTGGGTAAAACCTCACTACATTTGTATAATACCAAAGTATTTTTAATAATATAAAAAATATTATTAAAAATGGGGTGTAAAGAACACAATACAAGTTCATTTATGTATTTTTGAATGTATCTTCTCCAAAGACGTAGATACGTATTTCACATTTCTACATGATTCTGTCTGAATAATTTTGGCTAGATAGTAACGTAGTTATGTTTGTTTGAATGTGTCTTCTCCAACAGGGGCGTATTGAGAATCATGTAGAAATGTGAAATACGTATCTACGTCTTTGGAGAAGATACATTCAAAAATACATAAATGAACTTGTATTGTGTTCTTTACACCCCATTTTTAATAATATTTTTTATATTATTAAAAATACTTTGGTATTAAAAATGAACATGAATGATTAATATAGCGCGGCGACCAACGCAATATCGATCTCTAATTTAAAACTCATCAATAGGAAGCGTTATGGTTAACCATACGATTTATCTAGTACAATTTTTTTAAAGCCAAGCCGTTGTACCGCTTACTGAAGAGCGCACGAACAATTTGATAGGTCCAATATAGACAAAAAGAACCTACTAGGCAGCGTTCTCATGTATATAAGTGCTGTAACATATTTGCATGTGTAAATCTGTCTTACTGAATTTTGTGTCGATAGGCATGTTTTTATCCATAGCCACGAGCGTAACATGAGGATAGTTATGATTGTTTTATAAAAGATTTTATTATTTTCGCACTTGGAGCATAACTGTAGTTACTTATAATAGAGCAAGCATTAATGTTATCATTTATTAAACTTGATATTAGCTTAAGCCTGTTCATTATATAACCAGGGTTCTGATTCAACACCTTGTCAATATAGTTTTTGTTTTACTTTTTAACCGAATTTACCAGGTGCGTTATTTAGCTTTTGAATAGCGTTGTTATATATTTCTAATGATTGTCATAAAGGTAGTTTTTCACTTTCTATATTCGTTATTACACGAGAAAATAAAACCAAAATATTTATGAATAAATGGTAATTGTTTAAGTAAAAAGGGTTTTTGTATTGGAGTTTTACTAATTGATGACTTTTCACCGTATCTTCTAGACACATTACCACATATTTAATTGTTTTGAAATTGTCACTATTAAAAACCTAAGCTTGTATCCAGGCATCCTATCTGGTAATAACAAGTTGAGGAAGCAAAATGAATCCAGGACAAGGTTTTTGTAAAATTGTATTTTCCTGGGAGCTTTTAAGAAAATTGTTTTCGCATTACTAATAAATGTATTTACATTTGCGAACTCTTCTCGCACAAATTCAAACACACGATGTAAAGAATGTGCAGAACAAGTAACATGAACCACACCTGGTAAAAAAGTTTCTAAATTTATTTATATAAGCTACAATATCAGTTACTAAAAAATAGTTTTCTCTTTCTTATCCGGAATTATGGAATCTAGACTGCTATTCACAAATTTCGTGATAGATTGAAAATTTTTGGTAGACAAAACCTTACAGGCAACTAAATGAGATTTTGGAGGGTTGGTTAATTCTAGTATACCTATAATAACATTGCTAATTGAACGTCCCACTGTGTCTGTAGTTTTATCCACAAAATATATTTTTGCCCTCTACTTCTTTTTTATTTCCTATATCTGTGTCAGATAGATAGAATCCAGTTTTCTTGTTACACTGCTTTTGTCGAAAATTGATTCACAACAATACTTTCCAAAAAAAATTTCAAGTCTGGATGATTGATTGAGTTGTTTGCACGGAATATTTGAGGATACTAATTCTCTATACAGTTTCTCAGAAAAACTATTACTTTCATTTGTATTTCATATAGTTGCACGCATAAGTTGAACGTTTAATATATGTTTGTTAGAGTATAAATTATTGTTAATGATAGTTTTTTCAATGTTTAAAATCACAACGTTAAATATCTGTAGATGTATACACATACATATTGCTATGAATAGTGGGTTGAAGGTTTGTTACACCACTTTCCTCAACTAGTTTTCCCAACTAGGTTTCTCAGCCAGTGAATTTTCAAATATGAGACTTCAAACATCTCGGGTTTCACTTAGGAAATACGTGTCTAAAATGAGTTGAGCGCCAGTGAAATGTTCACTTAAATTTATTTACTTATTTTATATAAGTTAAGCTAGAACAGCAATATTAGTATTAGTAAAATGAAACAAACGCAGGATAAAAATTAAAATGAATATTTAATACAAAATAAAAAATATATCTTTACAAAATATAAAGATGCTGTATTATACAAAAATACTTGAGGTAAAAACATTCATTGAAAATTGACAGCTAAATGAATGGAAAACATCCTCTAAATGACACCGATCAAAACTTATCTAAAAATAATCAAGTTTAATATTAGTTTCTCCCCAGAGAACCACACTGTATAATCAGATACTGATACACGAACAAAAACTTACACGTGTGCTATCGACACGCACAAAAACCCTAGAATCCCCTCGAACAAACTTTTCAATTATAATATTAACATAGAATTTTAATATTTAACTGTATTATCTATATTCGTAATAATTAAATCTCTTAATTACTTGTTTTAATATAATAGAAATATAGTTACTATATTTATGCTTATGACGTCATACAATTTTAATTTTACTTACAATTTTAATGGAGATTTTAACGAAGAAGGTGCTTAATCAACTTTAAACATCAATTACAATGATAATTTATCTCTATAAATATCGGGACTTTAATACTTAAATAACAACTATTAACACTTTCAAACAATCAAACAACCGAAACTAATTAAATATATATATTAAATATATCTCTTGAAGAAAGCAACCTTCCCGTTTTACAGCTAGAATACGTCTCCTCGTCTCTACATTTTTCACATTCAATGCACGCCGGGAAAAAGCAGTTTTTCCCTCGCAAAATTAATAATGTACAGTTCCGTTCAAAATATTTTATTTTAAATATTTAAATATTAAAAAAAAAATCCATAGCAATATGTACAGACGCACATACGTACATATTTCAAAAGAAAAATAGCAAATTGAATGAAAAAATGTTTTTAAATATGTAGACAAGCCTTCCTTTCATTTAGTGCTCTCTGAATTACTACTAGGATGTTTATTACTTTTATTTACGTTACGAATGCGTTTTTTAAAACTAAAATAAAATATTTTTTCATAAGAAAAAAAGGAAGAAGTTGTTACGCCTATAAGTAAACAAGGAGAAAATACGTAGGAAGAGACAATTGGACATAAAATGCCGGGCTCTAATGATTAATATTGATAGATATTTAAAATTCGTCGGATTCAGCGCTATCCTTCATTATAAGGTATCCTACGTATTTTGTCCTTGTTTACTTATAGGCGTAAAATTATTAACGTTAATTATGAATTAACTTATAGACATAAAATGCCGAGCTCTAATGATTAATATTGATAGATGTTTAAAATGCATCGGATTCAGTGCTATCCTTCATTATAAGGTATACTACACCTTTAATAATTTTTATGAGCGTTCTGGTTATTTCGTATTTTTATCATATTTGCAGCATTGTCGCTTATAACTAGAGACCGGACACATCGGGTTGAAATGACGTCGTCATCACGACGGACGATATAAATAGTCTGTAACATCTGTAAGTACATCACGCAGTTATTGAATGCATTACTGATTTTTGTTGGATATTTACAGTTAAATTTCTGTTTTCATGAGCGTAGATAGAAGCGGGGTTCTTATAATTTATTATATTTATTAGTTTATTTCGTAAGATAAATAAAGTGCTGTCAGTTAGTTTCTTGTTTTCATAGTTTTAACTGTTAATTACATGGTACTTTTTGTGATAGATCCTGTTTAATATCGTTTGATTGAATCTACTTCTTCCAATTATTTCGACGTAAGTGTGCATTGAATTTCGTTCACTTTCAATAACTTACGGATGTTTTTAGTTTTCATTTATTTAGATCCAGAGCATTGTTTAAGTTACTTTTTCAGATATGATATGGAAGAACGTCGAGAACGGCATCGTAAAACAATGGCGAGTTGGATTGACGGTCATACTGATTGTATGTCCATTGTCAGTGATTCCGAAATTTATTGCAAAATCTGTAAAATATAGTTAAAAAATTTCATGAAATCGCACTTACATCACTTAGCACCGCAAACACATGCACAGAAATTGAAACCGTTGGAATCTGACAATTTTAACGAAGAACTCAGTGAAACTTGTATGGCGGCTAATATTCCATTAAATAAACTTAACAATCTCACTTTAAAAATATTTCTCCAAAAATATACTGGTCGAAATGTTCCTGATGAATTCACCTTACGCAAATATTATGTTTCTATGTGCTTCACCAAGAAATAGAACGCATTAGAAGCAATCTTTCAAATCAGTACCTATGAATAAGTGCCGATGAAACTGTCGATATATTAGGAGCTGTGTGGTAGTAAATGTTGTAGCTGGTGTACTACATCCAACTATTCCATATAACGCATATGTAATCGCAACAAAAGTTATAAATACAGTTGATGCCGAAACAGTAGATAAAACCATTTACGAGAATATGCACCAAATTCTTCATGCGGACGACAGGTACAAAGAAAAAATACTATTATTTGTCAGTGACAGTGCTGTAAATATTTTAAAAACAGGCAGACTATTAAAGGAAACATATCCTAATATGCTGCATATTACTTGTGTAGCACATGTTCTCCACAGAATCTGTGAATATATCAGAGACATCTTTCCAGAAGTTGATAGACTTGTATTCGCTTTTAAAAAAGTTTTCAGAAAAGCACCATTGAGAGTAGCTCTTTACAGGGAAAAACTGCCATCTTTGTCACTGCCTCCCTCTCCAGTAATAACTAGATGGGGGACATAGTTGGAAGCTACTAGTTTTTATGCAGAGAATTTCGATAGTTTACAAAATTTTGTTACATGTTTAAATGACGATGCTCGGAGTATTTCTGAGTGCAAGGAACTAACACAAATTCCACATTTAAAAAATCAGTTGTAGTTTCTTCAGGAACACTTTGGAAATTTGCCAAAACTAATCACTTATTTTGAAAATCAAAGTCTCAAATTAACTGATTGATTAACCACATTAAATGTGGCTATTAATAATTTGAAAAATATTCCAAATGACTTCGGATGTGGCCTTCCGCATGTGGCCTTCCGGATGTGGCTAGACGCAGTTTTTAATGGAAGTCCAGATTTAATAACATTGCGGCAATTATGTATGGGGACAATGCCTCAAAATCTAACCACTAAATACGCTGAAATAAAGGAATATTTCCAGCTTGTACCTATAACCAGTTACGATGTAGAAAGGCGTTTTCTATTTACAAGGATATATTTCATTCAAAGAGAACAAATTTTACAGAAGAGAACCTTGAGAAAGTATTACTAATTAATATTAATACTCCTTTACTTAACTTGAACTACAAAATGAACAAATAAAAATGTATTTTGTATTTTGTAGACGTATATATACCCGTTTTATTATTAGAAGTATAATTATATAAATAAAATTAAAAACTGTAAAAATACAAATGTTCAATAGTACGCTCGTGGGCGATGAGTCATCAACCTCTCGTGCACGGTCTCTGCTTATAACTGTATATATTTCAGTGTTAGGAACACTATTTGATAGTTCTTTAGCCAAACGCAGAATACTAGCAGCGGCTTAGTAGTAATAGTACCCAAGAGATTCGTCCATCCATCAATTAGCATAACCGAATATTTTTCCACGCGTACCTTTTCTAATAAACTTTCATTTCCAATATCCAAATATTTATTTCAAAGAGATCTTCTTGCCGGTAATTTACAGGCTGGTCTTAGATATTTGATAAATTCTTTGAAATATCTTGATTCCACGACAGAAAAGGGAATATTACATCAAAAAACAAAATAATGTATTTTACATATTTCATTTGATAAATTGGTGCCCTTTACAAGGGATGTGGGATTAGACGTTATTGCAGTATCAATAGTCACATTATGATTTGTATTCATATTTCTTATATTGCAATTCATAAAAGTTATATTGTCTGTATCTTCTTGAGTACTGATGCTATTAGATTAATCAATCAGCATTCGCAATACTGCATTTTTGTTTTTCGTCATTATTAGAATTTAACATTTAACAGATATTTGGATGTATTTTGCGTCGACTTGAAGAAGTATTTCTTAATTACTCTATTAAACTTAAATAAAACACCTTATATTTTCACAAAACAATAGTATATTTAACTATATGTACATTTCATGTGCACTGCACACATCATCAGTAGTTACTATTTAAACGTATTATTTTTGAGTACATGTATAGTAAAAATATCTATTTTGGGTAGGGGTGTAAAAAAATTTTCAATTAGAAATGGTTAAAAAACATGCAAATAATCGGAAAGTATGGTCGTATATTGTAAAAACTAAACTCTATTGAAATTCTAAGAAGGACAAATTTAGGAAGGACCGTTACATATGAAAAACAAGACATCTGACTGTGTTGAGTTATATTAAATAACAATATAGTAACGTGAAAAGGATCTATTAATTATTAGATATTGTTGGTATACAATTTAAAAGTTTATTATTAATAGGTGACATGTCATTGTTAAGGAGGTAATTTTTGTATTTTTTCATATGTATGGCTTCCCACATGTCTAAATTTCTGCTGTTACATTTTTTAATTAATTTTACATTATCTAAGCTGAAATTATGTCCGGTATCTAAATGATGTAGAGCTAATGCTGATTTATCTACATTGTGAAGTTTTACATGAGCTAAATGATAATTAGCTAATAATTAATAGATCCTTCTCACGTTACTATATTGTTATTTAATAAAACTCAACACAGTGAAATGTCTTGTTTTTCATATGTAACGGTCCTTCCCAAATTTGTCCTTCTTAGAATTTCAATAGAGTTTAGTTTTTACAATATACGACCATACTTTCCGATTATTTGCATGTTTTTTAACCATTTGTAATTGAAAAATTTTTTACACCCCTACCCAAAATAGATATTTTTACTATACATGTACTCGAAAATAATACGTTTAAATAGTAACTACTGATGATGTGTGCAGTGCACATGAAATGTACATATAGTTAAATATACTATTGTTTTGTGAAAATATAAGGTGTTTTATTTAAGTTTAATAGTGTAATAATTTCACAAGTGCTCAACATATACTACTACTATTTCTTAATTATTTGTTACATACTAGACAGAACGAAAAGTATTTACCACTTCAAATATTTTTGAAGAACAATAATCAATGTTGTAGTCACACTTGATCACGGTATCGGACTATCGCGGTATAATTCATAAAGCAGCATTAATTTGTATTCAATATAATCATATCTTTGAAGCAAAAATTATTAATAATATTTAAATTTTCCTGTAGAAAGCACGCATAGGAAAGAGAGATTGCATCCTTGTCCGAGTATAACTCCAAAAGTAAATGCGAATGAAGAAGAGCAATAGCCATTATACGAATATTCTGCCAGCGATTTCTTCACTAATGTTCTTTATGATTTCCAAGAGGTTCGTAATAGTCGATCTACCTTTAACTAAGCCATGTTATTGTGGTGAAAGATAAGGCCTAATCTGATAAAAAAATCATTACACGAGAGGGTATTGATATAACAAGTGTTCATTTGAAAAGTCAATCTAGTAGCGTGTGATTTACTGAGAACATTTTGAAGTATGTCGTAAACTAAATTTACTACTTAACCTACGAAGTCGTATATTTTGACAGTTTCATACATACAAATAAATAACAAATAATAGGTATTTATTGAAAACTATAACAAATGTTGAAAATGTTGTCGTTCAAGATCAATGCACTTTAAAATCCTCCGTTCAAAATTTCTGATGATATTCTGCAACATTACTGGATTGTTATTAATTTCCATGCATTTCTGTTCGATTCTAGCATATCATTCAAATTCAATATAGGTGTTCGAAATATGTTATTTTTTAGATAAGGCCACAAAAAGAAGTCGCAAGGTGTTAAATCGCATGAACGTGCAGGCCAGGCAATTTCAGTATTTCGACTAATTATACGCTCATCAAAAAATTCTCTTAAATAATCCAAAGATTCTGCAGTACAGTGACAAGGTGCTCCGTCTTGTTGGAAATATGCATTTTGAAGTTCATCATCATGCAACTGATTGACAAATGGTTGTAAAATTTCCGTACGGTACCTTTGAGCAGCTAACGTTCCCTGAAAAAATATTGGTCCGATGATTCGTCTTTGGCTTATCGCTGCCCTAACACCAATTTTCTGTGGATGTAGCGATTCTTCATTAATTACATGTTGATTTTCACTACTCCAAATTCTTGTATTTTGTGAATTTAGGTATCCCGTTTTATAAAACCATGCTACATTAGTAAAGATGACTCTTTGCGAAAGTTCTCCATTATTGTTCATATTTACAAACCAATTACAAAACTGTAGTCTACGTGGATTATCAATTTCTAACAATTCTTGTACTGCTGTAACACGGTATGGATAAAGTTGCATATCTTTTTTTTTATAACTTGTGAGTTGTACCAACAGAAAGGTTTATTTGTTGACTCAAATGTCGAACAGATGTTTGTGGTTCATTTTCTGTTATTTCTTCAACACGATTGACAACTTGAGGTGTACGTTTCTTAACTGCTCCGCTGCCTGATTTTCTTAAGAGACTACCAGTTTCAGAAAAAAAGTTTTAAAGTTCTATCCAAAGTATTCTTAAATTGTATATAATCTATTACAAAATGTGGAAACTCAACTTGAAATTCTACCATCCAATCTTGAACTGAATAAACCCATAAACCATCAATTTTATTACCACTTCGAAAATAAGCCTGAACTAAAAAAATTTGATGTTCTAAAGTGAAAGCCATTTTAAAACTGAGAAGCAATTTATTTAAACCAGAGTCGACGCACGATTATTTTATACACTAACTGATATTTGTGATTGACATTATCAAATGTCATTTGGATTTACGTTTACAGAACAACAAATACATATTTGCGTCTTATTCTATCAAAATTTCAAAGTAACCTAGATTGACTTTTCAAATGAATACTTGTTATTCTTAACCTACTATAGAAACAATTTAAAGTTGGGACTTAGAATTTTCAACATAGCTCTCTTAAATTAATACACTTAATACAGCGATCCTGCAATGCTTTTAACCCTTCTAGAAAAGGTTCTTCTTGGTCTGCAAACCAGCCTTCCACAGCTTCTATTGCCTCTTCGATACACAAAAAATGGACGTTCTTTTAAACAGTTTTTCAATCGAGGCAACAGATAATAATCTGAGGGGGCTAAGTCTGGGGAATAGGGCAGATATTATAATAATTGGAACTCTAATCATAAATTGTATTCATGGTAATGCGCGATTTGTGTGCAGGGGCATTATCCTGCAGAAAAACAACACACCTTTCACTAATGCCACATCTTATTTCGTTAATTTTCTCTCTCAGGGTGGTAGGTAATTTAGAACCTCCAGTGATCGACTGACTCTTTTTTTAGGTAATCGATCAAAATTATTCCACGTATATCCCAAAAAAACTCAAGCAAGAACTTTTCCAACGGAATTTTGAACTCGAAACGCCTTAGGCTTTAGAGAACCATGATGCGTCTGCTGTTTTATTTATTGGTCGTAAAAATGTTCGCATGTTTCATTCATAGTCACAAGGTGGTTCAAAAAATCTGGGTCTCCTTCAAAACGAGGACAGATTGACCGTGATGCTTTCACTCTTGCTCATTTATGTTCGGCGTTCAAGCATTTAGAAATCCATTTTGCAGAAATTTTATTCATATCTAAATCCATGTGAACTATATGATGGACGCATTTATATGAAATCTTTAGTGCCTCAGCTATATGTTTCAGCCCAATTCGACAGTCATGTCATGAACTGCGTTAATATTTTCAGGAATGGACACCGAATTCGGTCTTTCTGGTCGCTTCTCATCTTCAACGGAAAGCTTTCCTCTTTTGAATGACGCAATCCAATTTTTGATAGACGCATATGATGGACATTGATTACCAAGTGTGTTAAGCATATCTTTGTAAATTTCCTTGCCGCTTAACCTCTTCAAATACAAGTATTTGATGATACCTCGATACTCCAATTTATCGTTTTTCACATTTGCATTCGACGTGCTTTCTTTCAAAATTTACTAGACACCAATACTCGTAAAATTTTACAGTGACTTTTAAAATGTCATTATTTCTTGCCATTATAACAAGTTTTTGTTTTGTTCAAGGCCTAGGCTAACTAGATATCAATATCCCCCATAGATAAGGTAATACTTTGGCAAAATCAGAATACCGACAGAACTACAAGTGTTGATATTACTCCGAGAATCGGTCTTATAAATTGGAGACCCTCTGCTAATCTTTAAAGTTATGAAAAGTTGGAAAGCAAGATGTTTGGAAGGATAAATTAAATTGTAAGTGGCACAGCGAGAATATTAGCAAAAGCTCACGAAGAAATTAGGTATCGCATTGTGGGCTGACATCATATCAGGTTTTAAACGTATCATACTGATAATAATGTCAGTAGCTGAGAAAGTTCCAATACGAAAGTTATTGTACGTAGTTGAATATGAAACTGAAGCCAACGTAGGAAGTAGAAAGACAATGGAATTTTGCAAAAAGTTTTGCAGACGCGTCGACTATATTCTGTTGGCTGTTCATTTCCTGACCATCAAGGACCGTACACTCCGTTATTCTTGGGCTCGCCCTTCTTCTTCCAAGAAACTTCCAAAATGTCTTAGGGTTATGAATAGTATCACTTTCAATATAATTTTGGTACTCTTCAAATGCTTTTCGTATTTCAGATTTAACTAATCTATTCAGTCTCTTGTACTCACCCAAACGATAAGGTGAATTTGATCTCCTGTGCTTTCTCAAATGATATTCCTTCTGCCTAATTAAATTCTTGACGTGATGGTTAAACCATGGCGCAAAAACACTTCCGGATGTAATAATCTAAGGCGTCAATTAATTTATAAAGCTTTTCACATAAAAATAATCCCTTAAAAATGCCTAATCTCGTTTTGAAACATCTCTATATAAAGCGGATAGATTTGCTCTCTTAAAATTATTATGTGGACTACTATTTCATGGAGATTCCCTAATATTATTGTCGTAATAAAATTGAATGCGTGTATTTACAGCCGGGTGATACGGATCTTTACTTATAAGCGGATCTTGTTCGAAAGCCCCTTTTCATGGTAATATTGGGCACGTACAATTGGGTGTTATCCATTATTTTCAGGATTTTATTTTAGAAGCGAAGCAGGACTGACAGATCTAACGTAATTGTTATTCCCCATAATTGTATTCCGTAAGCCCAAACCGGTTTTATGATAGTATTGGATACACTTTTTTATTGCTTAATGATGACTTCTTCCCTTCAATCAGGACATATTTCGTAATTTGAGCCCAAATTACTTTCGTTTTGATAATATGTACTTTTACCAGATAAGATATTTATCGAAGTGTATAGCAAGGTATTTTACTCGTTTGCCTGTACTAGCTTCTTCGTATTTAATGTAATTAGTTGATAGCTGCATTTTCAAAGAGTAAATGTCACGTAAACGGATAGTTTTATTAGTCTTGATTTTCCGTGTGAATCCAAGATTTTATTAATCAAAGTTATTTCGCAAGTTATTTGAGTCGAATACTTGATTTTGATTAGCGGTTAATATTGGTGCATTATCTGCAAACGTTGCTACTTCAGATGTTTTAGTTGTCAGTGAATCTTCAGTGAACAGACTATATAAGATCGGACTCTGGTTCTAATGAAATATAAATTCGTATATTCGTCGATCTGTTTTACTAGAAAGAATCTATTTGTTAAATAGAACTGCAAAACTATATAGAAATGATGTACTATTTACTTCAATTTGTAAAGCAGACCCTCGCGTCAAACATTTTCTAAACTGTGACTAACAGCTATAAATGCTGAAGAGCAGTATTTTGTTGCTTTATCAATTTTTTTGACTACCCTAAAAATTTGTTCTATAGTTCTATGTTTTCCCTAAAACCAATTTTGTGGTTAGCTATCAAATAGAGGTAAAAACCTCTATTATTGATTTGAGTCTTTTCAATAAATAAATATACTTCTCGAACACTTTGAAAATAATTCGTAATAAGCTTATACTCTCCAAGAACTATAAAAGTAGTTGCTTCATAAAATAACGCTACAGATATATTATGTCGCTTTGAAACAATTTGCTGACATTCTTTGCAATAAGGAGATCCGAAGAATCTATTTGTAACCACCTCCAAATGAAAGCAATACCCCCTTCTTCACTTCAGCTAGTGATGGAGCAGAAAACATGTGTATCCAACAGATAATTATAACAGTGCTACGTGCAGTATAAAAGTCATCGCACTTAAAGCTAAGATATTTAGGGCGGGTTGTAGAACGATAGCTTAAACATGAATTTAACAAAACCAGGCTTAACATTTAAGTACGGCTTAATCAGAAATGCGTTGTAAAAATATGGTTTAAGCGGAGCTTAAGTAAACCATACATATCGAAGGTTGGCAATACAGAAGTAGGGATTTCTGTGCAAAATTTTTGTTGGATGTTGGTAATCAGCTGTTGTTAAGGGAGCGGTTTGTCAATCAGTGGATACCTCAATAAAACTATAACTTATAAACCACAAAAATATTAAAAATATTCTATATAAATATATATAATTCAAATATTTTATTGTTTCCTTAGAATATTCTCATACATAAAGTTGATATCAAGAAACTAATCTTTATAAATGTAATTTACAGACAAAAATAATTGCAGGTGAAATTATTAGGTACTGCAAATGATGGTATTCTAATTCATCCATGTTCATTTTTTTTCATGTTTTATTTTAATTTATGTTATACATATCTATATAATCTTACATTGTTTTCAAATGAACGTTTAACTTTGGATTTTTACTTAATTTTTCTGCCTTCTGATAGACGGGCACTTCTCTTAACCGGGCAATATTGTCAGAACCAACGATGTCCGCCTATGGGAAGTTTCACTGTATATTGAAGTAAAACCAGACCTTAAATCGCCAACAAATTGAATTTACCGTAACATAGAAAGGTTACGAAATAATTATCTTTATATATATATATATATTGTTGTAGCTCTAGATATTCATATTTACATGCGGTTTCTAGGGTAAGGAAACAGAAAATGTGTATAAAATTAGAATTAAAAATTTAAAAACATGACTCTATATATGCATGCATGTAAAATTAATGTCTAAATATTAGATAAATTAATATCCCGTAAATCTTTGTATTTTGCACATCATTATATTAACTAAAATTTGGTTTTTAACATTTCATCTTTCATTCAATTCAAAAATACGCGAATTAGAAGATATTTAATTTATTAATATTCCATCATTGTATGGACATTGGTTTTGCGCACGTCCCTAATTTCAAATTGCTATAGCGCGCGAAATTGACAGTTGGAGATACGCGCAAATTCCTAAACTCATAATCTAATTGGGAGATTTACCTCAACTCCAGAGGCCGTTACTGATTCCATCCAGTCGAGAAAACATCAAAGATCACATGTCCTTGCAATTAATTAATTTCTTTAATGTAAAAATAACGTTTCATATTAAATAAAACATTGAATTGAATATCCTATAAAATAATTTAAAATATTTCATAGATTATCGTAATTCTTATTTAAAATACATGTATAAACTTACCGTAAACGCTTATCCATTTGTAATTGTAAAACTTTAGATTTATAACTGAATTAATTATCATGACCTCTTACAAGTTAATGATATAAACATTGATCTTATTAAGGTTACATATTCTTCACAAACGAATATCCCTAGTATAGTGGTTTCCTGTATCCTTATAGATTTCTTTACATTAATAAACTGTACTTTATTTGAAATCCTATTTGTAGTGGTTTTCTTTATTCATGTATTGAAGTCAACATTTATGATAATTCATTTAAGCAACAATAAAGCTAAATTTGTATGTCTACCAACCTTGATCCTGGGATACATGTAAAATATAATACGAGTCTTATTGCTAGCCGCCCCCTCTTTGAATAGACGTAAGAACTGGCGTAAATAAATTAGCTGATTATAGAAATAAATATAGTTATTTATGCAGCAAGGGCGTTATGGGTATTATATTGCTCCGAGGTCGACGTTAATTCAGCGCGAGGGATGAATGTCGATCAAGGGCAATATAATTTCCATAACGCCAGGGATTCATACAAGATTTTATTTTTCACGAAGAATTAATTTCTTAAGCGGGAAATTCAAATTACATTGGAAAAGTTCCGAGATTTTTGTCATGTCGTTGACAGTCATTACGCATTATCACGCATCTTACATGACTTCCTGAATAAACGATTAAACCTCAATTTTATTTTAAATGACAGTTGTTGGCACTCTGAAGTTTTCAAGTTGTCAATGTTTAGATACTCTTAATTTTAACCAAGAATGCTAAAGTTTTGCGTTTTTTCTTTAGACTTTCTTAAAAATTTAAATTATTAGTTCTGTAAAATGTATATCCTCTCTTCTCGGCCCTTATTTATACTCACATAACATTAAAAACTGTGAATAAATTAGCGGGCGGTATGGGCCATATCGCCTGGTTATAACGCCCACGATATGGCCCCGTTTATGATAACCGTATCCAAGGTGAAATGAACAAATAAAACTTTTATTTTTCACTTAAGTATTATTTATTCATTTAACCTTGGATACGGTTACCATAAACACGGTCATATCACCCGTGGCGATTGAAGTCACAAACATATTCAAAAGGTGCATATATCGTAAAAGCAATGTTTAAACATATTTTCAAGTAAAATCAGTTTTCTTCGAGAAATCTTCATTAGCATCATTTGGTGAAGGTCACCGAGTGCCCAAGGTATTAAACAAAATAAAGTTTTAACTTACCTCAAAACCTATCCGTACCTAATAACCACCACTGGATCCGATATACAGAAATTTACCCGAGCCATCCGAATATATCCTTTATCATACCTGGCTGCACCCCAAGGTTTGAGTCGTAGAAGTCCATTTTCCTGTTTGCTGCCCTTCCTACGAAATACAGGTCTTTTATTACCTTTCAAAGTAAATCAAATTCTTTTTATATTATTAATTTAAAAATTTACATAACAATATCTTGATTTAATTTAGTAAAAATAATCATTTAGATCCTCAAAATAAAGAATCTGTATTAGTTAATTACACGTATAGTACTTACCTATTAGTATAGCTTATTTTATATAATAATAATCGCTTTTGTATTCTCAACTGGTTTAACATAACCACAATTTTATCATACACTTTTACTATCATAAATATCATAATATACGATTTCACCGTTGAGCCCCGAGTTTCGCATCATTTTTATATAGTTTTTTTGATTCAAATAAATATTTTATACGTTAATTATTAAAGTGGTGTTTTTATTTATTCATGCGTGGCGAAATCTAATTTATTTATATTGTTAATGGAATTTTACATACCTTTAAAGAGTATTTTTTATCCATGACGATCCTGAGATAAGAGATTAGTATCCAATTCATCCAATTCATGTTCAGAAACGACATCTATTATTAATTGTGGATACTGCTTACAATCAGCTGTTAGATCACATTAATAATAAATATTTAATAATTAAAAAAGGCGCCCAATACTTATATCATGTATCAACTATATTAGCATTCTTTATATTCTATTTTTAGCAGCCGACAGTCTTGTTACAATATATATATATATATATATATATATATATATATATAATAACACAAACAATATAAATAATAATATGAAAATATAAATCTTATAGCAGTCTATTAATATTTATATCAATTCTATTTATAATCAATCATTAATTAAGGTATGCCAAATAGCATTATTATTAAATACCCCCCTGTCTTATAGAGACGATATCAACATTTCAAAATGTATTGCTAGTTACGCGGCGACTTGATCGTTCTCTATATAAGTATGTAATTAAATAATTAATTTTTTAGTATATGTCAATTAATTTTTTTTTTCAAAATACCTAAATCAACCCGAATAAGAAGTCGCTAATATAACACAAAACCTTACAAATATAACAGACGAAGACGTAAAAGAAGCTATAAACAAGCTCAAGAACAGGAAAGCCGCCGGACCAGACGCGATCTTCAACGAATTTCTCAAACATGGCGATACAGAAGTAATTGAAAATATAACCATACTCTTTCAAAACATACTACGTTGCAAAAAAATGTCACAGAAATGGCGTTCAAGTATTACAATCCCAATACTTAAGAAAACCGAGAAAAACGATGCCTTTAATTACCGCGTGATTACGTTACTAAACACTACAATGAAGCTGTTTACAAAAATCCTAGCAAATAAAATAGGAACAATGTATAAAATAAGCGAAAAACAGCAAGGCTTCAGATGCAACAGGTCTACCGTTGATGTCATATTTTTAATAAAACAAATTATTGAGAAAGCTGTAGAGTTTAATGCACTAGAATATATGTGCTTTACAGATCTGACCAAAGCTTTCGACCGCGTTAGACTGAAGGACGTAATATTAAGACTAAGAACAGAAAAAATACCTGAGGATATTGTATGCATTATTAAAGATATAAACACCACCAATACAACATGAATAAAAGTCAATAACTAATTATCCGAGGAAATTACCATTAAATCGGAAATCCGAGAAGAGGATACCCTTAGCCCACTGTTGTACAATATAATAGTTCACGAAATAATTAAAAACGCTAAAACTATAAACACCACCAATACAACATGAATAAAAGTCAATAACTAATTATCCGAGGAAGTTACCATTAAATCGGAAATCCGAGAAGAGGATAGCCTTAGCCCATTGCTGTACAATCTAATAGTCCACGAAATAATTGAAAACGCTAAAACTAAAGGAATAGGATACCGCCTACGAAACAACAGGATGTAGATACAATGCTAGGCGGATGATGCAGTAAGCATTGGAAAAAACGAAGACGAAGTGCAACGAATGGTGCATGAATTTACACATACTGCAGAAAGCTACAACATGAAAATATCAATGTGTAGAACAAGTAATGGAATCGAATACCTAGGCTTAAAAATATCCGGTTACGGTAACCTAAAAGAAGGAGTACCTAAAAGATGTGGTGTGGAAAAACAAAAACATCAGTTTAGAAAGTCCGCATCTATGAAACGTGCATAAGACCGCTTTTAACGTATGCAGTCGAAGCAAGGGCAGGTACCGCAGAATACAACAGAAATGAGAACATTAGGATCTATCATGGGCAATACACTAAGAGATAGAATACGAAACAATGAAATCAGAGAAACATGTGCAGTACATCTTGCTCGGTGGTCTCGGCAAAGAAGAAGAGAATGGAACCAACACGCAAACTAAATGAACATAGAAGGAATAGCAAAAAACGCAAGAGATGGAAAACCACCAGTGGGTAGACCTCCAAAAAAGTGTAAGGATAACCGGCAATCGACGTTCCAAGAAAATTCGTTGTAATAACAGGCCGTGGCCTAACATAACCATAAGAAGAAGAAATAGAAAATACCTAAATAGGTTATGCAACTCACTTAACTCTCTTAAGCTTTCGTTAAACTCGCAACGTTGGTGGCTTAACTAAACTACAGAAATAATCGAGCTTAAACTTTAAACCTACTATGTACAACGTGCAACTGTCACTAAACTTACGCTAAGTACCGCACAGGTTAAGGCGTTACTAAACTCGAATTGCACACCCGATCCTTAAGAAAACGATTTTGTAACCTTTCCTAAGCGATCTGCTGGTGGATGTAAAATGGAGAGTATACAACCGCAACGTACTCTAATATGCTACGAACATAAGCACAGTCCAAACACTTAAAGGATGGCTAAACTCTTGACAAGTTCGAATCAAAAAGCTTAAGCACTTAGAGGCAGCGTTGCAGACAGAATAAACATGGCCTATAAACTGAAGGGAGACGTCAAACAGAATCCCCAAGTTCTTTATATCAGATCGTCTAGATAAAATAATCTGATCTATATTATAAGAAAGAGAAAGTAGGTTGGTAATTCTAGTCAATATTTAGAAAGATGTTCTACCTAGAATATTCGTGCACCAGCTTCAAGTTGTCGTTCAGCTCATAGCAATGAGTTATTTAGTTTACATTAATGGAGAAGTGAGTTCGTGTTGTCTAGAAGTAAACAAAATTTTATAAAACAAGTGTAGAACGATATAATTTATAGCAAGATGATTCATTTTTTTATGCAATTTTGAATTATATTATATATTTTTTAATAAATGCTAATTTGATGTAATAACAGACTATTAGTCACAGTATTAAAGTGTGACAGAATAAATGATTTATATATTTATTATGATTGAAATTCATGCATTCACGTTCGTCGTGCATTAAAAAATTATTATCGCTCGCCTGAAATTATCGTATATTTCTAAAACAATGTTATTCCATATTAGTCTCTCAACTAAGTTGTTATGAAAAACCAAACAATATTATGTCATTGCAGATATAGTGTGTACAATTTATGTATACGAGGGCGACACTGAAAATTTTTAGAGAAAGGATTAGTTTTTAAAAAAATTAAATTATTTATTGTGTTTCAAAGTTAACATCAATTTGCATGCGATGAAACTAGTCCCTAAAATTATAGGGAACCTCGTTATTTAAAAGCCATAATTGTGAGAACAAAAATGCGAGTCATAAAAATAAAAGAACTTTATTCCCCGCAGACACAATTATGAACTTTTTGAAGAACATCGTATATTTATTTTTAATATATTTTTGTATTTATTATGTTATTTACGCCTGAATCGCATACGATACCTATCTCTTTAGATTAAATTTTAAATTATTTAACCTCTGGTGTAGAACCCGAAGTGTAGAACTAGTAAAACAATCTGAGGCAGCTTTTCAAAATGTCGAAGGCAAAATGGGGGTCAAAATTTTTCAAAAATTCAAAAATGTGAATTTCTCGTTTCTTAGCCAAGTAGCTAATATTTTAGAGGGAGAGTTTACTGAATCCATTGATTTGAATCCTGTAATATTCAGCAATTTTAAAAACGCCCCAATTACATCGATTGATGTGGAAAGCAGTTTTTCCATTTATAAATTTTTATATTCAGACAGGAGACAAAATTTTGTAATTGAGAACTTCGAGAAACATTTAGTGGTTTACTGTTTTTAAAACTAACCACAACCTGCTTTGTGTAATAAATGCATATTTAGGTTTAGTTCAGTATGTAGAAAAAATAAAATGTCTGTTTATTTATAAGTGAATCAATAAATTTATGTATTATAAGTATTGTTTTATTTGCATATTTTCAACATTTTTGTGTATATTTTGACTAAATGATTTGCATATTTATGCGTATATTTTTGGGTTTCCCTACAATGACAAATGACGCTTACCAAATCCAAATTTTCAAATGTCATATTATTACCGCCATCTGTTAGATTTTCTAAGAAATTATAGAACTTGTTTTAGTTCTGCTTTTCAGTTTTGTTTTATCTTATTTGTTTGAGTATAATATTTATATATTATATCTTTTACCGCATATTGAAAAAATGCAATTGGACGAATACAGTCAACGAAACAACACCAAATGGTTAAGGAAAAGGTGTTAATTTTTTAACCGAATATACGGGAAAATTGTATTTCGAATTTTAATAATATATTGACCCGCTTTTTTTTTGGAGAGAGAGATATAGATTTGATTTCGTATTGAAATATTGATATAGATTTAATCTAGGAACACAGTTTGGAGGCTAGTGATAAATGCACTTTACGTAGAGCGCGTTTAATCACTTATCGACTCATAAGAAATTGTAGACCCTGTTTTGAAACATAAATCGACCAAAGACGGGTATATAATTTACCGCCTATACCTCTGAAATTTTATTTTTAGGTATGAGTTCTCTTGATATAAGTCTTTATGATATAGTTGAGATAATTCAGGCATTATAGCTACAAATTGCCTGAAAGAAGTCCATAGATGATTTTATTACAAGCCTATTATTTATTAGGAAATACGTTCTTGACAGACCTAATAAGTAAAAATTGCTTGTTGAGGCTTATAAAATGTAGCCATTATTATATATTCATTTCATTTAATTACTTTGTAGGGCTGGGCATAAAAAAGTTCAGGAACTTGAACGTCATGCTCTTTTCTTTATACTGTTTCAAATAAAATTATCACTCCTCTTCAATCTCTTCTTCTCTTCAAAAGTGCTGTATCTGTCATATTCTACTAAAGCAAGTTTGACTTTCCTCGTAAGCTCCAACAGCTCTTTACACGTGCTTCCGTCCAATCTTTAAAATTTCTCACAAGTGCATTTTGTGTTCAGACTAATTTGATCTTGAAATTCACATTCTCTATACCAATATATGAACTGTCTGAATTAGGTTAGAGAACTTAGCGTCCAGCTCTTCCAAGAGTGACTCAGTATAGGATCGAGCTTTAGTCAGCTTTACATTTTTCTTTCCAGTTATGGCCAGATCTTCCTTCTGGCAAATTTCTTAATGATTTCGTATAAAGTTTCTGAACTTATCAGTGGCGGTTCTTGATAACGTACAATGTAAGTTGCTGCACGGATCAGACTGCTTCGTATAAGCTTTTATATATACAGAGAAGCAAATAACTGCAACCTAAATTGTTCGAAGCAGTCTCATCCATGTAGCAGCTTAGATGATACGTCATCAAGAACCACCACTGGAACTTATGAAGTTCTAAGGTTTTTTAAACTCTTGTGGGATAAGTTGTTGGCTATAACATTACCTATAATATCCTTATATGCTAACATTTTAATCGGTGACATAGTGTTGTCTTGTAGCAGTCTATTGAGGGCCCCTTTACAATATTTATCTAGTTTGGAATGGTTTCTGTGGTCGCCTGACTATCGGTCACTAAGTTTATTAGTTCTTCTGTGCAGCCTGCTTCTCTTCTCATCACTAGGTAGTATTTTCCAAATGATTCGGCATTTTAGATAGTATAATTGTTTAAATAATTGCAAAAAATGCAGAAGCATAATTGGCTAAATACCAGTGCTTATCCATTGATTTTATTTGCAAATTTGCTTTCAATATATTAATAAATTAAGTCTATCACAAACAATTACACACAGTTTGAACATAATAGTCATCATATAGGCAACCATTTGAACGCGTAATAATGGCTGCATAACATCTTAATTAAAATTAAAAAAATACTGGCATAGAGATATACGTATATTAAGAATACGTATATTGAAAAATAACACAAAGTTCGTAAATAATTTTCATAACATCTTTTCCAAATTATTTTGGTGCGTATTGTTGGGCATAAATATTACCATTATTATTATGAACGTGTGCGCAACCCATTACCATTTTCGACTCTGTATTTGGTTAATTGTTTGTTCGCGTGGTATTTTGGCAATAATCATTATTCTTATTATTATCTTCCTCAAATAAAGACTGAATCACTACAGACATTTCATTATTTTTTTTTAATTAGTATAATCCATGACATGCCAATAATTATATGTAATATACACCAAATGTATCGCTTTGAATATACGGGGTGAGTCGGGAGGAACGGACCAAACTCCAGCAGTGTATTGTGCACGTGAAAATAATGTAAAGCAACTCAAATGTTGTTATCGGATTTTTATTTGTTTTCAAGTTATAGCGTAATTAAAAATACAGTAATCCCTCAATATTTGTGGTTTTGACACCCACGAGTTTTGATCATTCGCGATAATTAAAAATGCAGACGAATTCCACATTCGCGACATTTGGATTTGATTAGTCGCGAACAAACACTAAAAAATGTAAAAAAGGAGTATGTAATAAATATAAAAAAATTGTAAAAAATAGGTACGTTATATTTTAGTACATATGTAATGTGTTGACAAACCTACCCGAAAAAAAACCTTCTAAAAATAAGGTGTATCTGCTTTAGTAGGTAAGAGAATAAAAAATATGAAAACGGAATTCTCTCACAACTAAATAGAAATATTGTTTTTACTGACTGCAGGTGTAAGCAATTTTATTCCAAGTAATAATATGTATCCTGTGTAACAGTTGCACTAAATGTAAGTTTCGCTGACCGTTTTTTTTTAGTTTTCATTTTGATTTCGTCCAAGAAATATCTGCTTGAAAATAGTAATGGCTTCTTTACCGAAACGGAAAAAAAACGAGAATGTCGCTCACGGAAAAAGTTTAGGTGTTAGATAAGTCGAGAGCTGGATAAAGTGCGCGACTATTCAGCATCAATAAGTCGACAGTGCGTTCTATAGAAAAAATAAATAAAAAATCGATCAGAGAGAGTGTCTCAGCTAGTGTTCCTACCAGTGCGAAAATTGTTCCCTAAGTGCGAAATAAATCTCTTGAACAGACAGAAAATGCTTTAAGCGTTTGGTTGGAGGAAATGTCTCAGAAAGCATGTTGCGATCAGTTCTGCTCTCTCTGATAAGAGCTAAGGCTAATATTAAAGAAAAGGCTCTGGACAAATCTCCTCTACATCCACTGCAATGGGCATACCAGATGGAAAAATCAGGTGAGGCTGCCCTGCATAGCCTGGCGAGAGGGCTCGAAACAAGCCTACACCACAAGAAAATTATGCTTGCAGTCTTCTTAGACATAGAGGGAGCTTTCGAAAACACCTCGACGTCTTGAATTATTCGATCTTTGAGTGATCGAAAAATAAAGAGCGCCACATGCAATTGGGTTCATAACATGCTGCGTAGCAGAGTAGTTCATGCCCAAATGCAAAACAAAACGATCTTCATGAGGACAACAAAAGGATGTCCTCAAGGAGGCGTATTGTGCCCGCTACTATGAAGTCAAGTAGTGGATAATTTTATCAGGACATTAAATGACCAGGAAATATTGACACAGGGGTTCACTGATGACATTGTCATTGTGGCCCAGGGGAAATTCCCGGGGACAGTGGCGAGCATCATGCGAAATGCTCTAGGAATTGTGGAAAGATGGTGCCTTGAGGAGGGATTAACTGTCAATCCTAAAAAAAACAAGTTGGTAACCTTTACCAACATGAGAAAACTAAATGATGTGGGCAGCGTATGGCTGTTTGGACAAGAGTTAGAACTAACAAATGAAGTGAAGTATCTAGGTATAACACTTGATGCGAAACTGAATTGGAGCAGACACCTAGTCAAAGTGGCAGACAGAGCGACGCAGCTCTTCTGGAGATGCAGAAGAGCTGTTGGCAAGGCCTGGGGACTAAAACCAAATGTGGTACACTGGCTGTAAACAGCAGTAGTAAGACCAACGATTACCTATGGAGCAGTTGTCTGCTGGAGGAGGATGGGGCGAACATCGTCGGTGGGGCTCCTCACGACTCTCCTGCGACAGGCTCTGTTGGGAATCACGGGAACTATGAACAGCACAGTAACTGCTTCCATGTAGGCCATTGTGGGTCTCCCTCCGCTAGAACTATTTGTAAAAGCGGTGGCCCTGGCTGCGATCCTGAGGCTGAAGGCCAATGACGTATGGTGTCCTAATAAGGCTTTAGGGGGCCATACAGATATCATAGGAACTATACTGGAAGACCCGATATTTCAAATGCCGATGGACAGTATGGCACCTGATATTATGTTTGCAGCTAAGCTGAACATATTTGTACCGACCAGGCAACAGGCAAGAAGTCGCTCGAGCGATTGTGCTGCCGGCACCTGGTACACTGATGGATCACAATCTAGTCGGGGGGCAGGTGCAGGCATATGCGGAATGTGCCCTAGAAGGAAGATATGAATATGTCTGGGGAAGCATACCACGGTTTTCCAGGCCGAATTGTTTGCAGTCGCAGCGACGAGGAAATTTGGGGAGGCGCCTGCGCAAACAAAAAAGTCAATATAATGACTGATAGTCAGGCAGCTATTAAAGCCCTTAAGAATCCATCTACCAGGTCTAAACTGGTAAAATATTATAAACAGCCCTCAATAAACTGGCATAAGATACTGGGTCGCCGATATCGGTGCCAGGACATGAGGGAATTAAAGGCAATAAGGCGAACTGGCCAAAGAAGGTAGTTACTAATAGGAACTTCATAGGACAAGAACCTGTATGTGGAATCGCTAAGGATTCCGTTAAAGGGGAGTTCTGGTTATGGCTAGAAAGAGAACATATAAAGAAGTGGAGGTTAACTCCACACGAAGACACTACTAAAGGAGCTGGACGGTAGGTTTTCAGCCAATCTAATTCGGAGTAACAAAAAGAAAATTAAAATAATTACCGTCTTAATAACCGGACATTGTCCTTTAAGGAAGTATCTCTACAGCACGGACTTTGTTAGCGAGCCTTGGTGTAGAAGATGTGAAAAACAAGAGGAAACTAGCCTTCATGTAATATGTACGTGTGAGCAACTGAAGGCACTCAGACATAAATATTTCGGGAGAGATCTATTGGATCTTACGAGTGTACTCAAACTTCCCCTGAGGAGGATAGTGGATTTTATCGAGGACACAAAACTAACAGAGTGGAACTGAGAGATCTATTGGGGATAGTACAAAGAGCAGTGTGCTCAAGTGCCTGAACGTGCTGGCGTACAACCCAAAGCAGTAGAAGAAGCAGACCTAAGGCTAAAAAATATTTGATCGTATAAACAAAGAGTCTGATTCATTGACTTCCGGGCCAGCAAAGGTTGGTTTGAAAATTTCAAGAAAAGGCACAATTTGCATAATATAAAATTGACCGGCGAATCGGCGTCTGCTGACCATGAGGAAGCAAAAAAATTTTCCGGAGAACTTAAAAATTTATTCAAGGAGGAGGATATCTACCACAACAAGTGTTTAATGCGGATGAGACGGAACTGTCCTGGACGGGAATGCCGAGTAGGACTTTCCGTTCCAAAACAGAACGGTTAGCTCCCGGTGGCAAAAGATACAGTTTTTCTTCTCTTGTGTGCAAATGCCTCAGGTGATCTTCAGATAAAGCCGATGATGATATATCGGTCCCTAAATCCGCGTGCATTGATGGGAAAAAATAAAAGTCATTTGCCCGTTTTTTGACGAACTAATAAAAAGTTATGGGTCACCAGTGTTTTATTCTAGGAGTGGCTTAATTATTGTTTTATTCCTGAGGTAAAGTCTCAAAACTTTGACTTCAACGATAACGCTAAGCAGGCGATGCTTCAAGCGAATTTTGAATTCGATTGAGCTTAATTTAGAAGAAACAGTGATTTCCACTTGGGAAAAATTTAATATAACCGATTGCATCGCAGGTATTGACGTCCCACTGAGAAAGTTGAAAACGAGCACTATCAATGCATGTTGGAAGTATCTTCATTGGTCGTAAGTGGTTGTTAAAGAGGACCACCTGGTACACTGATGGATCACAATCTAGTCAGGGGGCAAGTGCAGGCATATGCGGAATGTGCCCTGGAAGGAAGACATCGATATGTCTGGAGAAACATACTACGGTTTTCCAGGCCGAATTGTTTGCAGTCGCAGCCTGCGCCGAGGAAATTCGGGAGGCCGGCTGCGCAAACAAAAAAATAAACATAATGACTGATAGTCAGGCGGCTATTAAAGCAATTATGAACCCATCTACCAGGTCTAAGCTGGTGAAATATTGTAAACAGGTCCTCAATAAACTGGCACTAGACAATACAGTGTCGCTGATATGGGTGCCAGGACATGAGGGAATTAAAGGCAATGCGCCGACAAACTGGCCAAAGAAGGTACTAATAGGAACGTCATAGGACCAGAACCTGTATGTGGAATCACTAAGGATTCCGCTAAAAGGGAGATCTGGTTATGGCTAGAAAAAGAACATAAAAACAAATGGAGATTAACGAAAGGTCAACTCCATACCAAAACACTACTAAGGGAGCTGGACGGAAAGTTTTCAGCAAACCTAATTCGTAGTAACAAAAAAGAAATTAAAATAATTACC